>CM060702.1:48807321-49287905 GCA_030686995.1 Artemisia argyi | reverse complement strand
GTATTAAGTCCGTTTGGTGTAGTATTGTAAAACCACAAGGACCAAATTTGCAACAAGCTGAAATTTCAAGGACCATACATGCCATTTTCCAAATTTACTTCAAGGGGACTTAACCTGCCACACCATAATAACACAAGGACCAAAGTTTGCATTTTTCCAAAATTTTAAAGCACCAGGGACCAAACTTGCCAATTAGCCAAATTACAGGGACCAATTTTGCAATTTTCCAAATCTTTTTACCCAAAGATCATTTACGATTTATTTTGACTTTTAAAGAGCTTGGGTTGACTTTTCTTTTGAAAATGACTGACCAGGGACTAGTTTTGTCAAATTTTGAAAGTTGGGGGACTGAAACTGCCAATTATGCAAATTTTGTTCGCTTTTAGTTTGTTTTCACTCGTTTTGCATCAGAAACATATAAAATACGATCTTTGGGATTTTCTTCGTATTTTAGTGCATTTTTTAGTGTTTTTAATCGTTTTGCAGTACAGATTTGACTAAAAATGATGAGTATTTACACACTCATCAATCCCCCACACTAAACTATTGCTAGTTCCTAGCAATCTTTTTGAGAAAAATTAATGGATTTGAAGCTCTTTACCAAAAGCCATTACTTCTGGAGTAGCCGAATGTTTTGGGTTCAAGTAAGAATTATGGTCCATCCGATGACCATGTGATTTTGAGCAAACCACCAGCTGTCAACGGATTTGATTTGTCTTTACCAAAAGCCGTTTACTTCTGGACTAGCCAACTCTTGATGGAATAGTCAACATCTTGGTGAGTTGATTACCAATTATGGTTTTTCCACTGCCTTTACCACAAGCCATAATCTTGCGGGCTAGCCAACTCATTTGCTTTTGAGGATATGGGGAGTTGAGGAACCATACAATTTTGGGCAAATTGCAAGCCATCAACGGGTTTGAGTTATCTTTACCAAGAGTCGTTTGCTCCTGGATTAGCCAATCCTTTAGTCGTTTAGACATGGCGGACTGATAACCACAAAAAATTTTGAAACTTTAGTGAAAAAATTTTAAATTTTTTGCCAAAAACGGGGGTATTAGATAGTAAAATGTGATAAAATTCGCTAGAATAGCGATAGCGAAATACCCCCCCCCCCCCCCCCCCCCCCCACACTTAGAATGAATATTGTCCTCAATATTCAAAGTCCCGGCTATTATGCCAACTCTTTGAACGTAAAAGGGCAATATTACAAGCTAAATGTGGAAACACAATTTTTTCACTTTATTGGTAACCATAGCAGGGGTAACTCCCCCACACTTAGGGTGAAAACCCTAAGTACATGCTACTGTTTTTGTTTACCGAGTCGCTAGCTTGACTCGACCCCCGAATTCATTGGTTATTGGGGAAGCATGATGTGGAAGAAGCAATCTCCATCGGGTCTTTCATTCAAGATGTTTGGACAAACATTTGAATCACGTGAAAGTTCCACACCGATGAGATATATTGACCCTGGATCAAATGAATGATACATGGAAATGCCGGGGTCAAAGATAGTGTCTTCAGTCCCGAAGGAGTGAAAAAGAGAGGAAGTCACGGGATAGGTGAAGAAAAGAAAGAAACTCATGATGAAAATCATGACTAACTCATCATCACCCATAGGAGAATCCATAATTTCTAGATTATGAATCTCATCATTTAAGCTCACATGATCAAGACATATCCCGGGTGTGTGATTGGCTCCAAACGGTCAATCTAATTGACCAGGGAATGGTCAACCAAGTCAAACTGCTTAGAATCAATCTTCGATGAAGTATAGTGGCTTCCTCGGGTCGTTATGTCCCGACGAGGTGTGGATGGTTATAAAACGGCTTCGTGATCGGGTGAATTTGGATAAAAAAGGGTTTGAGATTGGTTGAACTGAGGAATCTACAATGAAATAGCTTAAATAAGCTATATGAATAAGATGAAAAGGTAAGAAAAACCAAAAATGTTAAAAACCTAAAAACGCGTACGTTACGTTTAAATAAAACGCGAACGTACAAAATAAAAAGTGAAAACGAAAATCTAAAAACACCCAGGGGGTGAAAATGACTTTTTTACAAACTTAAAAGTAAAAGAAAATTTATAGAAAAAGAAAATAAATTTTAACCCTAATTAATTATTTAATATTAATTAATTACTATTTAATACTTATTATTAATATTTAAAATACTTAAATATAATACAATATTAATTAAGCACTAGAAAAGTGAAAATAAAATTTCTAAAATTATAAAATAACTAAAAATAAGTTTTAAAACTAAAAATATGTGTTTTTGTCTTTTTGTGAATTTTCTATTAATTAATAACTAATTAACTAATTAAACTATTTTAAATTAAGAAAAATACTAAATGAACAGTAAAAATTCTAAGAAAATTTCTAAAATTATTTTACAACATATAAAAGCTATAAAAAATATAAAAACTAAGTTTTGCTTAATAAAAACTAATTATGCTATTTTAAACTAATTAGTAATTAATAATTAATAAAACTAAGATTAAATATAATAAATACCAAATGATGAAATAAAAATATGATAAAATTATTATAACTACTTTAACTTAAGAGGAAATTAAGAAAAATATAAAAAAGCTAAGTTCTTAATAAAAATATAAAAATGAAAATTAAAATTACATAAAATTAAATAGAAACTATCACTTAAAAATTACTTTTGATTTTCTGGATTTTTCTTTTAGAAACCTACTTTACATCTAAAAATAGCAAACTTTTGTAAAAACAAACTTTTTAGAAGCTAAAAATAAGCACAGAATAAGCTAAAAGTCAAGACAGTTGACTTTGTTTGACTACAAGGGAAAATGAGCTAAAATGGCTGAAGTGGGACCCACAAGGGTAGAAATGGGTGCAAATAAGCTCTACTGACTCAAATAAGCCATAAACAACCATTGGTGATCCAAATAAGCTGTTTAAGAAACAAATAAGCACTTTGAACTTTGTTTGAAACTGAAAAGTGGGACAGATCTCAAGGCTCAAACTAGGTGGGTCCCAGGGGTTTCAAGGTCAACCCAATGGTCAAAAGATGATCCCTACCAGGAGGGGGGTTGTTAGGAACAAAGATGATGGCCTGGGGCCCACTGGGTTGGCTGGAAAACCACCACAAAGGTGGTGGTGTGGGTGCAGACCTGCTGATGCAGGGGCAGACCTTGCCCTGCAAGTATGTTTCAGGCCAAGTGGGGCCCAAGGTAAAATTCACAAAAATAAACAGACCATGGAAACATGTAGATGAGGTGGTAGACAATTAAAAGAAACAAGTCTCAAGTCTTGAAAACATCCACAAAATTCTATTTAAATCCTAGACTTTTTGTAAAATTCTGAAAGATGCAAAGTTGACTTTTGATAAAAAAAAAACTACTTATGTTGACTAAAATGAAGTTTAAATGCCTCTAATAGGCTGAGAATGTTATGATAAGCTAAAAGAAGGATAAACTAAGTTATAATACTAGCTTATGCAAAGATATGAGGTACTTTAGATCCTTAATCCCCCAACAGTTGACTGTTGGGTGAGTTACAAGGTCAAATTGACTTTTGATGAGAAAATGGCCAAAGTGATGTTCAAATCACACTTATGTGAGCCTAATGACAGTGAACCATTACACCCTAACTCCTAATGTCACCAATATCTTACCACAACTACTTGTTCCAAACACCCCTATAACTGACTGATTTGGAATTTTTCAAAGATAATCACTGATTTAGGCCATAAAATCTACAAGTAAACTATTACTAACCAAGGATAAACATAATGTAGCAGAAATCAATAACAAAGAACAACCAGAACTGATCATAACAAAATTATAAAAAAAAATAATAGTAAAAACTGAAATGGAACTTACAACAATCCTTGTGCTCAAAATCAAAAATGAACACCCAATCCTAACCTACTGTCTCCCAGAGACTTCTAAACCAGCTTCCAATACCTTCTTCCCTCCTTTCACTGACTTTTAGATTTCTATTTATTTTTATGATTTTCTTTTGAGAATTTTTGGATTTTTTAAACTACAATGGTTTAGATTCTGATACAACTTTGTGGAAACTTATCAATAAGTTGAACTAAGCTTAAATGAATCAGAAACAACAGATTATAATTATTGAACAAGAAATTGAAATTAAGCTTGAAAAGTACAAATTGGAATTTAGAAGATGAAACTTGAATTTAATACTGGAAAAGGTTCGTATTACATTAAAAAACTTGAGTTCCACTGATTTAAACTATAAATACAACTTGAAACATAAATTCTACTACCTACGACATGATAAAAACTAAACTACACTACTTAAAACTAAAAACTGCCTCTTTCTTCTTTTTTTCTTTTCTTTTTATAGTCCCTGAGTCTTCCACTATCTTTCCCACTTCTTTTGTCAGCCATTGGAAGGCTTTGTTTCAATCCTGGCCTTTGAACACTTTTTGGCGGGAAAAAAGTATTGGAGCAGTTGAGTGGGTTTGGTGATCATTTATTGAGGAGGGGGGAAGGTGAGGGTGTAGGTGAGTATATTTATGAGGGTTGGTGGGTTGGTGAGTGATTGGAGAGGAGGGGGGAACCAGTTTGCAAAAAACATGGAGGTGAAGGTGTGTGGTGATGAACAGTAGGTCAGGGAGGTTGGGGTTTGACTGGTTTGACCCTGCTCGTTGACTGTTTGACCCCCAAGTTATTTAGTTTTAGGTTTGGGCTTTGTGGGCTGTTTTGTGTTGGGTAATACAAAGGGGTGAGTGGGCTGGACCTTTGGAGTAATAAGGTTGTTTTGGGTTTAATAATTAAAAGGGATCCGTTTGGTTAAATAACAAAACACCACAAGGACTTATTTTGTAATTTTGCAAAAGTAAAGGGACCTGATGTGGCATAATTTAAAAGTTATCATAAAAACCATTTTTACCACATGTGATTAATAGAAAGATCAAAATTACAAATTTCCAAAACTTGAAACCCCGAGGACCAAAATTGCAAAATGTGAAAGTTTAGGGGTCATTTTTGTCATTTTGTAAAAACTTTTATCCAAGGATCATTTTTGACACATTTTCATTTTCCAAGGACAAAAATTGATTTTTCTTTCAAAAATATCCCACCAGGGACTGATTCTGTCAATTACTGAAACTACAGGGACCAAAAGTGTAAATTTCCAAAACTTTCCAATTTTTCACCAAAGGACAAAATATGACAACTTATGATTGTAAAAGTGCCTTTGGTGATAATTTTTCATATTTTGAATATCCAGGGACTAGTTTTGTAATTTTATGAAAGTTGGGGGACTGAAACTGCCAATTTAGCAAACTTCGTACGTTTTTCATATGTTTTTGCTCATTTTGCATCTAAAACATATAAAACACAATTTTGAAATATTTTCAGTATTTTGATGCATTACTTAGTATTTTTGTATGTTTTGCAGTTTAGATTTGACAAAAAATGATGAGTGTTTGAGCACTCATCAATACACACTAAACTATTGCTAGTCCCTAGCAATACTGTTTTGAAAATTTGATGTATTTGAAAAACTCTTTACCAAAATCCATCACTTCTGGAGTAGCCAGGTGTAAGAACTGTGGCACACCTGATAACCGTGTGATTTTGAGCAAACCACCAGCTGTCAACGGATTTGAGTAGTCTTTACCAAAAGCCGTTTGCTTCTGGACTAGCTCTTGATGGAATAGTCAACATCTTGGTGAGCTGATTACAAATTATGGATTTTCCACGGCCTTTACCACAAGCCATAATCATGCGGGCTAGCCAACTCATTTGTTTTTGGGGAGTTGAGGAACCATACAATTTTGGGCAAATTGCAAGCCGTAAACGGATTTGAGATGTCTTTACCAAGAGCCGTTTGCTCCTGGACTAGCCAATCCCTTTTGTCGGTTAGACAAGGCGGACTGATTACCACAAAAATTTTGAACTCAAGTGAAAATTTTTTGAATTTTTTTTGAATTTTGGCTAAAAACGGGGGTATTATATAGTAAAATGTAATAAAATTCGCTAGAATAGCGAAATACCCCCCCCCCCCCCCCCCACACTTAGCATGAATATTGTCCTCAATATTCAAAATCCCGGCTATTATGCCGACATTTTGAACGTAAAAGGGCAACATTACAAGCTAAGCGTGGAAAACACCATTTTGTATTTTCACTTCTGTAATCATAGTATGGGGGACTCCCCCACACTTAGGGTGAAAACCCTATAAGCATGCTCTGTTTTTGTTTACCGAGTCGCTAGCGTGACTCGACCCCGAATTCATTTGTCCTTGGGGAAGCATGATGTGGAAGAAACAATCTCAATCGGACTTTCATTCAAAATGTTTGGACAAACATATGAAGCACGTGAAAGTTCCACACCGATGAGATAAGTATCCGGCTCAAGATAACGATACATGAAAATGCCGGGATCAAATATAGTGTCCTCACTCCCGAAGGAGTGAAGAAGAGAAGAAGTCACCTTATAGGTGAAGAAAAGGAAGAAAATCATGATAAAAAGCATGATTTGATCTTGTTTCTCGAGAGCAGGCTCCGTAGCCTGAGTTTGGATTTCAAAGGGTAAGCTCGTAAACAACCCGGGAGGGTGGGTGGGAATTTGCAAATTCTCATAATTGAGAGCATCTCCTCCCGGGCTATCAAACTCCGGAGGAGTTATGACATGATGAGCGAGTTCACCGGAGAACTCCTCATGAAGAGAATTATTCACAAGATGTGAATCTGTGGACTCATGTTCCATTGTGAACTCATCACAATCCTCGTCAAAGATTGGATTATTAGAAATCATAGTGAATTCAGAATCGAATTCAAATAGAGGATTGGTGAGAGTCGTATTAAATGTTTCGGGAACAAAGAGATTATCATTCTCTATTGGACTGCTGGGATCAGAAGTGAGTGACGGATCATGATAAAGGAGACTTTCAATTTCTCCCAGATCGGCTTGGAAATCGAGGAGACCATCATCACTTTCAAATGAAAGTGGTTCGATGTGAGCAAGTTCATCAGCGAACTCCTCAAGAAGAGGATCAACATCAGACTAAGTCAGTGGTGCCTCAATATACTCAATGTCTCCATGAGATATACAATCATCGCTATAATCTGAGAAAGTCTCAAAATGATCGTTTGAACACTCAAGAGGGGAAGGAATATCACACATATCATCCAAAGTTCCCTATGACTCTCCTGGGATTGGGACAAGGATCTCAACACTAGACTTTATTAATTCGTCCGATTCCTTATTAGGAACAGTGCTAAGATGCTCATCCCCCATGATCAGAGAGTGAGTGTGAACTTCGGGTGTGATAACAGTTGTTTGAGATGGAATCTCAACTGCTGGGGTATCAACTGATGAACTTGATGGATCTTTATAGAATTGAAGGATATCAAGTGTATCCTCATCATCACTGTCATCAGGAATAAAACGGAACAAAGAGCTAGATTTGGCTGCTTTTTCTCTTGCAATGGATTCCCTCACAGATTTTTCATAGGCATCTTCGGAATTTATTCTAGCAGCCTGCTCTTCAGCTAGCAATTCTTCCATGGATTTTTGATGAGTGTGTCTTTGGGCAAAGTCTTTAACTAAACCCTTAAGCTCATCAACAATTTTCATCATATTTTGCATTTCTGTAAGAAGTGCTTGATTCATATCGTACTGTGGAGGTTGGTCGTAATAAGGTGTGTCAAAATTGTCACAAGGATATGGATTTCTCGTTTGACAATCTGAGCTGAAGTGTGGACCTCCACAGTAATCACAACAGTAAAACTGTTGAGGCTGTGAGTCGTATGTGCTAGAGTCATAATTGTTATCGGGAAACTGCTCATAGACAAGCGTGTTACCCGATTGACAATCAGAACTATAGTGTGAACCACCACAGTACTCACAACAGTAAAACTGCTGAGACTGATGATGTGGTAATTGATGGAATGAATCAGTCGTGTCATGGTAGGAATAAGGATAATGGTTATAGACAGACCCGTTTCCCGACTCTACCATGCCACAACTGGGGCAATGGCCACCATTATGAGGATTACCACACCATTGGCAAACCAGAAAGTGTGGATGAGACATAGAAAGAATCAAATGTGTATAGAGGGGTAGGGATGAAGAATCAAAGATGTGAAAGGGCAAAGGTGAATATTTTTGGGTTTTTGGATAAACATTTTATACAAATGAGAAAGAAAATGTTTTTGTGTTTTTTTGTGTTCGTTGAAAACTGAGTTTAAAATGTTTTCGTGAACGGTTTTGTTTTGAAAATAAGAAAATATGAACAAAGGATGGATAAATGTACAATGGAACGAATTCCAAGGTCACTAATCAGAAAAACCATTTAGAAAACGCACACAACCTCCCCGGCAGCGGCGTCAAAAAATTGATTGGCTCCAAACGGTCAATCTAATTGATCAGGGAATGGTCAACCAAGTCAAACTGCTTAGAATCAATCTCCGATGAAGTATAGTGGCTTCCTCAGGTCGTTATGTCCCGACGAGGTGTGGATGGTTATAAAACGGCTTCGTGATCGGGTGAATTTGGATAAAAAAGGGTTTGAGATTGGTTGAACTGAGGAATCTACAAAGAAATAGCTTAAATAAGCTATATGAATAAGACGAAAAGGTAAGAAAAACCAGAAATGTTAAAAACCTAAAAACGCGTACGTTACGTTTAAATAAAACGCGAACGTACAAAATAAAAAGTGAAAACGAAAATCTAAAAACACCCAGGGGGTGAAAATGACTTTTTTACAAACTTAAAAGTAAAAGAAAATTTATAGAAAAAGAAAATAAATTTTAACCCTAATTAATTATTTAATATTAATTAATTACTATTTAATACTTATTATTAATATTTAAAATACTTAAATATAATACAATATTAATTAAGCACTAGAAAAATGAAAATAAAATTTCTAAAATTATAAAATAACTAAAAATAAGTTTTAAAACTAAAAATATGTGTTTTTGTCTTTTTGTGAATTTTCTATTAATTAATAACTAATTAATTACTAATTAAACTATTTTAAATTAAGAAAAATACTAAATGAACAGTAAAAATTCTAAGAAAATTTCTAAAATTATTTTACAACATATAAAAGCTATAAAAAATATAAAAAATAAGTTTTGCTTAATAAAAACTAATTATGCTATTTTAAACTAATTAGTAATTAATAATTAATAAAACTAAGATTAAATATAATAAATACCAAATGATGAAATAAAAATCTGATAAAATTATTATAACTACTTTAACTTAAGAGGAAATTAAGAAAAATATAAAAAAGCTAAGTTCTTAATAAAAATATAAAAATGAAAATTAAAATTACATAAAATTAAATAAAAACTATCACTTAAAAATTACTTTTGATTTTCTGGATTTTTCTTTTAGAAACCTACTTTACATCTAAAAATAGCAAACTTTTGTAAAAACAAACTTTTTAGAAGCTAAAAATAAGCACAGAATAAGCTAAAAGTCAAGACAGTTGACTTTGTTTGACTACAAGGGAAAATGAGCTAAAATGGCTGAAGAGGGACCCACAAGGGTAGAAATGGGTGCAAATAAGCTCTACTGACTCAAATAAGCCATAAACAACCATTGGTGATCCAAATAAGCTGTTTAAGAAACAAATAAGCACTTTGAACTTTGTTTGAAACTGAAAAGTGGGACAGATCTCAAGGCTCAAACTAGGTGGGTCCCAGGGGTTTCAAGGTCAACCCAATGGTCAAAAGATGATCCCTACCAGGAGGGGGGTTGTTAGGAACAAAGATGATGGCCTGGGGCCCACTGGGTTGGCTGGAAAACCACCACAAAGGTGGTGGTGTGGGTGCAGACCTGCTGATGCAGGGGCAGACCTTGCCCTGCAAGTATGTTTCAGGCCAAGTGGGGCCCAAGGTAAAATTCACAAAAATAAACAGACCATGGAAACGTGTAGATGAGGTGGTAGACAATTAAAAGAAATAAGTCTCAAGTCTTGAAAACATCCACAAAATTCTATTTAAATCCTAGACTTTTTGTAAAATTCTGAAAGATGCAAAGTTGACTTTTGATAAAAAAAAACTACTTATGTTGACTAAAATGAAGTTTAAATGCCTCTAATAGGCTGAGAATGTTATGATAAGCTAAAAGAAGGATAAACTAAGTTATAATACTAGCTTATGCAAAGATATGAGGTACTTTGGATCCTTAATCCCCCAACAGTTGACTGTTGGGTGAGTTACAAGGTCAAATTGACTTTTGATGAGAAAATGGCCAAAGTGATGTTCAAATCACACTTATGTGAGCCTAATGACAGTGAACCATTACACCCTAACTCCTAATGTCACCAATATCTTACCACAACTACTTGTTCCAAACACCCCTATAACTGACTGATTTGGAATTTTTCAAAGATAATCACTGATTTAGGCCATAAAATCTACAAGTAAACTATTACTAACCAAGGATAAACATAATGTAGCAGAAATCAATAACAAAGAACAACCACAACTGATCATAACAAAATTATAAAAAAAATAATAGTAAAAACTGAAATGGAACTTACAACAATCCTTGTGCTCAAAATCAAAAATGAACACCCAATCCTAACCTACTGTCTCCCAGAGACTTCTAAACCAGCTTCCAATACCTTCTTCCCTCCTTTCACTGACTTTTATATTTCTATTTATTTTTATGATTTTCTTTTGAGAATTTTTGGATTTTTTAAACTACAATGGTTTAGATTCTGATACAACTTTGAGGAAACTTATCAATAAGTTGAACTAAGCTTAAATGAATCAGAAACAACAGATTATAATTATTGAACAAGAAATTGAAATTAAGCTTGAAAAGTACAAATTGGAATTTAGAAGATGAAACTTGAATTTAATACTGGAAAAGGTTCATATTACATTAAAAAACTTGAGTTCCACTGATTTAAACTATAAATACAACTTGAAACATAAATTCTACTACCTACGACATGATAAAAACTAAACTA
This sequence comes from Artemisia argyi, assembly GCA_030686995.1. Classification (NCBI taxonomy): domain Eukaryota; kingdom Viridiplantae; phylum Streptophyta; class Magnoliopsida; order Asterales; family Asteraceae; genus Artemisia; species Artemisia argyi. The sequence continues at coordinate 49,276,963 of CM060702.1, read as the reverse complement.
CACTACTTAAAACTAAAAACTGCCTCTTTCTTCTTTTTTTCTTTTCTTTTTATAGTCCCTGAGTCTTCCACTATCTTTCCCACTTCTTTTGTCAGCCATTGGATGGCTTTGTTTCAATCCTGGCCTTTGAACACTTTTTGGCGGGAAAAAAGTATTGGAGCAGTTGAGTGGGTTTGGTGATCATTTATTGAGGAGGGGGGAAGGTGAGGGTGTAGGTGAGTATATTTATGAGGGTTGGTGGGTTGGTGAGTGATTGGAGAGGAGGGGGGAACCAGTTTGCAGAAAACATGGAGGTGAAGGTGTGTGGTGATGAACAGTAGGTCAGGGAGGTTGGGGTTTGACTGGTTTGACCCTGCTCGTTGACTGTTTGACCCCCAAGTTATTTAGTTTTAGGTTTGGGCTTTGTGGGCTGTTTTGTGTTGGGTAATACAAAGGGGTGAGTGGGCTGGACCTTTGGAGTAATAAGGTTGTTTTGGGTTTAATAATTAAAAGGGATCCGTTTGGTTAAATAACAAAACACCACAAGGACTTATTTTGTAATTTTGCAAAAGTAAAGGGACCTGATGTGGCATAATTTAAAAGTTATCATAAAAACCATTTTTACCACATGTGATTAATAGAAAGATCAAAATTACAAATTTCCAAAACTTGAAACCCCGAGGACCAAAATTGCAAAATGTGAAAGTTTAGGGGTCATTTTTGTCATTTTGTAAAAACTTTTATCCAAGGATCATTTTTGACACATTTTCATTTTCCAAGGACAAAAATTGATTTTTCTTTCAAAAATATCCCACCAGGGACTGATTCTGTCAATTACTGAAACTACAGGGACCAAAAGTGTAAATTTCCAAAACTTTCCAATTTTTCACCAAAGGACAAAATATGACAACTTATGATTGTAAAAGGACCTTTGGTGATAATTTTTCATATTTTGAATATCCAGGGACTAGTTTTGTAATTTTATGAAAGTTGGGGGACTGAAAATGCCAATTTTGCAAACTTTGTACGTTTTTCATCTGTTTTTGCTCATTTTGCATCTAAAACATATAAAACACAATTTTGAAATATTTTCAGTATTTTGATGCATTACTGAGTGTTTTTGTATGTTTTGCAGTTCATATTTGACCAAAAATGATGAGTGTTTGAGCACTCATCAGTGTGTCATGATCAAAATGGAAGTTATCATACTCCGGTGGAGATATGATATGAGTGAGTTCACCGGAGAACTCCTCGCTAAGAGAATCAATCACAAGATGTAAATATGTGAACTCATGTTCCGGAGTAGACTCATCACAATCCTCAATCTGAGTACCAAAGATTGGATTATCAGAAATCAAAGTGAATTCAGATTCGAATTCAAACAAAGGATTGGTGAGAGTCGTATTAAATGTTTCGGGAACAAATTGATTATCATTCTCTATTGGACTGCTGGGATAAGAACTGAGTGACTGATCATGATAGAGGAGACTTTAAATTTCTCCAAGATCGGCTTCAAAGTTAACGAGATCATCGTCACTTCCCGTTGGAAGTGGATTGATGTGAGTGAGTTCATCGGCGAACTCCTCAAGAAGATGATCAGCATCAGAATGTGGAACTGATGCCTCAACATACTCGATGTCTCCATAAGATGTACAATCATCATTGAAGTCTGAGAGAGTCTCAAAATGATCGTTTGAATACTCAAGAGGGGAAGGTAAATCACACAAATGATCAAAAGTTCCATGTGACTCTCTTGGGATTGGGACAAGGTTCTCAACACTAGACTTTATGAATTCGTCCGATTCCTTATCAGGAACAGTGCTAAGATGCTCATCCCCCATGTTTAGAGAGTGAGTGTGAACTTTGGGTGTGATAATAACAGACTGATCTTTCATGGAAAGAACCACAATTGATGAATTTGATGAGCCTTGACGAATATCAAGGGTATCTTCATCATCACTATCGTCATCGTCATCGTCATCGTAGACGATAGTTTTACGCATTCGAAATCTTACCCTAGCTGCTTCTTCTGCTTCTTCAGCTAGTATTTCTTTGTAAGACTTCGGACGAGGTTCTTCCGGAGCAGGTTTGTTAACCAAATCCTTAAGGTCATTTAAAGTATTTAAAAAATTTTGCAAAAGTTCTTGAGGAAATGGTTGAGGTTGTGTTTCAAAAGTTGGGTATTGTGGAGGTTGGTCGTGATAATTGTTGTCACAAGGAAAAAGATTCCTAGTTTGACAATCAGTGCTAATGAAGTTGGTGCATTTTGAAATGATACGGCATTGCAATTTTGATAACACGGATTATGCTCATATGAAATGAAATTTTTTTGTGGCTCATTGCAAAAGCTCGGATTAGAATCGTAACCGAATGAATTACTCGAACCACAAAACAAACAACTTCCATTTTGAATATCATTACCACATCGTTCACATGTACACCAACGACATGGTAAAGAAAAGCGGCTCACCACAACCGACACAAGGAATAAAAGCTAGAAGTGGGACAAGTGGTGTTCTCTGAGAGCTAGGAATTTCCACCACTTCTGTTATGGTCTCTGGTTTTTGTTCTTTATAAATGTGAAGATTAGGCAAGTCGTTCTTTTTAGTCACTGCTCTAAGCTCTGTACGTTTGCTTGACAAACCTTTAACCGTAAATCCTGAAAGGTTAGGATCAATTCTTGATGGTTTGTCATTAATAGCACGTATCTCAGGCTGTGATGGGTAGTTGGAAGAATGCGGTGAATCATCGAGAGAATTTGAATGTATGAACAAATTGCACGTAGTGCAAAAGCTGTTACTACAATTATTTCCACACTTCTCATAAATACACCGGAAACAACGATAGCCGTTCTCAATCGGGCTTTTACAGTGAAAACACGTGTAGCCAGGAGACGCCATAAAAATTATACATGAGAGGGGTATAAGAAGGTAGAATCAAACGGATAGAGGGTAAGGAAAAATATTTTTGGGTTTTTCGAAAAACACATCAATTAAAACGAGACCAACTCAAAAAGACAATTGTGAACTTAAACCAATAATCACAATGTAAATGGCTTCTTTGAAAAAGGTACACCAATTCACAAGGATACAATGGCAAGTTTTAATCTTTTGTTTGGGGACTTATTAATGTTCACACCCCCAGTTGGTAGGTGTTCTGCCTTCGTTCTCGGCGGTGTGTTTTATGTTTATATTATTTAACAAAAAAACGGAAAATTGTTTTTGTATTTTTTTATATGATAGATATATATACAAAAGAAAAGGAAAATATTTTTGTGTTTTTTACTTTTTTTGAAAACGATAACTTCTTGACGAAAGTTCTAGAAGTCACTAATCGTTGAAATCATAACGATATTGTCGCAACACAACCTCCCCGGCAGCGGCGCCATTTTGATATTGCGTTTTCGAGTGCGTATAAAAAATATACAAGGTAGACGTGAGTGGAATTCACGAATCAACCTTTAGGAAAAGGAAGACTTGTGAAAACTCGTGAATACAATATATATATGTGATTACCCGGGTCGTGTCCCAACGACGTGTGAATGGGCAATATCGTGTGAGATTCGAGATTAAAATGCTTGTAAGGAATGGTTGAGAGATTATTTGGAATTGTGGAATTTCGAGAAATTGCAAATAACGTACGAAAAATTAAATAAACGTAACTAAGGCATGAATTCAAACAAGGAATGAAAGTTAAAACTTAAAAATTACTTAAGATGTTACGGGAATCAGAATTAGGAAGCTAGGGACCCCTAAACGTAAACTAATTTTAAAAACGCGAAATTTAATTAAAGAAAACGCGAGTGCGCAAAAGAAAACGTGAATCTTAAGCTACGTTAATCCTACGGGCATAAAAATGATTTTTCTACTATTCTAATGATAAAAGAAAATTTTTGGAAAAAGAAAAATATTTTTTTTGCTTTTTTAATTGTTTATTATGAATTAAAAACAAAAGTTATAAAATAAATCTTAGAAAAATAGTAAAACAACTTGAAAAATTGTGATAATTTTTAGGAAACTCTAATATACTAATAAGAAGCTAGGAAAAATGAAAACATGAAATAAGAAGTCAAGAATAAGCATAAAATAAGCAGTAAAGAGGGCTGAAAATAATAATAATCAAATAATACTGAAATTAATACTTCAAATATAAAGTAAAGGAAAAAGTTAACAAAAAGGCTAGATAGCACAGATGGTTGTGGTGGTATTGTTTGGTGTCTGTTTGGTGTACTGGTGACCAGGGTTCGAATCCCTTGGCACCCCAAATTTTGCAACACCTTTTTTTCTTTTTTTTTTTCTTTATATATATATATATATATATATATATATATATATATATATATATATATATATATATATATATATATATATTATCTCTTTTTGCAAAAACAATAAACATGATACAATTTTTGAAACAGAATTCTCACCAAGAAAAACATAAAATGAACAATAAACAATATCAAAACAAACAACAACAGGATCAAACCGATCAGTCAAGCACAATCAACAGGCTCATATGAGCTGCTGAAATGAGCAGCAGACCTGGGCAGTAACAAGCTATTTTGGGGGGAAAAAATAAGCTGACAAACAAGCAAGCAAGGATAAACAAGCATGACTAATTCAACCCTATACTACTAGGTATACGTAAATCGGAATCGAGAACCTAAATCCTACTCTAACTGTCCTAAAGTTAAGATTAAAAATGGGTTCATGGACTGTTTTGATGGGGGGGGGGCTGTTGAGACAGATTTGCAGGCCTAATGGAGTGATTGCAGGCTCAAAATTGAGCCGTAAACAAGCATGAAAAGTCAATTTAAAGCTACAACTAAACATTATACACTACTAACTAATAGTAAAACAAGGATCCAAGCCTAAATCTAACTAAAACATATCTAAACTAAGGATTAAAAAAATGAGATTTTGGACTGCTTGGGGCTGCTAAAACAATGGGTGAAAAAGGGTCAATTGGTGACTGATTTGAGCAAAAGAATCAAGCCATAAAACCTAAACTAAGTTGAGATTGGGGGAACCTAAACTACTGACTTCCGTGAAACTTTTATGGCTAAAGCTTACTGAAAAAGGTGTTAGTGGCTGAATGAAGACCAGAACAAACTAGCTTAGCTACTTTTAAACTGAGTGAATGATTTGAATGACCAAAAACCTAACAGTTACACAGTTAAGAGGGTTTGGAGAGAATTTATACTAACAACACTAAAATATACCTTGCATTTAACTAATTTAGAGCAACAAAAAAAACTAAAAGATCCTAAGCTATGGCTGCTAAGGCAGTGGACAAAGGGGCAGGTTCCAAGCGAAACAAATTTAACAATCTTTAAAGAGCAATACTAAACCTATGAAAATAAGTGAACTAAGCAACTAATGTAAGCTATCTCAAAGCTAAACAGGACCTACTTTACTCTAATCTAGAGGCTAATAATAAGTACGAATAAGCTAGTAAGACTTTAATAAGCAAGTAAAAAGGAGCAGAATTAACTAAAAAGCCAAAAACAAATAAGCAGTGAAGAGTAAGGTTTTAAGCAAGGCTTTTGTAAAAGAAAGAGCTTAGAGATTCAAATTACTTCAAATTAAAATTTTCATTCATAGAGAAAAATAAAGAGTACAAAGACTTTAATTTTAGAAAAAAAAATTACTTAAAAACCCTAGTGAATCGAATAACTACTAAAAACCTAATTAAAAGACTGCCCTTCAAAGGCTTACAAAACATCAATTTATACTAGAACTATACTAGGGTTCCACTTTTCTTCCCTTTGTCATCTTCTGCCTTGTGTTTCTTTCTTGATTAGACACAGCTGATGCGTGGGAATCGCAACAGGCAGTGTACCTGATCGTTGTAGTATAGTATAGTGACAAGTACCGAGGGATTGATCGTTCAGCTTAGGAATAGTGTCGCTAGGATTAAAAAGCCTAAATACTAGTTCTAAAAGTGAGGGATGATTATTTTTGTATTTTTATATTTTTATGAAAGCAATTAAAATCTCGGGTTTGAAGGATTTGGGCGGAATTAGTTGCTAATCAACTAACCCAATACTAAGATGTAATCAAAATAAAATACTAAAAATGAAAATAAACTAATTTATACTAAGGTTGTGAGCAGTAATTGGAGAAAATGTGTTTACTTAGATTTCACTACTCCCTAGACATCTTTTACACGTTAATTACTTGTTATAATTGCATGGATGACGGATCGTATTCCTTAATACCATTCATGGGGTGGCACAGATAACTCCCCAATTCTATGAGCTCTTATCTCCTCCTACACCATGCCCAGCACAACTATAGGGATTGTAAACAGTAGCTCATGCATTAAATACAACCAATAAAGACCTAGTGCGCCTCGGTTCATGTTTCTTAAGACGTTCAAGCATGTTACCAAGTGGAGATCTGCCAGTTTTCTTAAGCCTAACATATAAATCACTCATCCAAGACAAAGATAAACAAGTAATCAACACATAATTAACATCTAGGTTTCATTAGATCTAAGCAAACACAAGATAGATCTAGCCTAGCATAATGGAATTGAGATAAGAACAAGATATAGACAACCAACACATAGACATATTGATTGAATTGGAAGAACATTTATCTCAATTACAATGCAAGGTATCAAGGGTTTGGAACCCTTGAAAAACCTGTAAAAGTTGCACCAAAATCGTACTTAGGGTTTCTCCAAAACTTCTCTCTTTAATGTGTGAAAATTAGAAAACTATATATAGAAAAATAGGTTTGACGGCGTCAAGACAAACAATGTGATGCCGTCACCTCGCCGCCAAAACTCTTCTCGGACTGCCTAGATCTACTTCTGACGCCGTCAAGACTTATACACTTCCAGGCCGTCATGACTCTTTTACTCTTGACGCCCTTCCTACGTGACGCCGTCAAATCTGTTCTGGATCGTCATGGAAATTCATGAAATTTGCTCTTGACGCCGTCAAGGTTTTGCTCTTGACGCCGTCACCTACTGTTCCCAGCATGGAAAATTAAGACTTTGGCGTTTTCTTCACTTTTATGCTCCAAAAACGTCCGAATTGCTTCCTTTTCCATATTTCTCTCCCAAAGTACCTAAAATCACAAAAGGAACGATTTAGGGCAATATTTGATCAAATAAATTCGGATTCGGGCTTAAATGACCCCCTAAAAACGAATCATTTTTCGCCTCATCATATACCCTTACACTTGAGATTTGCTTGTCCTCAATCAAATGCGCTTTTATTCTACTGAAAAGACAAGTTAGGGGTCATTTAACACTAACATAAAAGTAATTACAACAAATAATCATTCCACTAAAGACCAATAGACAAGCACGGAGGTAATAGTGTTTAGATACTCACATCTCTCGGGTGTAATAAAGTGTAAATTACAATATGGAAACGGAAGATATCTCTCACTACCTGTTATAGCAAAATAGATTACCATAGGCTTGGGAAAGGATCAAACCTCCACCACATGGCGTAAGCACCTAGGATAAACTATCAAAGAGGTCTTTTAAAGGGTTGTAACGTTAGGTGTAGGGATATGAAATACACGGTTTTGTTGGATAAAGGAAGTTTTACTGGTGGGGAGTTAACAATCTTAGTCAATTACATGTACAATGTGGCGTTGCTAAGCCAAGACTAGACTCGACTTAGGCTAATAAATGAAAAATAACAAAAACATAAAAATGAACATAGAATAAAAAGGGATGGTAGTCCGTATATTTTTTTCTTCTCTTTTCTTTTTCTATTATTTTTTTCTTTTTTTTCTTTATTTTTTCGAATATATATATATATATATATATATATATATATATATATATATATATATATATATATATATATATATATTTGCATACACTCTTACCCTACCATCCAAAATAATATATCATAGGGAATGAACATTTCCCTTACACTTGAATCTATACATACTTTACATTTAACTAAACTAATGACTCGAATTAAGAAAATCAAAACACTTGGAGCACTTTTAAGATTATCGTACATATGGGGGTAATAAGTGATGTTCTTCCCCATTACTCCATAAAATAAGTACTTACCCATGAGTCCCAATCGTCCCAAAACAATATGTACAAGGATATGACTCGACTTAGCAACCATGTAATCAATTAGAAAGTTAACTTACGGTTTAACAAATAACAATAATGCACTAAAAATGAGCGCATACACGGAAGGCTAAGGCGATTTGGTTGTACATTTAAGTGGGGTGTAACAAATTCTTCCTTTAAGTAAGATGCTTAAAGTTAGAAACGAAAAGATAGGCTCGGAGGGGTGTACTAGGGGTTTCGTGTACTAAAAATGAGTACAATGCTAAGGGTGTGGGAAAAATTAGTTGACTTAACTAGCCAAGTAATATGACTTAAATGGTCAAGTAATTATAATACGGGTTTAACACAAGGGTAATCCTAATGCCTCTTATCATGTAGTAAATCCTACGACAAGAATGTAGTCTCACTAGCGGTCTCGGGATGCATCACTAACGCAAGTTCTAGAATCTAAATGCTACCGGTACACTCATAAGCACTAATAGTAAATGTTTTTCCTATCAATTCTAAAGGCGAACCTCACATATTTGGGTGGAAAATTTTTCTGAATATACGGTTATGTGCTAGTCATACAATCTCCTATCCATGAGACGCTTGCTATGGCTAAAGTTTCACTCCTAAATGTTGTAAAAAAATTTAAATTTGGCGCTAAAATTGCACTAACAAGTATTTCTCATAGTTTTACTACACATCTACCATCAAACAAAACAAACTCAAGCGAAAGTGCATATGTAAGGTATCATCTTTTTACCCTCCCCTTACACTTAAGATGAACATTGTCCCCAATGTTCAAGTAAAGAATGTAAAAGTGAAAAAGTAAAGAGAATGAAATCAAATACTCCCCTGATTCGCTCGGTATGGATAATAGGATGACTAGGTTAAATCTTCCTCCAAGAAAATGAGCAATCAAAGCTTCCCTTCCAGAATATAAATCATCTTCTTGTCATACATAACCTGTAAAACCTGACAAAATAGACAAGACAACCTCGCGTAAAATCGGCGGCATTCTATATAAGTTACTAAATCCTATAAAACAAGATAAGATATAATGCTTGTGGAATGAAGTTTGCAGATCTCCTGGAGATTATAAAACTTAATAATTCACAAAAACCATAAGACTCCGTTAGAAAAACAAAACCGGTAAAATTTCCAGATTTTAACTCCTGACGCCGTCAAGAGTAAACCCCTGACGCCATCAAAATTGACCTGCAGAAATCCTTATGTTAAGTTTCCGGAAAATTTCTGGAAAAACTTGGTCCTACTTCCTGGAAAATCCTGCAAAACTTCATTATGACTCAATACAAGCATTTGACTCTAACAAATACGAATACACATGTTCATTTAATATTGTGGAGAATCATGATCGGTTTGTTTCTTAAAAACATATTTGGGGTTTCCCCTTACACTTATCTTTTGCAAAAATACCTTTAGGTGGAGTTAAGACCAGGCCAAAACAACAAAGTAAAGTATTTCTACTATTTAGTTTAGAAACATGATCAACCAATAATAAAAATTAAGCATGCATACGGAAGGAAATAACAAACAAACAAATAAAATCACACAAAACATGGGTTGCCTCCCAAGAAACGCTTTTCTTTATTTACGAGTCTTGTAGCTAGACTCAAGGTCATGGGTTACGTTTTCCTTTCCCACTTTTGTGCTAACTCAAAACATCTAACCCAATTCTCATCACGCTTGTATTCCGGACCTAGATTCATGCAACCCGAATAATATGTTCTCCTCCTCTCATAATGGGCTTCATCAGTAATTCCATCTTCCTTAACCTCATAGGGTCGAATTTCATCAATTTGTAGATTTTTGATGCCCTTTAATTCTTCCTTCATGTGAGGCATCATGAAAGTGACATTCTCTTCCCCATCAGTAAACTGCACTATCCCCTTCTCATGGTCGTGATACATCCTAGTCTTCTCAACAAAAGGTTGTCCTAAAACTACTTCTCCAAGGTGTGGATCCATAATGCCCCTAACATCTTCTAGTATTACAAAGTCTCATTGATAAGTAAAATTTCCTATAAAGATGTGTACCCCTTTAACTCTCCTGACAAAGTTACATAGCCTATTAGAATTGTAAGGGTCTTTTCTAGGGCTTAACCTTTCGTTCATTATCCAATTGTAATAGAGCCTAGACATGATGTTCATGGGTGCTTTTAAGTCAATGTATGTATGCTCTCTAGACATGTACCCAATCATGCAAGGAATTTTTATGTTCCTGAAGTTATACCTCCTAATCCATGGTGTCTTTCTATATTTTGAGGGACAAGGATGTTGTAAAAGGAACCTATGGTAACTCAACTCATCCGGGGTTGGAGCGAAGTCTGTAAACTCAATTTTCATTTGGAGAGGCTTAATGAATTTCTTAAGTGTGTTAGCTTCTCTATTTCTTCTTTTATGCGCAATAAGCCTCATGCTAATTTCTAAACGGCGATTCTCTAATTCCATAATGACCACACTAGTACAAACAAAAACACGAAGAAATAAGATAGACTAAAGAGAACCTAAAAATAAAAATAAAATCCTACTAGAAAGGAATCTAGCAAGTAGACCTAATAAAAAGAAATTCTAACCTAGACAATAACTATTCCCCGGGCTGCGGCGCCAAAAACTTGATGCGTGGGAATCGCAACAGGCTTTACCTCTCGAGGGATCTCGAGAAGCTTACAACCCCCACCAGGCAGTGTACCTGATCGTTGTAGTATAGTATAGTGACAAGTACCGGGGGATTGATCGTTCAGCTTAGGAATAGTGTCGCTAGGATTAAAAAGCCTAAATACTAGTTCTAAAGGTGAGGGATGATTATTTTTGTATTTTTATATTTTTATGAAAGCAATTAAAATCTCGGGTTTGAAGGATTTGGGCGGAATTAGTTGCTAATCAACTAACCCAATACTAAGATGTAATCAAAATAAAATACTAAAAATGAAAATAAACTAATTTATACTAAGGTTGTGAGCAGTAATTGGAGAAAATGTGTTTACTTAGATTTCACTACTCCCTAGACATCTTTTACACGTTAATTACTTGTTATAATTGCATGGATGACGGATCGTATTCCTTAATACCATTCATGGGGTGGCACACATAACTCCCCAATTCTATGAGCTCTTATCTCCTCCTACACCATGCCCAGCACAACTATAGGGATTGTAAACAGTGGCTCATGCATTAAATACAACCAATAAAGACCTAGTGCGCCTCGGTTCATGTTTCTTAAGATGTTCAAGCATGTTACCAAGTGGAGATCTGCCAGTTTTCTTAAGCCTAACATATAAATCACTCATCCAAGACAAAGATAAACAAGTAATCAACACATAATTAACATCTAGGTTTCATTAGATCTAAGCAAACACAAGATAGATCTAGCTTAGCATAATGGAATTGAGACAAGAACAAGATATAGACAACCAACACATAGACATATTGATTGAATTAGAAGAACACTTATCTCAATTACAATGCAAGGTATCAAAGGTTTGGAACCCTTGAAAAACCTGTAAAAGTTGCACCAAAATCGTACTTAGGGTTTCTCCAAAACTTCTCTCTTTAATGTGTGAAAATTAGAAAACTATATATAGAAAAATAGGTCTGACGGCGTCAAGACAAACAATGTGACGCCGTCACCTCGCCGCCAAAACTCTTCTCGGACTGCCTAGATCTACTTCTGACACCGTCAAGACTTATACACTTCCAAGCCGTCATGACTCTTTTACTCTTGACGCCCTTCCTACGTGACGCCATCAAATCTGTTCTGGGTCGTCATGGAAATTCATGAAATTTGCTCTTGACGCCGTCAAGGTTTTGCTCTTGACGCCGTCACCTACTGTTCCTAGCATGGAAAATTAAGACTTTGGCGTTTTCTTCACTTTTATGCTCCAAAAACGTCCGAATTGCTTCCTTTTCCAGATTTCTCTCTCAAAGTACCTAAAATCATAAAAGGAACGATTTAGGGCAATAATTGATCAAATAAATTCGGATTCGGGCTTAAATGACCCTTAAAAATGGATCATTTTTCGCCTCATCAACGGCTTCAATATCGACTTGTGCTTTTTCTTGATTTATCCCAGCCACAGGATCAATCTTGGAATCATCACAGCCCTTCATTGGGTTTTGGCACTAAGGATAGTTGGTGGATTGCCAGCGTGGAGGTGTTAGGTAAGGTTTGTGAGCATAATGGAAGGGTAGTGGGATTGGGAAGAGGAGAGGTGGACAAAATGGTGGAAGCTTTGGGGAGGTATGAGTGATGGTGATTGAGCAGGCTTGGAGGGAAGTGAGTCACGGGGGGGGGGGGGGGGGGGGGGGGAAGATGATGTGGAAGGGATGGTGTTGGTTTGGTTGACTGGTAAAAGGGGGAGGAGTATACGTTTTATAAAACGTATTTAGGGTTTGTTATTTTTTTGGGCCATGGTGAGGTTTTGGGCTAAGGGTGAATTTAAATAATTGGTGGGCTGATGGGAGGGTGGATTGGGGTTTAGTATTAAGTCCGTTTGGTGTAGTATTGTAAAACCACAAGGACCAAATTTGCAACAAGATGAAATTTCAAGGACCATTCATGCCATTTTCCAAATTTACTTCAAGGGACTTAACCTGCCACACCATAATAACACAAGGACCAAAGTTTGCGTTTTTCCAAAATTTTAAAGCACCAGGGACCAAACTTGCCAATTAGCCAAAGTACAGGGACCAATTTTGCAATTTTCCAAATCTTTTTACTCAAAGATCAGTTACGATTTATTTTAACTTTTAAAGAGCTTGGGTTGACTTTTCTTTTGAAAATGACTGACCAGGGACTAGTTTTGTCAAATTTTGAAAGTTGGGGGACTGAAACTGCCAATTATGCAAATTTTGTTCGTTTTTCGTTTGTTTTCACTCGTTTTGCATCAGAAACATATAAAATATAAAATACGATCTTTGGGATTTTCTTCGTATTTTGGTGCATTTTTTTAGTGTTTTTAATCGTTTTGCAGTTCAGATTTGACTAAAAATGATGAGTATTTACACACTCATCAGGACTCCATTGTAATACTTTCATCATCTTCTTCATCGATATCATCTTTATTAATTCCTATAACGCTTTCAATAATTTCTTCATCAGTCAACAATTGTGCAACTACATTTTCTTCTGGGTGAGTCAGAACATCTTCGACATCCATTGCATTGCGATAACCCAACTCTTTGATCAAATTCTGGAGTTCTTGAGTGCTTTCACCACCTTCATCTGAGTTCTCAAAAGTCATGTTAACTGTTGATCGAAGTTTACAATGACGAAAGCAGTTCGCAACTGTATTTGCACGAACATCCATAGTCCATGCTGAAATTGCAAGATTCATTGCATCCAATACATTTATTTTTGCTGGATTTGGAACCCCTAATTCATAACCCTCCAAAAGACTTCTATAAAATCGACGACGATAATGCATCTTAAAAGCTCGTATGATCCCCGCGTCACAAGGTTGAATTTTTGAAGTTGTGTTTGGTGGCAAAAAAAAATAATTCAACATTTCGTAATCCTTCAATAATTTTTGGATGAGCAGGGCAATTATCCACAATCAAGATAATTTTTCTTCCAACCATTTTTTTTATCAAGTTGGCGAACATATTCTTCAAATAACACACCAGTCATCCAAGCTCGTTTGTTAGCACGGTACTCACAGTTCAGACTGTTCAAGTTTACATTCTTGAAGCACCTTGGTTTAGCATATTTCCCAATAATCCATAAAGGAAGTTTTTCCAAACCGTCCTCATTACAACAAATAGCAACAGTTAGTCTTTCATTGTCTTGTTTTTTCCCTTCAAGCTGCATTGTTGCAAGGGAATGATCCGGTTGAAGTCTAAAAACAAACTTGTTTAAGATCAAAACATGTAAATAATTACGTCACTAAAGTACAAAATATAAAATAAAATAATAAAAAAACAAACCTGTTTCATCCATATTAAAGATGTCTTTCATTTCAAACTGATCAACTTTGTCTCTTATGGATTTTAATTTGTCCTCCATGCCCTCCATTTCAACAGATCCACTCTCTTCGAAACGCTGGAAATTTTTAATTCCATATTTTGCTTTGAACTTTCCAAGCCAACCAATAGAAAAAGTAAACTCTGGAGTATCCACTGGATATATATCTTTCATGAACTTTTTCGCCTTCTCGATGATTAGTTCACCTGTCATATTCACATGTTCTTGATATTGAAGAATCCATTCATAGAGAGATTTTTCTAGGTCAGGAAATTTTGCCGGTTTGTGTCGCTTAACATCGCCTCTTTCGGGAGCAAGTGAGAGATACTCTAAAGAACGCTTAACTGTATTCAATATTGTCGCTTGACTCACCTGCAAACCATAGTTACTATGAACCCATTCTTGCAATTGCTTTTGAGTGAGACTTGGATTATCCTTGTTGTGCTTGCATAATGCTCTTCGAATCTCGTCTGTCATTGTTGTTTTTTTCACACCTTTAAGATGGGAAGCCATGTTGTGTGTATGATTTGTTTGTGTTAACCTATTTTGATCTTGTATTTATATAGAAAATATTTTTAATGTCCATAAAGTGATACATTGAACACAAGAAGCGTAATAAGATGGGAGATTGAAGGTTTCTTTCAAATTGGGCCGTTCATTTGATATACATGCATTGTATACAATAATTAAGTAGAAGCTTGAAAGGTGTTTGTAAACTAAGTATTCTACTATAAATTAATAAAATATTAATTAATATATAAATGAATAATTATTAATTTATCGATTAATTAATAACTCTTTTAATTAATAAATTTTGGTGGTCCCAAGTGTATTATATTATAGAGTTTCTACTGTATTGTGTGTTTGGGACTATTCGGTGTCTTAGATTATGTTTATTAACGATCAAACTCAACCCAATTTTTTATTAAAATATTATTTTTTATTCCCTTCACCTACATACAATCAATACATACAACCAATCCATATTTTTTACCATTTATCAACAACCCAACCTAAAATAATATAAGTATTAAAAAGAAAAAAGAAAAGGTAAATAAAAAAAAACAAGTAGCCATTAAAATATTGACATGTGGCAGATTGAAGTTGTGATCTTTGGTTGTCATGTGATCTTGGGTTGTCAATCCAATCTTCGGTGGTGTTTGTTTTTTAAGAGGCTCTGAATCTGAATCTTAACCGCACATCTGAATCTGAGGCGTAAATGTCTGAATCTGACCGCATCTGAACGCGAAAAAAAACTCATGTTTGAACCGCACATTTGCTTGCTTGTACTAACTTTTTTTTGGTTTTCTTTTGCGTCAGCAAGAGGCATTCAGATACCCCTCTCAAATCTAGACCATTAAGATCTTACTGCATCTGAACACGTCTGAACGAGAAAAAAAAAAACAAACGATCTGAACGACCAAAATGTCTGACCGCGTCTGAACGGTTCAGATTAAGAGGCTGTTAGCCTCTTAATGGAAAACAAATACCACCTTCTTTTGTTTGTTCACTCCCAATATATATATATATATATATATATATATATATATATAATGCATGGATAAACCAATCATAACTCCTAACCAAAAATTAAGATAAGGAGTTCCAATAATAAGGTGACATGTATCACTTCCCAACTTAAATTCACCCTTATTTTTAAATTAAAACATTTTTTTTATCTATTTATTTTTTTATTATCTAATTTCACAATATTTTTTAAAATTTTATGCTTTTTAATTCAACATCCATTTTGATATATTTTTATGAGTTTTTAGTTTTTAGAATTTTAGTGGGTTTTTTATTCAAATTTTTACAACTTTAACCTTTATTTCAATCAATACAATCTTGATTCGTCAAAATAATATACTTTTGGGTGAGTGTTTGACGGGAAAGAGATTGCGAGAATCTTTCTATATACGGGAATAATGATGTCACGGGAAAGCTACGGGAAACCCAAGCAAACACATATACATTCGAAGTGTTGTGAAACGAATTCACTAAGTGGGTAGGGAATTGCGAGGAGAGTTGGGCTAGCAATTCATTTACCACCCATATTACTATATTTTTTGCTGCTGCTGTGCGCGGGTATCCGACTAGTGATATATCTCTACATTATATATAACAGGAGGCGTATGACGTCATTAATGACACCTCAATGCCACCTGAATGCCCAGTAATTCATTATCAGCCATGTTATCACAATTTTTTAATTATTTCCGAAAATGATTGTATTAAACGTGTGCATTCGTTTTTAAAAAATATGGTCTTTGACAAGATTCGAACCATAGACCTTTATAGTGTTATGAAAGCCCCTAACCACTAGACTAATCTATTTGTTTGAATTATATGTTCTAAATTAACATATATAAGGACATGTGAAAATCTGTTTTCCTATTTTTTTTTTAAAATTCGACATATAATTTTAATATAGTTTTTAGATGGCTTTTTATATTCTTGTCAAAATATATGAATACCCGTCTTCTCTCAAAACCCTAACTTTTACTCCTGGGTACGTCATTGACATCCATTCGATCTAAGAATTGGAACTCAGATATTCTTTTAAATCTATTTAGGGTTTTAATGGTGAAGCAGATAACAAGCTAAGATTACATGTAAAAAATAAAAAATAAAGAAATAAAGAAAAAAAACTGCACTTCATTCATAATATACTTTTTCTCAAAAACCCTAATATCCTTTTTTCCTCACAATCTCTTCTAATGTTCGGTTTATAGTTTTTTGTGTTTTCTTCATCATAGGTTTGCAACCATGAACGCTTGACATGTTGTAGTTACTAATCTTCAGGTAATCTTATTCATATATTGTGTTTAGATGTTAACAATTTTATCACTGCTAATAAGGTTTTAGGTACACCTCTCTCAGGATACTCATTTAAAATTATTCCACCCGTAGTTAGGCCATACCATTCATAAGAAGTGTTTAAAGTACATGCAACAACACTCGCAGTAAGGGAAAATTGAACAACCTTGAAACTTTAAAAAATTAAAAAAATATATGTTTTTTTAGTTAGTAATCTTATGCAGGTATGCTTTTTTCTTATTAAAACTACTGCATATATCTTGCCCTTTGTGCTTTAAGTCGGTCTGTGATATGTCGAAGTGTTGGGAGAAACTTGATATAGAAATTGCAGCAACACCAATGCCTGAATTTTATCAAGACAAATTGGTATGTCATCTTTCTTTATCCATGTTTTTGAGCTTTTTAATGTTGGTATTTTGAATTTTAAATCTTCTCATTTTGACCCGTAAGTGATCAAATAACCAGCTTCATTTTTATTTAGTTCTTAACTAATGATTTGAACCTAAATAGTAAGAACGAGTTTCACTTTTCCTAATCAGTGTTTTTATTTATTTATTTGGACATTTGCATCAATGCATGTATTTTCTTATATCAGTCTTATGTCACAACCCTTCACCATCGGACAGGTTATGAAAATTCAGTGGACATGTACATATGTGTCTTACATCCGTCCCACATACCTTCAGGGCTCCAATATTGTCTCAAGCCATTTTCAGGCCTGTAAACTTCCCCTTTAGAACAATTGCAAAAGACCTCACTGTTTGAACATTGTAGAAATACATCAGAAAATAGTATACGTGAAGTTACTGTGTGGCTATACTTTTAGCTTGAGAATGTCAAGTTCTAAAGCACGTTGTATGGCATGATCTGCACTAACTGAAAAGGTAAATGCTATAATATTACATTATGTGAATTTTATTTTTTTATGATCACGCAAGCTTTTGTCATTAACGTCAATAGACTACAAATCCAGAAAATAGTATACGTGAAGTAAGTTAGTGTGTGGCTCTACTTTTAGCATGAAAAGGTCAAGTTCCAGAACACGTTGTATGGCATGATCTGCACTATCTAACTAAAAAGGTAAATGCTATAATATTACATTACGTGAATTTAATTTTTCATGATCACGCAAGCTTTTGTCATTAACATTATTGTTTAGGTCATATATTAGTTGAAAGAAGATAAGAAGGAAAAAAACTATGTAATTTCAAATTCTCATTCTTGAAACACTGAATAATGAAATTGAAAATGTGTATTGGGTTTGGACTTTTGCACATTGCTTATACTATTGATTTGTGATGCATTCCAAGCCCTTAAAGAATTTGAATGGGTAGATATGCCAAATATGTAGTGGCACAGTTGGCGTTATCAAACTTGGTGAGGACAATAAACAATTGAAGACCTCACAAAGTTTTAAATTGATTCTTGTGTTAATTAATTTAGATGATAACGCATAAAATGATGGAAGATCAAATAATCGTAGTTTCGACCACTCGATGATCAAGATATGCATTGACATTATTATTGTTTTTGACCAATAAGCCTATTGACATGAGGAAAATGACGGTGAAAAACTCACTCGATGTCACTGATATACTCCTATATTTTATTTTATATTGTGCATAGCAAATTCTTCATTTTTATTCATAGTTCATAAGTGGAGAAGGGCTGGTTGTTGGAGGATGAGGGTCTTAATAATTCGAGCAAGTGATCATATTTGTACCATATGCTTATGTTTGTTGACATGTACTTACTTCACAAGTGAGCAATAATATCTTATTTGTAGCTTCAGATACTTACGTCAATGTCTTGGAGTAGTTAATATCAGGTGTGGATTACTACCACAGGAACATGTTGATGTGCATGTTCCAAATCACAAATTTTTAACTTTATCTGTTCTTTCTTATAAAGTGAACACAGAAGCAATCTTCCTCCATGATATCTTATGCTACATATGGACTATGGCCAGACTACAACGACGGTACATGGCCTGCTTGGACAAATACTTCCCAAGCTTACTGCCTTTATATCGTGTAGCAGATCCTGTCTAGAGAGCTTCGCAGGTTCAATTTTCTGCTCATTTGAAGCAACTATTAGAATGTTTATATGTCAGTGAAACATAAACATTAATTTTTCATGATGGAGTTAAAGAAACTGGTGTATCATGGGCATCCTGTGTCCGAGCATTGGATGTTTGTGTTGTTCTTGCCTGCGAAAAAATGAAAGTAGATGATCATATTAAGTTATGTATTTCCTTGCATTCTATTTCTAAGCATACACTAGAGTAATCCTGTAGTTAGAAGAAAAATAGTAAGTTTATTGTCATGTATGTCGATCCTTGCCTTTCTCACAACAGAAGATTAAGAAAAATTAAATGGAAATAATGTAGTTTAATCTAATAGTTTTGGCGGCAAGACAAATTTAGCCTTTGTGGAAATAATAAGCTATTTTTTGGGTAACCGTTGTGTTCGATCTATATATAATCCTTACATGTTTACTTTAGTGAAGAATGGATTAGATTGTTGTTAGTTACCACTTAGATGCAAACAGAACACCAAATGGTTAGTAGACCATGACTTGGGTGATAATTATTTCAAGTTAGTATTGTTAACTTAATTAGCAGGTATGTTGCTTACTTATTTGTAATTGTAGGACATATAATTAAGTAATAGCAAGGTGTTTATATATGACATGCATTTCTGCAGGCCCCATAATTGCTTGATCTGCTATTTGCACGAGGATCTGAACTTCTACTTCAAGAGCTTCCCTCTATATTTTATGAGTCGACAAGAATGAAAGCTCAGTAACAAGATGACTCAAAAGGTACTTTGGCTCCAAGGGTATATTCAATTCAATGCAAGAGAGGTACAAGTTCCCTCTAAAATACAAGTTCCCTCGTTTGTATCAGATTATAAAATTATGCAGCATAATCTGATGTTTTTTTGTTGGGAGAATTTTCGACGCTTTTTCTCGTTTAATGTTGTGCGGCATGTGAAATATGCATACCTCATTTAGAATTTTGATGTGTGGTGGCCTTTTACACTTGGGTAGCATAAGGTAATCTCATAGTAATTTTTTTACTCGCTTTTGTTTTAAGTCATCAAGGTATGTTAATCACTTGATTGAATCAGTATATATCAAATTTTGTAGGTATCAAAGAATTCATAAGATGAAAATTTTAAAAGATTAAACATAAAAATAATTTATTTCTGTGACATGCTCGGAAGTAAGGAAGTCGGGCATTGTTGAGTCTTTTGGAACATTTGAAAAATGAAGCAACCTGAAGTAAGGAAGTCGGGCTATAAATATGTATATGAATAAGCACCATGAAATTTATTTGTTTTCATATTTTTTATTGTTGTTTTTACATATAATTCAAGAACACTTTCTTTTTGTTCCACTTCCAAACACCCCTTTATGTTCATGATTCGTGTGTGTGTGTGGCCTTCATGCTTTAGATGGCTTATTATGTATTTGCGGGTGCCTAAAATCTTGATAAGCTCATAAGCTAGAAAACGTGACCTTATGAGCTTTCCCACGTTAAACTATGCCCATAAGCTGAGATAGAAACAACTGATCTAAACATTAATATATTCTAATTTGACCGAGTTCTTCACGCTTATTGCTGATTTGTTGCTCTGCATTGGCTATACCACATAGTAATTATAATCTAATAAGTGCGGTCATAACATTAATGTATTCTAATACACGGGTAGATGTCTGTCTTGCGATGCCACAACGAAGTTCTGATCTTAAAGAAATGTCATAGATTGTAGTGCTTTTACCCGATGTGTTGAAATTAATATGTTCCTTAGTTTTCCACCACAAGTTTACTGCATTATTTGATGACCACGGTGGTATGTAAAATCTTCTTACACTCCCAAGGGTACCACTTTTTATGCTAAATGTTGGAAGACATTATTGCTATTATAGTTCATGTCTATATACATGTTGAAGTTCTCAAAAGTCTTATCTTGTCAGCCTTTCTTTTTCATTTACTTTTATAAGACATCCCATTATTTTAGACGATAGATATGCTATATGAAGCTAAAAAAGGATTGCACTTCATTTATAAAACATGTTGAAAACTTATTGCTGAAAATTTATTGTTGTCTTGGCAATTTTATTTTTTCTCTTTTTTCTTTTATCACAGCTTAGGTACAGGGAAAGAGTCTGAAGACAACAATTTGCTGCAACAAATATCAGATGCTTGCTTAGTCGTTAAACTGAAATGGGTGTGGAACACAAATCATTGCCTAAGTGGTTGAAGGATGGGATTATTTTTCGATGAATTTATATAAATTGTCATGTTCAATGCTGTAAATAGGAATGTTTTTCTATAAGAGAGTGTTTAGTATTGCTCTGCATGGAATGTTTTTCCAAAATAGATTACCAGTTTCTATCATTTCATGAAACATATTGGTAGCTGAAGAAGCAACCGGTAGTCTTTGGAATGTTTCTGTTGACGAAGATCACAAGGTTGCATATTGTTTAAGCATTTACCATAAACATATTGTTCAATCATTTTCATATAATTAGCGCTGATTAGTCTTATTTTCAGGAAACTATTGTTGAAGTTGTGGTATAAAAGCATTAGTTTATATGATTTTCAAATAGTCTAATGATGGTGATGGAGTCTTGGTTTGTTCCTTTATTTCTATGTCACAAGTTTATGGCTTTCCTAATGTTTCAGCCAAAACTATAAATTAATTTGGTTTTTGACTTCTTATTTTATAGAAACGAGCAACTGGTGCACTTGCAAATTTGGCTAGCGATGACAAGTGGATGGAAGTCGCAACTGGTTCCTTGCCATTGAAATTTACGAAGATTACAAAAAATGTAAGCACATTCAGATTTTGATCATTCTAATATTCTTTTACCGAGTTCTTAGATAGCTAATATCATCTTCATGTATGTTTAATTTTTCAGTTTCATTAATAGTGCTGAACTTAGTGGTGAAATACCTTCTACATTCCCTAATTTAAGTACCATGGTCACAGTGTAAGAACATTTACTTTATGGACCATTAGCATTTTAAAACTTGCATTATTTCTTATGAAACTAAAATATTGCCCTCTCAGATTGGGTTCGGATAGTAATTTAACATATTAGTAAGGAACTAGGTCAAATTTTGCAACCTCTAATAATTATTGTATCATCATAATATTGTACCGGGCCAAGGTCCTTTGAAGCTGTGTTTACGGAGATTGTGCCACCTACTCTAACATGTTGCTCACAGACTCTTACTTTTGGCGGTTGTTTTCTCTCTCTCTCTCTCTCTCTCCCTCTCTTGGGTAACAACCTAGGTTGGGTAATGGGTTGGTGTAGGTAGCGGGTCAAAACAGGTTTGGGATGGACTGATAACCTTTACTACAAATCAACTCACTTACTGTCGCAATGGGTGGTCGGGCAACGGGTCAAAGGAGTTTTTTTTTCACCCACCTTTAAAATATTTTATAGCTGAAACATGTCACCATCAACATCCGTATTGTGCTCGGGTTTATGCTAATTGCTCTTATCTAGAAATTTGATTTCTCACCTTTCATTATCTTGATCATTGCAATCCTTAACGATGGAACCATCATGACTATCTCTAAGGACAAAGTCAAACCTTCCCCTCTTTTAGACTGGTGAAAGCTAAAGAAAATATTTGCCACTAGTGTTGTTCTAGGAACTTACTTAGCTATAACGACCACGATCTTTTTCTGGTTAGCAAAGGAATCCGACTTCTTCACTGTAAGATAATACCCTAAACATATACATTATCCACTATCAATACTAAATGTGGTAATTAACGATTTTCACTAATGATTGGTTTTCAGGAAAGATTCGGTGTAAAATTGATCAGAAACAAAGAATTCGAATCTTGCGCCACCAAAAAGGCTCAAGTGCTTGCTGCTCCACAAGGGATGGCAAACAAGTCAATAAGGTCAATTAACATATAATAGGTATTAAGGTTAATTCACGTATAACATATAATTACTACGTGGAGCCATTAGAATAGTTATGCGATTTTAGTGTAATGACCAAGTTTGTTTGATATTCGTTACGTGAAATAACTAGCAAACTACAATAAAGATGTATTATCTTGGGTGGTGTGGTCTTTTACTACTGAGTTGGTTGGCTTTGCTTTTTACTTGATTATTATGATCAATTATCAAAATATTTACAAATGTAGGACCGATATATTTACTCCAGTAGAGCAACAATGTTGCGTCACTTGGTGGTAGCCCTCATTGGTTATAGTTTATGTGAATCTTTCTATATGAACTACAAAGATAACTAATGAGTGTCTTAATACTCATCATTTTTACCTATTCTGAGCTGCCAAAACATCCAAAAATACTCAAATATGCATCAAAATACTTAAAATATCTTAAAAGTGTGTTTTATATGTTTCAAATGCAAAATAATCAAAAACAGATAAAAAACGAACAAAGTTTGCATAATTGACAGTTTCAGTCCCTCAAGTTTCAAAACTAGTCCCTGAAGGTTTAAAATGAGTAAAAAGTCAACTTTAGTCCTTGGATAGTCAAACATGTTCACAAATGATCCCTGGATAAAAGTTTACACATATTGGCAACTTTTACCCCTCAAGTATCAAAATTGGCAAAATTAGTCCCTGGGTATTCAAAAAGTGAAATTTAACAAATATTACCCTTGAACTATTCATAAATGGCAAAATTGGACCATTTTGATAACTTTTGGGAATTTACAACTTTAACCCTTCAAAAATCAAAAAATGACATAAAAGGTCCTTGGTTTTGTAAAAATGGAAAAATATGCAAAAATGGTCCTTGTATTATCTAATGTTGCAGGTATGGTCCCTATGATAACTTTTGGAAGCTTGTCATATGAGGTCCTCAAGAAATTCAGTAATTACAATTTTGGTCCCTATGGTTAACCAAGTTATAATACAAACGGACCCTTTGTTTTTATTAAACCAACAAAACCAAACCCAACACCTTACCAGCCCACTCACACTCATTTGGCCCAACAAACAAACCAGCCCATCCTGGTATTTAATACCAGGGTCAAACAGTCAACCCATCACCCTTCCCTCTCATCTCCTCCACCTCACCACTGCAACCAATACCACCATGGTTTCACCTTCCACCTCAACCCCCAGCTCTCCCACCTGTCTCTCCACCTCACACAACCCTCCAAGCCCCATTAAAACCCTTGAAACCCTCACACGCTACTACAACTGTCCCCTAGGACTTTTGGCGCCAAAAAGGAGATTCAAAGGCCAAGATCAATTCAAGCCAATCCAATGGCTTAGGAAAGGTGGGATAGTCTCAAAGACTCACATGGAACCCTAAAAGTCTCTATAAGAAGAAAAAGAAGCCAGGGAGAAGATGTATTAGAGTAAGTAGTGTAGTATAGGGTCGAATAGTATAATTTTCAGTTTCAATTGTACCTTTAAGCTTTCCAGTGTTTAATTAAGCAAATTCAGAGTATTGTAAAACTTTTCTAAGCGTCAATTTCAAGTTTCATTTGGATTCTCAGTTTATGCATTTCTTAAAATTTCAAAAATCTCATGTATATGGAATATTGATATTAGTGTTGTTGTATTGGACTAATAAGCTCACATAAGCCCTGACAAAGCTTATTTAAGCTTTTAGATACCTTTAAAAACAGTTAGTCATAAGAAATTAAAAATATAAAAAAAATCAAGAAAATAGAAAATAAATAAAAAAAATTCAAGGAAAGAAGAACAAGGAAGCTAAGCAGGGTGGATTTTGGATGGAAATGATTCTATTGGCTTAGTGACAAACCATTGGAAGTGTTTTTGGTCCTTGGTTCTATGATCTCAGTTTGAAAATCAATTGTAAGAAATTCTTAATTTTTAGCTTAATTAGTTTTTATTGTTTCTGTAGTATAATTTTACTTCAAATAGTTTAATTGTCATTTACTTAATCTGTTTTAGTAAAAAAAATCAATAGTTGTAGTTTTAAATATAAAAGTTATAGTGTAATATTAATTTTAAGGTAGTGTTTGGATTAAGTTGTATAGCTATGTTCCTAGGGGTTTTTGTGGTTGTTTCTGGTTAAGTTACATCACAATAGGTCCTAATAACTCAGTAAAACAATAACATCCAGGAGTTGTTTGGTTAAAAGTCAAAATTGGTTTTAAACTACTCATATAAGTAATCTGTTAAGGTATTATAGTGTATTTTCTTCATATAAGTTCATTAGTTGCTTATCTAGCTTAATTTCATGTTTCAGTAGCCTAATATATCATAATAAGTCATTAGATTAGATTAAAAGTTCATATAAGTCAACATTTTAAGTTTGAGCAAAAAGTCAAAAATACACAAGTGTGCTGAATCTCATTATTTGGGTGAATTTTCTAGAATTTTGTAGGTAAAGTTAGACCTTGAAATTTTCTGAGATCCAAATTTGCCACCTGATCTACAAGATTCCACAAACTGCTTATTTTTGTGATTTTAATTGAGAAGTGTGCACAAGCTTATTTGAGACTGCAGGGTGCATAAGCTCCCCTGCACCACAGGTATTAACTCAATTTCTTGGGTTCTATCTGGCTCACCCAGTGGGCCCCACAGCCGACCCTTTGGCTTTTAAATAGCTTACTAGTAGTATTGTTCAGTCCTTAGCTTATTTTGTGGATTGGCTTATCTGTTTTGGCTTATTTGGTCTCATATCTCACCCTGACCTCAGACCTTACACTGAGTCAATCAGTGTTGAGACCCAAGTTCACAGGTCTACATCTTGCTACATAGTAGGTCCCACCTTGCACTTCTTGGCTTATTGGAAACACCAATAAGTAAACTTTGCAAATCAAACCTTATCTTGGACTTTTGACCACAGTTGACCACCTAACCAGGGCCTGTTATTGGCCTGGTTCACCAAGTTTTCTGTATGAACTCAGTCTATTGAGCTTGTTTCCAAGGATTCCCAACACTTCATTATTAAGCCATAAGCCCAGCTTATTGGCTTATTGTGAAGCTGACCTGTCCACCTTGAAGGTCCAAGTTCAACTTTGGACCCCTGACCCTCCTAGTGGACCCTGCTTTGACCTGTTTCTTGGTATTTTGGCCTGTGTGGCCTGCTTGATATTTGGAATTGCTTATTCAACTTATTAGCTTATTCAGTCCATTTACTTGCTAGTTTCTGCTTATTTCTAGTGTACCTAACTTAGTTGTAGTTTATTTAGCCTTTTGTTTTCACTATTTGGCTTTGTACAAACTTATTCAAACACCACAAATCCTATTAAGCTTAAAAGGCCTAAACTGCCTAAACAATAAGCCCTTCATTCTGCTTATTTGTAGTTTGTATAAAAAGTTCCTTCATTAAAGTTACTGATATATAGTATATAAACAGGTTTTAAAAAAAATCCAGAAAAGACAAAATTAAGAATAGTGATAGCTTCTATTTAAGAAGCTTATTGCTTATTAGCTTATTTTCCTTAAGCACTTAGTGTTTTTATATTTTTCCTAAGTTCCTGTGGTTATAAAATATTTTTAGAAAAAGTTTCAGATTTTTCTTTGTTTATTTAGTATTTATTAGAATTTAATTTAGTTTTTAATAATTAATAAATAGTTAATAATTAATAATAATTAGATAAAAAGTCTTAAAAATATATTTTCTATTTTAAAATTAGTTTTATATTATTTTAGATTTATCCAAGTTTAAATTTCATTTTTCTAAGTAATTTTCATATTTTCTTATATTTTAGTGTATTATTAAATAATTAAATAATAGTAATTAATTAATAAATAGTGTGAAAAATATAATTTTAGTTTTAAAATAAGTTTAATAATATTTTAGATTTTTCTAAGTTTTAATTTTATTTTTCTAGAATTATTTTACATTTTCTTATTAAATAATGTATTATTAAATAGTTAAAAATAGTTGTTAATTAATAATAATTAATTAAATAGTTGTAAAAATAATTTTAAATTTCTAATAATTTTCTTATATTATTAGGATTGTAAAAATATAATTTTTATATCTGTAGGCCTTTTATTTCTTAAAACTCACGTTTTATTTCGTACGTTTACGTTTATTTAAACGTACATTTTTTTTTCTGTTTACATTTTTAGGTTTTCTTAACTTTTAAATAAGTTAGTAATTATAAAATAAATATTTTAAGTTTATTTAATTTGCATTTAAGCCCCTAAAGCATGCAAATTCCTACTTTAGTTAAAATCGTTTTTGTTTCGTACGTTTACGTAGATTTAAATTAAACGTACGCGTTTTTAGATTTTAAACGTTTTTAGATATCTAGCTTTTACGTAAATCACTCTTATAGCTTATTTAAGCTATTTTGTTTTATAAATCCTTAGTGTAAATCACTCACTCACACTTATACCATTTCCTGTTCATAATCACCGATCACAGATTTGTTTTTAATACCTTCGCACACCTCGTTGGTATCTAACGACCCGGGGAAACACTGTATTCCACGGAAGCATTGGTTTAGGATGTTTGACTTGTTGACCATTACTTGGTTGATATTTTCTGACCGTTTCACACCAATCAATAACCTCTGCCCACATATATGCGTGAATGGTTTTGTACTTCTATTAAAAAATAGAGATCGAATTGGCTTATGAATAAGTTCTTAGTTAAGGTTTAGGATGGCACATTTTAACATCTTATTGACAAGCCAAAGTATAATTTTAGAGATCATGAGGCTATTAAGTTCGAGAATGTTTACGAAACAAAAGGCTTTTAAATTATAAAGTTAGCGTGAGGTTTATGGCCATTTTTATTGCGGAAAAGGATTGATTTTGCTGCAATATGAATCAGGATATGTATAGGTGACTTAAAGACTTGGGTCTTGGGATATTAATAACCCACATTTATTTCATTAGCTGAATATTTAACGCAAGCTATCTCAAGTATTTGACATATTGTTACATTAATGACTTTTACACATAAATTTTGCTTTTATATCTTTATAGCTAAAAAAGCTCAATCACTTACAATGTATTTAAGAATTAATCTACACTAGAATGGTACCCGCGCAATGCGACGGCGGTTACCATGTGATTATATTTTGCGTTATTTGGTTACAAGTTTAGTTGTCTTATTGCTTTTTAAGTAGAGATATTAGAAATGGTTAAGCCAAATAATATTAGTTTGAACAATCAACCGCTTCCTAACAAACTTTTTAACCAACTTGCTTCCTAACAAATTAATTTTGAAATCTTTCCATAATAAGTAAGAAAAAAGTTTGAATTTTAAGCCTTTCTAATTATAGAATAGTCTCAAATGCATTATAATGTAGTATTTATTATATAAATCAATTAAGAATGTTAGTTTTTAAGATAATTTTGAATTTGTCGGTGGTGAATTTGACATTGGTTGATCTAAGTTGCCTCATAAAAGTGGGGTAAGTTAAGGAAGTAGAGTTGAGAATTTTAGCCCATTTACGTATGATTGGGTTAATTTGGGTTTTGTTTTAACCATATAAATAGGTAAAAGAACAACTTAAATGGTAATGGGTCAAACGTGTTAAAAGGTGTAAAGCACCAAAAATATATTTCTAATGCGTAAAACCTTCTAAATATTGTATGTGCATCAATATATCAATGCCAGTGAGTATACTGATGTCACCCGAATCAATCCCAAACTCACAATGGTAAGCCTAAACTTAATAATTTGGATTTAATATAAAGCTATAAAATGCATGCATTCCAATCGGACCGACGGACCAACCGAGACAGGACCAAGACCGACCGGACCGAAGGACTAGCGGTCCGGTCTCGGTCTTGAGTTTTTCCTTATTTAAGCCAAGGATTTTGAACCGAACAAACCGCAAATTGAACTTTTGAATTTATGGTGAAAATGTTTGATAAGATATCATTGGAAAGCAATGAGCTCAAAAATGACTAACTAACTTTACTAAGTATATGACAACAGATGTGAAATATTACTTTGACAATAACCATGCTTTTTAGGAAGTTGAATCGTAAATTATGAATGTGGTTAGAAAAAACTTTGTTTTACAACTCCATAATGCTAACTATTCGTAAATTATGACTAAAATACAATATAGATTTACTCAACAAAACCAACCAAAATAACAATAATAAAATTAACAATAATCATATTATAAATATAATTAAATTGTATATACAAATTAATTTCCATGACATAATACTATCCAAACAACATCACTAAATTAAAATCTAAAATAACTCTCAAAAACAGATAAATTAAAATGTTATATGCATGTCTCTTTATTAATACATAATAAATAACTATAAAAGTCATTGAATTTTGATGAAAAATATTTCATTATTATTGCCTAAAACGAATCTCGATAGAAACATCTTCTGTGTTTAAGCGATGATATGAATAAGTTATAAAATTCCCTCACATTTCATATGGTGCATGTGTGCTTGGTGTTTTGGTTATTAAGAAACATATTTGATTCATTGTTTATATTTTTTGACAAGCCAAAGCTAATGTTGCACATCCTCTATACAACAACAACAACAAACCCAATCCCGCCGGGGCAGGTTTTGCACATCCTCCATGAATACCTTAAATCAAGAATAAGAAAACGGTGGCTTATGGTTCTTCTAGAGTCGTAATGCGATGTCAAACTACTGAGTTGGAAGGAGCAATTTCAGTTTGTATATTAATTTTTTCCAACAAGATCCCAAGAAATTATATTTGATTTGCAATAAGCTTCCTCAAACTGAATCTCAAGACTTCAATATATCTGATCTCCTTGAGGTAATTTGCAAGTCTATATATTTATTCTATTACAGTTTGAAACTATGCGACAATTGACAAGTTTATTGCAAATGACTGTATTGAAAAGTAATTATAATACATTACATTTGCATCGCCAAAAGATTACTGATGCGTAAAAGCTTAAACATAATGCGCTTGAGCTTGAAAAAGCTTTTCACGATGGTGGTGTACGGGAAGTACATGAGATGCACGTTAAAGTACTTTTATATTCTTTTATAGTAGTTAACAACATTTAATCATTCAGTTGATTTTAAACACGTGGGACATGCATCTTTCCAATCTCTAGGGTCAGGCACAATGCTTGCAGGGCCGGTAAGCTTGCTATAACCAACTGTGCTGTAAGATGTGCATTTTAAAAAAGTTATATGTTGGTAACCTTTTCTTTGATCTACTTTGAATGTTTATAATCACTATGTTACTATCAAGTATGATATTTTTTTTCAATTTCAGTATTTAACTATTGACAAATGACTGATTTAGTCTGATCGTGTAACAAGGGTACTAAGATTATAAAAAGTTTCTTAAAGGATATTCAATTTACCCTTTGTTCCAACGTCAAATGTAATTGGTCTTGTGCAATGTGCAGGCTTTTGATGCAGGTATTGTATGGGTGAATTGTTCACAGCCAATAAAGGCATCTGACATGGAATTTATGTCTGATGCATTGAAGGTAAGAAAATAAAATCTGATGTCATTAATAGTAGTTAACTTTGCAAATGCGTTTCATCCATTCATCCATTATAGTAACATAGTGATTACAAACATTCCAGGTTGCTTATCCAATTCGTTGAAGAAGACAAGAAAAAGAGAAGTAAGTCTCCCCCTTTCATACTTATTATTCAAAATGAATAAGTCATAACATGTACCTAATTAGTCTGTTTGTGGTCATAACTATCAACCCTCTGTGCGTATTTTTCCATAGGCAGACATTTACTTTGATAATATATAGGTTCCCAGAGGTTAATGAAGACCCAGTACGTGCTGCTGGAGAAGCTTCTCAGCATAAAACAAAAGAAAATTGGGCAGAAGGTAAGTGAACATTCGTCATGTTGTTTCACACTGGTGTGTACAAACTTATAGCCAATTATGCAGTGGAAGCATGCAATAAGTAGAAACATGTTCAACTTTTTATATAGTTAAAATAAATTTGGGGCTTTTAAATGTACATGTATAAACAACTAAGTTACTAATTAGGAAAAAAAAATTATGACTTTTAATTGTAGAGTTTGGCAACATGGAATACCTTGAAAGTTTTAACAATCGGCTGGAAATAAGTTATGTTTCCATTATTGAAATTGGGACTACAATACCGCTTTATGTTGTGAAGGACCATTAGCTTCAGAATCAATTTCCTATAAGTATCAAACATAAAAGTGTAAACATGATTTATGAAATGATTAAGGGGCTGTTTGGATAATCTTAATGGTCTATTATGTATTATAGATGTAGAGGTGGACAAATGGGAGGGTAGGGCAGATTTGATAGCGAGCAAATTTTTAGTACATGTTGAACTGGGTTAGACCCACAGATAATTTTTTTAGCTTTTTTAATTGAGTTTTACTAAATATTCAATCACAAGAAGTTGGAGGTGCAATAATAGATAGGGCCTTATGTAGTTTGAGTTTTTGAGATTAAATTTTCGGAATTTTACAAACTTCGCTATACAAAATGTCGTTTAGAGGTATAACAGTAGGTAGCATGTTATTTCATAGTATTTCTCAA
Source organism: Artemisia argyi (assembly GCA_030686995.1). Classification (NCBI taxonomy): domain Eukaryota; kingdom Viridiplantae; phylum Streptophyta; class Magnoliopsida; order Asterales; family Asteraceae; genus Artemisia; species Artemisia argyi. Next base: position 49,245,686 of record CM060702.1, on the reverse strand, counting down.
TCTTATAGTATTAATCGTTCTGGATACCTTACTTTGTAGGAAACAAAAATGATAACACCATAGTCAGTTGGTTTAACGTAATAAATTGGGTTGGTTGGGTAACGCGTCAAAATGAGATGTTCATTTGTATGGTTGGAAACAAGTCCTGTTAGGTCACCCAAAATATTTGTGTCCATTTTCTGATGAATGATACTTTATATGTATATGTCATAGCAGGTTAAAATCTGTTCAACTGCATTTTGCATTACATTGTAAAGGCGAGCAAGTTGCAAAGCCAGAGGCCGCACTTTAAATCTTTTGGAGGTATTGCCAATGGAAAAAAAAAAGATTAATCATGTTTTTATTGTACGTTATTGATTTTGATAATTCTTTTGCGTTTACAGTGACACTCATATGATAGTTATAACCTGCGATACAGTAAAATGTTTAAAAAAGCAAGCAACAGGATGAAGATACTAAAAGTGAAGAAGAGGAAAATCACAATCATTTAGCTGCGAAAATGAGCATGATTTACATTAGGTACTCCTAGAAGTTTAACCATCATGGACAGGGTACGTCGAATTAACTATTCTTTGTGAACTGTAAAATTTGAACTCATACTAATAAAATCATCACATTGTGGCTTACAAGGTTTACGCAACTCGGTTACACTGAGTAGAGAAGGTTTTTTTTTATGGATTGTACATACTGAGCCGTGGCTCAAGACACAAGTCATATGGCAATGAGAAAGTTGTGATAAAGAAAATACATAATGCTTTTGATAACTGTATTGATGTCATGATAACTTTACATGAACTTAAGCTTCTTACACCATCTTAAACATGAAAATGTTATTACTTTGAAAGATATAATGGTGTATGTTCATAGAAGAAGTTTCAAGGATGTTTATTTGGTTATGAGCTTATGGATACTAATTTGCAATAACCAAATAAACTAATAGCCTAAAAAAAGGATGTCATTTAAAATAATACTAAACTTTAACTTAAAATTTCTCAGTTATAAATTAATAGGCTAAAAAATAAAATAAAACAAACATCCTAAAACATAATTTTACGTTAACTAAAACCATCCAGACAATAATTACAAGCCATGCCCGCCCATCGGACGGGCTTAGAAGTCTAGTATATATATATATATATATATATATATATATATATATATATATATATATATATATATATATATATATATATATATATATATATATATATATATATTTGTTTTCTTTCCATCCTACCCGGTTGGCAATCTATTGATAAAGGTAGTCTTAGGGCATGTTTGGTTGGTGAAAATGAGCTCAAAAAAATAGAAATGAATTCATTTCCCTTGTTTGATAGTCGGTGAAATAAAAAAGTGGAGATTTGCAATTCCTAAGGTGTTTAGTTTATGTACAAATTTAAGGAAATGAATTCCTTTACTTCATGAGTGGAAACCAATTCTCTACATTGGAAAAAAAATTTTGAGTGGAAAATAATAATAATAATAAATAATAAAATAAAATAATAATAATAATAATAATAATAATAATAATAATAATAATAAATAAATAAATAATAAATAATAAATAATAAATAATAATAATAAAATAATAATAATAATAATAATAATAATAAATAATAATAATAATAATAATAATAATAATAAAATAGTAATAATAATAATAAAATAATAATAATAAATAATAAATAATAAAATAATAATAATAATAAAATAATAAATAACAATAATAATAATAATACTAAAATAATAAAATAATAATTATTATAATATAATAATAATAATAAATAAAAATAATAAAATAATAACATAATAATAATAATAATAATAATAATAATAATAATTTTTACTGATTTCTTAAGTCAATTCTTTGGTTACTGAATTTCTGTGGAATTTATTTATGTGAATTTGATTTCTGCGCTTCATTTCGTTTATCTGAATTTCACCCTACCAAACATGCCCTTAGAGATTTATTGTAAATAAATAAATCAAAAGTACATTAGCATTATTTACATGAGGAATATGTTATTTACTCCTTTTAAACACTCCTCATCTCAGTATCTCACTCATTTCATACTTTTTCACTAGACCTTTTAAGTTTTAACACTTCTTCACCAAACTGCACCACTAGCGACCAACAATGGTTGGCCCCCCGAAAATTAATTTTGATTCCAAGGACGTTTCCCCACAGAAAAACGAGTTTCAATCAATGTTTTGAAAACCGGGTTCGAAATCGACCCGGTCGAGTCACCGGGCACCGGGGTCAACCGGTTGGACCGCCGGGTCAACCCGGTTTTCAATTTATTATTTTTTTATTTTTTTGACCGGGTCAAGCGGTTCGACCGCCGGGTTAACCGGGTCGACCACCGGGTCAACCCGGGTTTTTATTAAAATTTTTTGAAAAAATGAAACCCGGCCGGGTTTCGAGAACCGGGTTGACCCGGGTCACTCAAAACCCGGCGGGTCAAACAGGTTAACCCGGTTTTAGAAACCCGGGTTGTTTTGACCCGTTTTTTCGGCCGGAACCGGTCGAACCGGTTAACCCGGCCGGGTCGACCCGGGTTTCAAAACCTTGGTTTCAATCACACATCATTGCCACAACACCTCCTTCACATGAAAACTACTTACAACACTAAAATTTTGATGCCCCTTATTTTTATGATTCCCTGAACCGTTGCCAGCCCGCTCACCCTAAAGCCGGCCCTAATTACCACACAAGTACATGCTTAATTAGAAAGATAATTTGTTTGGTAGGAAAAAAAAAAAGAAAAGAAAAAAAAGAATTGCGTGCATTAAACCCAAAATATGTTAATGACAAGGTCATTGAAAAAAAAAATAAAATTAAATTCACATTCCCAAAGGAAAATGATTTGCATGACTAAAATTCATGCCTAAAGACATGCCTAACTCTAAGATCACGACACATGAAAAGATTGGTGGTGAGGATTATGAAAGAGAATATGTGCATTCCACATGTCACATGATGAATTGTTTAGGCATGAATTTAGTCATATGAATTAGGTTTCTCTATCATTACTCTTCCCAAAATTAACACAAGCAACATATTTATCAACAATACATATTAAACTAATGATCATCACATTTTTATACATAAACACAAATAATCGGTGAATTTGATCTATGTCAAAACCCTTTACGTGCAAGACCCTCCAAAACTAGCATCACAACTGTGTATATAAATAACAATAATCCCGCTGGTAATAATAACGCAAGCAAGACTGAACAGGAAGATTATTACGGATGAAACGAAATGATCATGTAAAAGGATATAATCTAAAGCTTTATAGTTTACCGACAACAAGACATAGGGCATTTTTCTTGTGGAGAACTATACCAGGAGTTGTCAAAGTATCGATATCGTCTCTTGTCGTTCCATTAGGTAATTTCCACTCAAACGTATAGAGAAGATTTGAAAGTATCAATCCAATTGTTGTAGCTCCGAGTGACATTCCCGGACACCCTCTTCGACCGGACCCAAATGGGATGAACTCGAAGTTCGAACCTTTGTAATCAATACTACTACCCATAAACCTTTCTGGTTCAAACTCTTCAGGCTTTTCCCAAAATTCAGGGTCTCGCCCTATAGCCCACGCATTCACATAGACCAAAGTCTTCATAGGGATCTCGTAGCCATTTAAAACACATTTATCGATTGTTTCTGGAGGAACCAAGAGGGGTGCAACCGGGTATAATCTAAGTGTTTCTTTTATTACTGCCTTTAGATAATCAAGTTTTTCTAAGTCATCTTCATATACCTTCCCTTTGTTTCCTACTAAAGATTTCACCTCATTTTGTGCCCTTACCAACGCTTTCGAGTTTTTAATGAGCAAAGTCATTGCCCGCGTACACTACACTTGATGCTGCAGTTTCTGTACCTGCCAAAAAGATATCCTGCAAATTACAATATATAAAAAATTTAGCCAATCAAATACAACTAGAAATAATGAATTTTCGTCAACTTTATTAACACCCACCATTAGTATTGCTTTAATGTGATTGAAAGTGATACTGGTTGAACAAGATTCATCTTTCTTGAGCTGAAGCAAGATGTCAACAATATCATCTTGCATTTTGGACCTATTGGGATTCAAATGCTCATCGACAATTTCTTGATAGAATGCATCCATTTCATTGAAGTTCTTATTTAGCCTAGCCATGGTTCCATTGAGATAATCGAGCCAACCCATCAAAGGAAAATGATCCCTAAAATAAAAATTCACCAAAACCGCTTGACACTCCAATAGAAGCTCTTGAAACCGAATCATCTCTTGCCCTTCCCTCTTCCCATAAGCCATTCTGCAAATGATTGTAGTCGTAAGAGTCATTATTGTTTCATTCAAATTAACCACTACTTCACATGAAGAAGTAGTGATTTGGGATTTTATCCTATTGATCATGAGAAAGACTTCTTCCTCACGATCAAAACGAAAAGATTGTACCCTTCGAGATGAAAACAAATGTAGGGTGCAGATTTTTCTCATTTCTCTCCAATAATCATTATAAGGCGTCAAAACCAAACCCTTGTAGCCATAAGTGATTTTTTCTTGGCCCGTAAAAACAGGCCTGCTACAAAAGATAACGTCATTTGTTTTCAAGACTTCTTTGGCCATTTGTGCTGAAGAAACAATAAGAGTTTGGACACAACCCAGCCGAAGGGACATCAAAGGGCCATAACGTTTTGATAGTTGCCATAGATGGTCTGAGAGGTGTGAAGTGTTAAGTTGGTGTAAGTTACCGATTATGGGAAGTCCGCGAGGACCGGGTGGGATTTTTGACTTAGAATTTCTAAATTTGACAAGGAAGAAGGCAGTGACTAGAGGGATGAGTACTAGTATTATCTCCACAAAAGCAGCCATTGTTACATATGCTTTGGGAAGTTTGGCTTGTACACTGCATGCTTTCCTGATATATATAGAGAAAAGCACAACACATAGTGGTAAAAAGAGCACCACTTTTATTATTAATCGGGGACCCTTTTGGAGATTTTTATTTATTCATTTTGAAATATCAAGTTAGAAATTCCTACTGATCACTGTTCACAAGTAAATCAAGTTTATATATCTCACTGCGGTGTTTTAGTTATATTCTTTGATATTTATTACTCTTTGTATAATATCAAACAATGTAATCTCGAAACCACTCGGGGTGCTCTAGTGGCAATTGGCTTGTGACTCACTAAAATATGAGAAGTTTCAAGTTCAACTTTTAGTAGGTGCAAACAAACCTGAAGTAGCTACATTAATCTTTTGAAAAGACAGGATTTACCCGGTTTAAATTTGTGTGATAATAAATTCAAACGGTATGAAATAGTCTGCCCAAAAAATCAGAACCATAGTTTTGAAAAACTAAAAAAAAAAAAAAAAAAAAGGGTGTAACCTCGAGACAAACAACGTAAAATATACTTTTGTGGTGAAGGCATCCACATAAAGTACTAATACGTTATACGAGAGTAATTTTTACAAAAATGGTTTGCTGGTTTTGGTTCACAATGCCTTTACATGCATATATTGATGCCTCGATCTTTGTTAAAACATTTTGTTTATAGTTGGGCCTTTCTTATAAATACTTGTTAAGCTAAACTAGCTACGAGTCTTGTCCACGCACAAGATTTACACATTAATCAAATTTATTTTAAAATTTTAGTTTAATATGTGGATATATAAGAATTTACCCGTAAAAATTGTAATATAAGTATAACTAATACTTGTTTAGGATTTTTTATTATGTATTAATATCTATTACAATAATATTTTGTAAAAAAATTTGTTGGTTGAAAAATTTAACTTTATTTAACTGACATATATGTTGAGATTGCGGTTGATGTTATTGTTTAACTTTAATTATTCATATCATGTTGTACAAAATATGCGAGTTTAGTAGCACATAATCAACACCAATAGGAGATATATCAGTACGCTATCCACGAGACACCTTTCGTAGTGAGGGAAGTCCTCTTGATGAAGTTAAAATATGCTCCGTTAAGTTTTTTTAAAATGTTTTTATTATATTCATATATAAACTTTAAATAAGAATTTATGAGTCGTTGTTATACGTACAATAGCATATATTTATTTTCATATCACGGTAATCCGTGCTTACATTTGATATTCATATTCCCATTAACAATAGTTTAACTGTATTTAATATTCAAGCCCATATACACATAAATTAAACTTTAAAATAAAATAACATGAAAGTTTTAAAAAATATTTTAATGGATGAAAGTTTAAAACTAAAATTAGTTTTAAAAAATACTTAACGTATATTACAACTAATTTGTATATTTACCAAATTTTGTAATTTTAATAGATGAAAGTTTGAAACTAATACTAATACTCATGTCATTTTAAACAAAGTTCATATTAAAAACTATATGGGGTATAAAGTGTACGGGGTTATTTTTATTTTTAATTATTAAAAACTATGGAAACTTGTAATTTCATTTTGACAAAAATACACCGTTGGTCCCTAAACTTTCCACGAAACATCGCCATGTACCCTAACTTTGCAAAATCGTCGCCATGCGTCCAAAACTCTAGATTTTGAGGCAGAATGCGTCCCTTGACCCGTATTGGCTTTGTCAACGCTCAGTTTTGGTTATTTCTCCAAGGGCAATACAGTCCAACCACATTTATAACTTGCATATGGTTAATGTCTAACCCGACATTCTATTAAATTTTATAAAATCCTAAACTATCAACAACGCAGCATACATACATTCAATCAAAATAACTAAGAATGGCACAAAACGATAAGGGGAAGGCTTTTTATAGTGGGTTGAGGAATGATGCGTGGTTTTGCAACCTTGTTTTACCTCTCAAGTGATCTCGAGAAGCTTGCAATCCCCACCAGGCAGTGTAGCTGACCGTTGTAGTATAGTATAGTGGCAAGTACTGGGGGATTGATCGTTCAACTCAAAGAATAGTGTTCTCTAGAGTTAAAACTCAATTAAACTAGGTCTAGAGGTGAAAGATGATTCTTTTTGTATTTTTATATTTTTTCGAAAGCAAGTTAAAATCTCGGGTTTTGAAAGAAGGGGCGGAATTAGTTGCTAGTCAACTAACCCAAATGTTGTTAAACCCAAGAAACACGTTCGGGAGGTCGCGGTTGATCGAAATACATCATGGTTCTAGAGAGATAAAGTAGAGAGAGAAAGGTGAAGAAAATGTGGTTTATTAAAATGACAAAGGTTTAGTTACACACACTATTTTCCCACACCCCTCATGGGGAGTCATGAGGGGTATTTATAGGCTCATTACATCACTAGTTTGCCTATATTACAATAATAGTCCCTAAAGTACTATATGTATGATATCTAGTCCATTTCTTTATGTGTGACGTTATCTTTTATAAAATATCAAGGCTAACAATCTCCCTCCAAGATATCGTCACACATGAATGGATACAATGAGACCTATAAACACATAAACATGTAAATTGCAACAATAGTAAACTATGTTGACGTTGTTGAAGCGCAGAGTCTCTGTAGTCTAGATACTGAGGCAGACTTGAAGTTCTCTCTTCCGACGATCTCGGCGTATGATCTTTGACACTGACGGCAAAGGTCTTTGTAGCTCTAAACTTCAACTATAATGGTCTAGTTAGGTTATTACTCCCTCCTAACTAGTAAGCCTTTATTCTTTTTCTTCTGCTCCCTCCTGAACTGAAAACTCTTTTCTCATCTCGCAGCGGATAAGGTAGATACTAATGAGTTTGGACCATGGTTGTCATTCTTAGAGCATCATAGCATAACTCACATAGTATTGCACAGAAGGTTGGTAATACGCTCCGATGTACACATCATTAGTACTTCTTCGGTTCTAGTGTAAGCACAATTCCCTCGATCAACCAACGTACTAGAGATGAAACACTACTTCTTTTGGCATGTTCTTCTCCCTCCTGATGGTTGCGATGTATCGAAATCATCATACTATTGTGTGTTCATGCCAAAATTACCCGTACTTTACACTTCTGATGCAATGTAGATAGACCATGAAAGCATAATTTGTGAGAATATGCTGATAGGATATGACTCTTTATTCTACAATCTCTTCTCTTCTCTTCAACCTTTAAGCGACCTCTTCAAATTCCAACCAGCTAGTAAATGACCACTGTATGGAGAGAACCCAATATAACCAGTCTGAGAGTGAAGTAAACATCCCGTAGATATGTGACGTAATCTTGTACGAAAGTGTGACTAAGAACCTATACTGAACACTACAATGTAACTCCTTTAAGCATAGGTTGATCCATATACTCAAACGAGTAAACAATATATGAAATCTCCGCCTCTTGAACTATCCACAACTACGTGCGTCACTGAGTACTACAACGTAACTCCTTAAAGTGATAGCTATAACCCGTGAGTACTACAAAGTAACTCCTTACATCGGGTATAACTAGATAATCCAAGTCTTAATCACTATCTCTACCAGTGTTTGCTCAAACAAGCATCTCCGAAAGTCATGCATCCATCTACCCCTAGACTTTGAGATAAATAAGTACACATGCCCGTGAAATGAACTTTAAACCCAAATAAGCAATATCGTACAAAAACTCCGTAGTCACAAAAATCTGATACTAGCCGTTGTCATTTGAATGTGATTCTTGATCAGGATCGTTTAAGCAATCCGTGGTGTGTTTTGGTGAAGCTTGAAATTCTATATCGGGTGATTCGTAGTGATTTCGTATTTTCCCTCCAAAAATAAAATTGGAAAATTTTCTCGCCCATAATTTGGAAATCACTATGAAATGCAATTCTAAGGTTACCAGAAAAATTTGAGTTTTGAAAATTTTTTACGCAAAATTTCACCAAAAAAATTTGAATTTTAGCCTAAAAATTTGAATTTCGGGCCAAAATTTTCAACCTTGTACCAAAATTAAAATCTCGCGTAAAAATTGAACGTTTAGTCTCCTCTCAAAAATAAATTTTACTCAAATTTTCCCTCCAAAAAACTTTTTTTTTTTTTTTTTTACTAACTCGATAAAATTTCAAACTCGGTAACCATGCAAACTCGATAAGTCTGTCAAACTCGGTAAGTCTGTCAAACTCGATAAGTCTGTCAAACTCTAACTCGATAACCTTATTCAAACTCGATAAGTCTGTCAAACTCGGTAAGGATTTCAAATTCTCTAACTCGGTAAAAACTTACTAACTCGATGAGAAAGTCAAACTCGATAAGTGAAGTCTTAACTCGATAATGTGAGAAAATTTGGGCAGAGTTTCGACTTAGGAGTAACCAAGAGAGGCCTTACTCGATGAACGCTAAGGATGAGCCATGCCTAACTCGGCAAAAAACAGCTTCTAACTCGATAAAAATAACCCAAACTCGGTAGAACTTGAATCCTAACTCGATAAAGATATTCCTAACTCGCCAAAAAAACTGTCTAACTCGATAAGCAGATCTCAAACTCGATAAAATTACCAAACTCGATAATCATCAAATCCTAACACGATAGAATTGCGATGAACAGTACCGATTCGTCTTATTTCACCCAAAAACACGATTTTTCACCCAAAACACGATATTTTCACCCAAAAACACCACGAATCGCCCCCGGTTTGCTCTGATACCACTTGTTATACCCAAGAAACACGTTCGGGAGGTCGCGGTTGAACGAAATACATCATGGTTCTAGAGAGAGAAAGTAGAGAGAGAAAGGTGAAGAAAAGGTGGTTTATTAAAATGACAAAGGTTTAGTTACACACACTATTTTCCCACACCCCTCATGGGGAGTCATGAGGGGTATTTATAGGCTCATTACATCACTAGTTTGCCTATATTACAATAATAGTCCCTAAAGTACTATATGTATGATATCTAGTCCATTTCTTTATGTGTGACGTTATCTTTTATAAAATAGCAAGGCTAACACCAAATAACTACAAATGCAAATAAAATAAAATAACACTAAAGTAAATGTAGAGAAAAAAAAACAATAATAAGAGAAAATGTGTTTACTTATTTTCACTACTCCCTAGCTATCTTTTACTGGTTGATTAGTTTGTTACAATTGCATGGATGACGGGTTATATTCTTTAATACCATTCGTAGGGCCGTGTACGATCTTCCCTAACTCTATAAGCTTCTACCTCTTCCTATATCGAGCCGACTACTAGCTCCTAACATGGCATCCTTAGTAGTTACTTATGCATTAAATATAACCAATTTATCGTATTACACATCCGATCATGTTTCTTAAGATGTTCAAGCATGTTACCAATTGGAAGTCTGCCAGTTTTCTTAAGCCTAACATCGAAATCATTCATCCACAACAATTATAAACAAACAACCAACCAATAATCAATAACTAAGTTTCATTACATCTAAGCAAACACAAAGAAAACCTAGCCTAGCATATTAAAGTAAAGACAAGCATAAGATAGAATCAAACAACACATAGACATATTGAATGATTATTGGAAAACTGTTGGGAACATACTTTTATATTTATTCAAGTCTCAGTCATTACATTTTGTAATAGGTTGCTTAATTATTATTTATGTTATGTTTTATGTAAATGGGCAACATGTAAAGCCCATAAGGCTAGTAAAAGCCCACGTTAAAGCCATGGAAGGATCTAGGAGTGTTGTCCTAGTTCTCTTCCTATAAATACTACATGTATGGTTACATTATTCTTGTTGGTTATTTTGATTACTTTAATGAAACTCTTGCACTTTTATTTCTCATATATTATATAATCAACCAATCCATATATCTATCTCATTCTTACATCTACAACACTTGTGTGATCATAATATGTTGACCTAATAAGTGGTATCATTCGCCTAATAGAGATTGAAGTGAAGTTCTTGGTTTTAACGTGGGGTTTAGGCATATTTTCTTCATTTTTTTGTTTTTTTCTTTGTTTCTTTCACTCAAATCTTGAAGCTTGGACAAGTTTTAAGGTTGATATAGTGATTAGAAGCTTAGATTTTGCATTTTGAAGTTACTTGATCAAAAGAAACTTTTTCTAAGCATTTTTCATCAAAACGTTGTGATTTTTTAAAGTTTCTGGTCACTTTACGCGTAAAAAGGACACCACTACTCTGAAAAGTGTACTTTTTGTACTATTTACGCCTAAAGTTAAGCATAAAACCCTTTTTCTACGACTAAGATTGAGTTTTAGGCCTAAAACCCTTATCCTACGACTAAGTTTAAGAATCCTACGCCTAAGTTTAAGTTTCTACGCCTAAGTTACCATTCCTACGCCTAAGTTCCAATCCTATGCCTAAGTTCTAATCCTACGCCTAAGTTGGAAATCTTACGCGTAAGTTTCCTGGTTCTAAGCTTAAGTTGGTTCAACGGTCTACTCTTCGTACAACGGTGACTCAGTACGTCCCTAGCTTGGATAAGTTAGTGGAATACTTCGACACGGGATATCTTTCGAGCTTGGAAAAGTTTGAAAGATTTGTTTGGTTCTTTAACCTTATGCATAAACCTAAATCTTATGCATAAGCTAAAACTTTCGCCTAAGTTTCAAGTTACGCGTAAGTTTCAAGTTATCCATAAGATTTTTGGTTTTAACCAAAGGAACTTCCATTTCAATCATCTACAAAGATCCATCATCCACACAAAGTGTTCAACATGTCTCAACCACCGTACTACAACTTCTATCATCAACAATATCCACAGCAACAGCAGTATCATCAACAATATCCACAGCAACAGCAGTATCATCAATAGAATCAATATCATCAACAACAACAAAATCTTCAAACCTCACAGTATCATAAACAACCAGTATATCCACAACAACATCAGCTCATTCCTCAACAACAACCATATCAAATGTCACAACAACCAATTCAGTATCCACCCAAACAACCTCACTGGTTTGATCGGATGTGTGAGTAATAACAACTCAACAATCCAGACATGAGGCAAGATCACTTGACACACCCCCAATGCTTACACCTGGAATTTATATTCAGTGGGCAAGTCGATTCTTACGGTTTATTGAACTCAGGAAACCCCATGGTAAATTCATGAAACAAGTAATTCTTGAAGGACCATTTGAGTGGCCAACCAGACTTGAAGGAGGTGATCCTAATGCTGATCCTCCATGTCCTCCTGTTGAAAAACCTGTTCCTGAGACTCAACTTACAGCTGAACAACAACTACATCGCGAAGCAAATGAGTATCCCATCATTTACATACTTCAGGGAATTCCAAATCCAATCTTCTGAAGTGTTGATGCTCAAAAAACGGCTAAAGCCATGTGGGAACATGTTCATCTTCTAATGGAAGGCACTCAATTGAACAAAGAAGATATGGAATCAAAACTTTATATGGAATACACCAACTTCATAACTGAACCAGGAGAGACACTTGAATCCTACTATCACCGTTTCACTAATGTTGTTAATGATTTGGAAAGACATAAAATTACAATACCAAGGATCGCAGTGAATACTAAGTTTGTCAGTAGCCTTGGTCCTGATTGGCAAAAGTATGTGACATTTGTTCGTCAATCCAAAAATCTTCATGATGCACCATATGGTTTGTTGTATGATTTTCTGAAGCACCATGAACATGAAGTGGAAAAAGATCGAGCTCTCCGAGGAGATTACTCACCACCACCAACACCAAATTCTTTGGTACTCGTAGCTCAATCTCACACTGCTCCACCTCCAATGTCAAATCATGCTTATGTTCAAGAACAGAATTACTTCAGTTACCCACAACCTACAACTTCAAATCAGATGATCCCATATGATTCTTTACAGCAATCTGCAACAAATCAACTTGTTCCTTATGAAAGCAGTGATTCAATGTACTACTCAAATTCCAATGAAGATGAAGATGAAGACTTCAATACGTTGAATCAAGGACTTGCTCTTATTGCTCGTGCCTTCAGAAAATTCTCAAACACGACAAACAACCGTCTTCGCTCTTCATATAACACAAGGAATCAAGCTGTCATTCAAGATGGACGGGTTGAGATACAGAATCGTAATTATGGAAGATCAGGCTGAGGTGGTTATTCGGGAAATTCTGGGAATGGACAGCGGTTTAACAACAATAGGGGATTCAGAAACAACTCAGGTGCTCCTCAGAAAAGGGCTGAAATTGTTGAAACTGGGAACTCAAACTCTGGGAATGCAGTATGGTGCTACAACTATAATGGAAAAGGTCATATTGCTACTGCTTGTCCTAAATCAAGAACAAGGGGAAGCAAGTTTCATAAGCAAGCATTACTCCTAGCTCTCAAAGATGAAGCTGGTGGAACTTTCACTGAGCAGGAAAACAATTTCATTGCCAATGCTTACAACGATGATGACATGGAAGATCTGGAAGCTAATGCTGCTGTGATGCTTATGGCCAACATGTAGGAACTTCAATTGAATGATTCAGGCCCAGTGTATGACACTGACGGTTTGTCGCAGGTACATGACCTTAATAAATGCCTAATACATGAAATAGCATCACCTTCTGCTTCTAAATCAGATAAGGCACAAGTTGTTCCATCCGACTCATCTTTATCTTCTCAAGAAGATGAACAAATAAACACAGTTGTTATATTTGATGACGACACAGTTGTTTCATTTGATGATCCTATTGAGAATGACAAACATGATCATGTTGAACAAAATGAACATTTCTCTGATCCAGATCCTGACCAGATATTGATGGCCAAACAACTACATTTCTCTAATGAAAATGCAATTTTGGTTTAAAAGCAACAAAACAGAGCTTTAAAAAATGATGCTGATCGACTCTTGGAACAAGTTCTCAATGCTGATATTTTGTTTGTGATTATGAATGCTCTTTATGAATCTGGTACTTCTATGCTTGTTGATGATCACTCTGCTGATAGTGATTTGTTGAAAACTGAGATTGAGACATTGACACAAGAAAATGAAAAGATTCGGAAACACAATGATGATGTGCAAACTAAACTTTCAAAATAAATTTGTCAACTCAAACAAAGGCTTGAATGGTGTCAAGCTCAAAGTATTGAACGTGAACTGCAGTTACAGAGTCAAAATGTTTCAAAAAGTTGTCAAATTTGCAATAACAATGAGTTTTTCAAAAGTCAGTGTCTCAAATATGCGAAGGAAATTGCGGATTTAAAAATTGAAAACGCTGAATAGCAACAAAACCGCGATGACATTGCTTATTGCAACGGAAAACTTGAGTCTGATATTCAGGATAAAAATCACATCATCATTGACTTAAAAGAGAAGATTAAGCTACTTGAAAAAGGAAAGTTTGTTGACACCACTGTGATAGCACCAGGATTGTATCAAATAGACAAAACAGATAGGGATAATTATGCTCAGACTACTAATGTTAATCCTTCAACTTCTACAGGACTAGTCTCCACTAATAGTGTTGGTAGACCAAAGAAAAAAAGTAACAAGAAGAATAGGATCTTGAAACGTAGAATAGGAACACTAGAAGCCCAAGAAGTAGAAGATCAACTTAGGAATTTGAATAAAAATCATGTTGCATCTGAATTAGATTCTAATCTGGAAAATTGTAATCAAAATCTCAGTGTAACGAATGATGAACCTATGAATGTTTTGAATATTAATGCATCTTGTGTGTTTTGTCGTAAAAGTGTATTATCTGGTGATCATGCAAAATGTGTAGCTAATTCTCTTTTGAACCGTCATAAGAAACATAGATCTGGCACTCCTTCTAGGACCACTACTGCCTCTAAGTCAATCTTAGGAAAGCCGCCGACCACTGTTTCTAATGATGTTGAAGTTACCCCCATAATTGAAAAAGACAAATCTAGGAACAAACCCAAAGTTAGTGAATTCACCAAAAAGAAAGCTAGAACTAGTTGGAATTGGAAACGTTGGTTACAATACAAACCAAACTTTAAATGGATTCCTAAAATTCTAACTATGCGTGTTTCTAACCAACCGGAACCCACAACTTCTTTGGGTTCCACCCTTAACTTTGTTCCACCTTCGTCGTCTTCATGTGATGCAGGTGGTTCAAATCGTTTTTGGGATTGTTGATAGCGGATGCACCCGACATATGATAGGCAATCTCAAACTGTTAGTAAACTTTGTATCAAAGTTCATTGGCACTGTCAGATTCGGGAATGATCATTACGCTCTAATTATGGGATATGGTGACTATGTCAATGGGAACATTGAAATTAGTCGTGTATATTATGTTGAAGGCCTTGGTCACAACCTATTTTCAGTTGTCAATTTTGCGATGGGGATTTAGAAGTAGCATTTCGTGAGAAAACTTGCTTCGTTCGTGACTTACAAGAAAATGATCTAATGTCTGGCTCCCGTGCAACAAATCTTTACACAATCTCAATGTCTAACATGATTGCTTCATCACTAATATGTCTTCTCTCCAAAGCAGAATCGACTAAATCATGGTTATGGCACAAACGTCTTTTGCACTTGAACTTCAAAATCATGACTGAACTTGCTCGTCATAAACTTGTTGATGGTCTTCCAAGATTCTGTTTTTCCAAAGATCACTTATGTCCTACCTGTGATCAAGGAAAAAGTACTCGTGTTCATTTTCCTTCAAAAACTGAACACAATATGAATCATGTTTTACAATTGCTTCATATGGATTTGTGTGGCCCGATGCGTGTTCAAAGTATCAACGGTAAACGCTACATACTTGTAATTGTTGATGATTACTCCAAATGGACTTGGGTTTATTTTATTCGAAGTAAAGATCAAGCTCCTTCAATGATCATCACCTTTCTCACAAAAATTCAAGTTTAGTTACGCAACACGGTCAGAAAGGTTAGAACTGACAATGGAACAGAATTTAAGAATCATACACTTAGGTCATATTTTGAGAAAGTGGGAATTGAACATCAAACATCAATTGCAAGAAGCCTAGAACAAAATGAAGTAGTCGAAAGACGCAAAAGAACGTTAGTGGAAGCTGCAGGAACCATGTTGATCAATGCTCAATTACCAGATTACTTATGGGCGGAAGCTGTTTCAACTGCATGTTACACTCAAAACCGTTGCATGATCACAAAACTCCATCACAAAACCCCTTATCAGATTATTCACAAAAGAAAACCAAACATCGATTACTTTCATGTATTTGGAGCTCTTTGTTATCCGAAAAATGATCGTAATGATTTAGGTAAACTTAAAGCAAAGGCTGACATTGGTGTGTTCGTTGGATATTGTGAAAATTCCAAAGGCTTTCGGATATGGAATCGTCGTACAAGAGAAATTCAAGAGACTATTCATGCTAATTTTGATGAACTCACGCAAATGGCTTCTGAGCAAAACAGCTTAGGACCCGCAGTAAACCGTTTGAACTTTCCGGATTCTTCGGCTGATCCATTGTCACTCTCTCGCAAATAATTGGAAACCCTGTTTGCTCTACTGTTCGATGATACAATTGAAAACCGTCCTCTTGAACTCTCACCAATTTCCGCTGCACACCCTGACAACATTCAAGTACCTGCTACACCTCAACAAACAACAACAACTGTTGATAAAGACAGTCCTCCAATTGTATCTCCAACAACTGTAGAACAAACCGTATCCAACTCACGACATTCATCTGAAGACTCTACACCACCATCAGTTCTACAATCCACAGAGAATGACCCAAATGCGTTCTTTAACCCATTTGCACCAGCTCCAACAATTCCTGACATTGCTGAGTCCTCAACACGCAATTTGGATCATGCTAACATATGAGATAATTATCAACTTCACCCTTCGACACACAAATGGACAAGAGATCACCCCTTAGTACAAATCATTGGCCATCCAGATGCACCAATCATGACAAGACAACGACTCCACACAGACGGTGAAACTTGCATCTATGTACTCATAGTATGTCAAGCTGAACCAAAAAATATCAAAGAAGCAATGACTTACGACAACTGGATTGAATCCATGTAAGAGGAACTTCAGAAATTCGAAATATTAGAAGTCTGGGAGTTATTCGAAAAACCTGAAGGAGTCTTTGTCATTGGATTAAAATGGATCTGGAAAAATAAGCTGGATGCAGAAGGCACTATCATACGAAACAAATCACGCTTGGTAGCTAAAGGATACTTTCAAGAAGAAGTGTTAATACAAATATCGCCTAAAAACGTTATTTATATTTTACGATCTTTGCTAAGTTTTGTTAATGACAAAGTATGAACTTTAGCTAAGAGTAAATCATCACTTTGAGTGCTTAAGTCTTGTTTAACTAATGTTTACATTTCCTTTTAAACTAAACATTGTTTTTATTTCTTAAATTAGAAAGTGTCTTGTCACATCACACTTATTTCTTAAAATAGAATTGTCACATCACATTTATGGCAAGTTTTGTCTATATGTATTTATGGTAAGAAATGTGTTTGACTTGCTTTGGTGTGGCTTACAAGTTTTATGTTTGACTTGATTTAAGTGATGTGACATTGTTTGGTTGCTAGGAGTTATAAGACAAGACCTTGTTTGGTTTGAAGAGTTATTGCATAAACCTACTGCAGACCCGGCGGTACCCTGGGGGTACACGGGCGGAACCCATCTAAGGGTTCCGCCTGATCCGCCAAGCATGCAGTATGGTGTGCTATAAATACCAAGCCATAACTTGATTTTTGGCTAACCCTTTAGGACTTATTCTCACATATTCTCTCAACTAACTCAGTAACCCTTGACTTGTGTGATTCTCTTATGTAGCAAGGAACTCCACAAGATCATTCAAGAAGTTGCAAGCTTCAACTCTAAAGTTGCAAGTCTTGGTAGCTTGATCATGTATAAGCTTTGGTAGTTTATACTTCATGTGTGTCATGTATGTAGAAGTTATAGGTTAGTATTTTATGCCTCAAAATACGTAGTGTGTTGGGAGTTGTTGTACCCTAGTAAAAGAACTAACGGGAGTGGTTGTACCCTTGGTAAAGAACTCGACATCTAGCTTTGTGTTGGTAAAAGTGTAAGCGATGAATGGGAGTGGTTGTACCCTTGTAAAAGAACTCGACATCTAGCTTTGTGTTGGTAAAAGTATAAGCGACGTGTAAGGTTTTCTCCGCCGGTGAAAGGAGCTTGTTGATTAGTGTTTATAACTCTCGAGTTGGAAACTCGGGGCGTGGATGTAGGGCAAGGAAAAAGAGTCCTTGTAGCCGAACCACGATAAACTATCGTGTTGTGGTTTGATTGTTTCTTTCTCTACCTTTGCTTATTATATGTTGTTGTTTAGTTAGAATTGTTGATCACATATAAAGCTTTTCAAAGAACCAAAACAAGTAATGTTGTTCTTACATCTTTAAACATAAGTAAAGCTTTTCAAAGAACTAAACAAGCAAAGTTAGGATCATTACAAGTAAAGCTTTTCAAAGTATGAAACAAGTTAAGTTGGAATTGTTATTCACATGTAAAGTCTATTCAAAGAATCAAACATATTAAGTTGTGCTTATATCTTTAACCAAACGTCAAGTTCTCAAAGGTTATTTAAGCTAAATAAGAATCGAAAAAGCGGTAAACTATTCAACCCCCCTTCTAGTTTTCCACAATTGGCATCAAGAGCTACGTTACTCAAGATCTTTAAAATAGAATGTATTTTAAAACTTGGATCGATCCATGGATTTTGAAAATCTCAAAGAAGGGCAACCTATTAAAAACCAACCACTATTTGAAAAAGAAAACTTACTTTAATGGAAAAGTAATTTTGAAAACTATGTGAAATCAATTGATCACGATCTTTGGCATATTATTTCTTTTGGTAATTTCAAACCAAAGAAAACAAGTTTTTGAAAACCAAGATAACTATCTTAAACTTGATAAAAATACTAAAGCTAAAACAATGCTTTACAAAGCTTTAGTACCAAATATGAAAGAATGTATTTTTGTCAAAAGGCTAATGATGTTTGAAAAATATGGTAAACTTTCATCAAGGAATATGTCAAGTCAAAGATGATCAATTTGATCTTACATATGAATTAGAAGTTTTAGAAAAACTAATTGATAGACACTTAGTAGAAGTTAATACATGTGCTACTAGTTTAAATGTTTTAAATGAAGGTACAATTGAAGATGAGTACGTGTGTTTTGATGAACCTGCTTGCGTATCTTGGAATGTAATGGAAGTTGACGAAGACAATGATCCGGTAGTTTATTGTCAACTTATTGATACAACAAGCAAGGTGTTAGTTAAGGTGATTACTCATGTCAAGCTCGTAGTAGTCTTGCTTGCGATTCATGGAATAACTCGGATGAAGATGAAGTCAATCATCCGGTTTGTGATTCTATACTAGATAAAACATCAAGCAAGGTACACTTTGAAACCAAACTCTTTTGCTTTGATTAATTTATCCTAGAGTTAGAAAATGAGTCTAAACATTTGTGCAACATGGACCTAAAAGCTATCTTCAAGAATGAGTCTTCAAAATCTCTTAAGAATATCTTTGAAAAGGAAATCTTATTAGAAGATAAAATGTTTAAAAATTAAGAGTAATGTTGAAATTAATCTAGAATGTAAATTATGTCTAGATTACAAACATGAGATTAAAATGCAAAATGAGAAAGGAAAAATTATTAGTTAAATTTGATGAAAGCTCAATATCTCTTGAAAGATTGTTGAGGAGTCAAAGGTTGTTTAAAGATAAAACCGGATTAGGATTTAATTCAAAAGCACCATTAACTAATAAAATAAAGCAAGTAAAATTTGTCTAACCTAGAAGAGAGATTTAGAGATAATTCTATCTCTAATAGAGACTCATGATAAAAGAATTAAGATTATCATACTCTATGCTTTTATATGATTCTCTAACCTTCTTGGATACATGAGTTATTGAGTTTCAAAGCATGTCGTCAAACCAAGTTTTTTTTACGCTTAATGTTTATCCGCTTGATAGCATCTCTATGCAAGTTAAAAGGTACGCATTACTTAAACTTGACTTTGGTTATATCTTGTCTATAGCATTATGTGCTCAAATATGTGTTATTTGTAATACTCTAGAGTGTCTACCTGCTATTTGTAAATAACTAAGATTAGGTTCTATACAACAAGGAATTTAGTCTTTAGTACTAGTAGGAGATATAAGGTGTTTTGGTTATTTAACCATCAAGAGATAAACACGAAAAACTCTTGAGTATGTCTCACTCAAATCTTGCTTACAAGTGAGCTAACTAAGAATTTCCTAAGTGTTAAAATGTCTAACACTTTTGTGATGCTTGCAAAACAAACCTTTGTTAAACAATTTTCTCAAACACCATACTTTGAGTCTTTAATTGTGTCTTTCTTCAATCACTCCTTTATGATAATCTCACATAAAACATACAAGGTAAAATAAATCACATTAGCATATATTAGGATGTGTGAAAGAAAATACGTTTTCAACATCTAGGATTTACACATCAAATGTGACACATAGTCTAATGATGTTGTACCTCTTGGACTTTTTAAAAATAAATAGAGTTCATAGTGTCTTAAGTAAGAAAACCTAAAGAGTCGAGGAGTCGTTGAATATGACATTTAACGAGTGATCTCCTCCTTCTATGATATCATCTTTGGTAGATGATAACTTAGTCGAAAGTCCAATGATGGCAAGACAAGCATGGAGTAAAAGTACAAAACAACATCTTCTCACCTTGAGTTAAACATTAAATCAAGTAAAATTGACATAAGTTATAAAATTTGATTTATTGGTCATTAGTTGTGTCTAAACAAATTCAACAAAAACAATTTTTGGAATTTAGAATAAAACAAATAGTGAAACGAAGTTGATATTTCAAAGTAATCAAGTGAGTATAGTGTCAATATTTGAAAGACCTTTTGATAATAAAAGCAAGCCACAAAAGCAAGGGATTTTAACTTAAAGACATTCCTAGTTGCTCTCTTGTTCTCAATGGTTAAGTTATTGATGGCTTATCAAGAATGAGATTAGTAAATCCGTAGGTAAAACTAAACGTAGAGAAATGTTTGGAAGACTACTTGTTCTCATAACATTTAGATTCAACATTATGTTTAGCTTTTGTATATGTGCTCGTGTTAACGAAGATCCTTAAACAACTCGTTAGTTGAGCCTAGTTGGATACATCATAAGGTACTGCACAACTAGGATTATGGTCTCCCAAAAGAACGGGAATAGAAACCATAGTGTATGCCAAATGGAATTATGTCGGTAATAAGTTGATAAGAAAAGCACAAGTGGTACTTGCACTTTTATACTTACTTACCCAATGATTCTCCAAAATGCATAAGATTCTCAAATTAGTATCGGATGGAGAAGCACATCAACAAGCTCCGCTTGAACAAGCAAACTCGCGTCAACAACGGAATTCATCTTATCAACATTGTTATACCTTCAACAAAGGAAGCATCGACTTCAGCGACAATTCAATCCATTATGTTCTTAATTGAAATATTGTGATCCATCATCATCGTCTTGGTAAAAATGTTCATTGAGGAACATCTTAACTAAGAAAGTCTTATACGTTAACCATTCTATCAACGTTTTCACAAAACCTCTTGAATGAGAAGCATTCATCATCCCTAGGCTTAGTCAAGGACTCATAAGACCTAAAACCTTAGTTTTGAACATTAGGATAAAACCACAAAAATCAAGACAATTCCTTTTGAGTTTTCCCTGCAGATCCCACGGCACCCTCAGACCATACGGGCGGAACCCACTTTTTGGTTCCGCCTGGTCCGCCAAAGCCACAGAATGTTTTATTTAAGTTTAAAACCAAACACCTCTTTACTCACAACTCCAACTTACCATCAACCCATAAGATTCACAAAATGAGCAAAACTTCAAGCATATTCCTCATAACCTTTCATCACTCGAACCTCAAATAACCAATGTGAAATGATAAACCAAGTTATCCTTTGTCATATCAATATCGAGTCATCCACCATTTCCATGCCCTCAAAGAAACCAAGAGTCAATATCATCTTCACCAATTACTTCACCGAGTCATCTTCACAAGAAGATTCCACAATGTAACCAAACAAGTGTGTCATCCCCACTATAACCTAACCTATTAAGATTAAACCACCTTTCATGATACATAAACCTATGTTCACCTTTGTGTCGCTCTTTGAAACAAAGGGCAATTGTCATATCCACTCTCGGTCGTCACCCATACTTTACCACTGTTCACCACATTGTTAAAACAAATGAAAAACGTCATTGAAACATCACTTGCATTACAAAACATTTTTAAGCATCAAAATGAGTCAAGTCAACCGCACCTCTACATTGTTTTCATATAGGCACACACTAGAACATACACATTACAATAGTCATTTACTTAAATGTGTAATTTTGATTTTCTAGGAATCATCATGCTTCCTCCAACTCACTACGACCACAAGGACACCTTCAAGTACCTACCCAAACACCACAAAACCAAAGGTCTTACTCAAACTCAAATCGTTGTCTTCAAAGCCTTAGAAAAACAATATGTCCATAAGGGTAGAACCATTGATCCATCCTTCTTAGAAGGTACAAACCTCTACACGGAATTTGCCACAATCAACTTTGAGTGTCTCTTAGAAATCGACGAGCCTATTTGTTCTAGGTTTATTTTAGAATTCTATGAATCCATCACCCTCTCCAAGGATGAGTATGGTCGCTTGTCTATTAACTTTAGGGCTAGTAGTCATCAATACTCCTTCAACCTCGAGGAGTTTGCTCAAATCCTAGGTGTCCCAAACCATGGTAGTTGCATCTACTCCGACTTGCACTTCCTCTAAACTCTTGACACACTCTTTGACCGCATCTATCCCTATGATACCCCTCTTGTGTCCAAAGATGAACTTCGTGACCACCTCTTCATTAGGACCACCAACACTAGAAGAACTAGAACCGTAAATGAGGTCATCTAGGACCCATATGGTATGGAATTTGTGGAAAACTAGAAGGGGGGGTTGAATAGTTTTACGTCTTTTTAATTTTATTTTGAAAACTTAGTTTAGTTTTAAAACCTTGTTTGCTTTTAAAACTTTGATTCAATCTTATGTGAACTCAAATATTGAACAATATGAACAAGTATATCTAAGTATAAACAATAATAATAATGTATGCTAAGTATGTGAAATCAACACATGCATAATATAAACAATTGTAGCTATATACGAGAGATAAGTACGTAATCGTTTATTTTATAATCCTTAGTTATATTTTGTATGAAAACTATACTTGATCGAAATGATCAATTATATGTATGTAACCTTTTTAGTTTGATTGTAAAAACTTTGTTTTGTGAATAAAACTTTCGTTTGATCTTTAAGTAAAATTAATACTAGCACTATATGAGCAACTATATATATACGTCTACGTCTACAAAAGTAATAACGATATAAGCAAGATAATAAGTAAGATATGGAAAGATCTAACCGCGAGACAAAGGATTTATAGTAGTTCGGCTACAAGGACACCTTCCTTGCCCTACTCCACTCCTCGAGTCACCTACTCGAGAGTTTTCTTCACTATATCAACAAGCTCCCTTATGGCGGAGAAAACCTTACACACCTTGGCTTACACAAGTTAACGACACTAAGCTAAATGTCGAGTTCTAATCGTAGCTAGAACCAATCTCACACCAAATATCACACCACGTGATCTTCACACCTTAATCACACCTTCTTCAAGACTTCACACCATCTTCACACCTTGTCAATCTTCACACCTTCTTCACAACTACTTCACACCAATCTACTACACACCTATCTTCACAACTACTTCACACCAACTATCTTTACTACAATCTACTAGCCAATCACACTATCTATATTCCTAACACAACTATCTACAATCAAATATTCACAACATACTACACAAAGATATATGTAAATATTCTTGATGATGCACCAACAACTTGGATGTGGAGGTCACAACAAGTTGTAATACTTCTTGTCTTGGAGGATAAAAGTATTCTTCTCTTGAACTTGAGAGGATGATGTAAGAATCACTTTGAAACAAAGGATTATGTATTTATGATCAAAGGATTTTAGAAGGATGTTTAGAGAGAATTGGATCTGAAAATATTTGTGCAAAGAGGTGAGAAAAATTACAGGTTTGAGGTGGTATTTATAGGGAAAAATTTCTGACAAAATCTGACAGGGAGCGTGGCCGGTCCCCTTAATTGTGTGCCGGTCCCCTTAATTATTAAGGGGACCGCCTAGTATAATTAAGGGGGCCGCCTAAGAAAAAAATATTTTTCTTCAGATTTTTTGTCTTTTTGTGGGGGAGGTTTTTCCTGAAGAATGTAGCCGTTTTTTGGGTTGAAATTTGAATTCAAAATATTTATTTTGAATAAAACATTTCTTATAAATACAAAAATGTTTTGTATAAGTTTAAAAATGTTTGTCCCACTTTAATAAAATGTAAGGTTTGTAAAAATAAAAATTCCTTTGATCATAAAATGCATTAGACACTTTGTTTATTCATACCTTAAGTGATATGGATGTTAGAGCAAATATTTACGACTAAATACTTGTTTACGTCATAATTTGTAGTTCAATGAGTTTACGTTTTGTGATTATCAAAACATAGAGATATCGATATATGTTAATAATGTTTTTAAGCATTATTTATATCAACAATCTCCCCCTTTTTGATGATTACAAAACCTAAACTCATCAAGTCTAAAAATTAATTTTTAGACATGTATTTAGTGAGTGTATATTCACTTCTCCCCCTTTTTGTAGAATCAAAAAGGTTATGTCGACTAGCTTCATAAATGAAGTTAGACGGGATGAAAGCTCCCCCTTGATGTGTGCTCCCCCTCGTTCGATGGCACCAAGGAATCGAGATATGGAATGCTCGCAAGAAAAATAGCAGAAGCACAAGCATATATAGAAGAATATGCAATATACAAATAACAAGCGTAGCAAACAAATATTAAGGATACATAACAATTAATTCAAAGAGATTATGTTAAAGATTCTAATTTGCCAAAGAGAGCCATCGGACTTGCTTGTAACAAAAGGTTGGTTGATTCGTATTTGAAAGTGAAAATCATAAGCATATAGTATGCTTAGATGGTTGATGATGGAGTGTTTGGAATGAAGATGGTTGAGTTAGGGTAAGGTTGTTGGATTAATGGAGGTATATGTTTGGGTCATGAATGTTGGAGAGTTTGGTTGTGGAGAGTTTGTAGCGGAAGAGGTTGATTGAGGTTTTGGATGTTGTTCAAGTGAGGGTATTGGATGTGATCTAGTGAGAAGATATTCAATCCAAGTGTTCATTGAATGCAATGGTTTTTAGGAGAAAGATGCAACAAGGTCAATTGTTGACATGCTTCTCAAGTTGATTTATGTTGTGTGGTGATGAGGGTGATCTAGATGAAGGTGGATCCAAATTGCGTTGAGCAAGATGTAAGGCTAAAAGAGCACTAAGCTCATGGGCTTCTTTTAGCGCCTCAACGAACTTCAAGTGTTCGGAGGAAGGTGATGGTGGTGGAGCATGATAGTTGTCTTGGGTGATGGTTTGAACATGCAACATAGGAATGGCATGTGAAGTTGTAGGATGTGGTGGTGATACTCTTGGTGGTGGAGACATGTTTGAGCTTGGGTAATCATGAAAACATGATATGGGTGGAAAAGATCCTTCATGAGTGGATGGTGTTTTTGTTGAATGAGCAACATGTAAAGTGTCGGTAATGAGGTTGGGATTATTGTTCTGGGATTGTGCATGCTCATCATAAGAAGGAGCATTAGTCGAAGCACGAATGGATGATTTGTTGTTAAAAGGATCATTTGTGTGAGAGTGAGGTTTATGAACAACATCGCTTGAGTTGTGAAAAGATTATGAGGTTTGAGTGTAATGTAGAAGGATATGGGTGAGTAAAGGTTTTTGATATGTAATGTTGGTGAGAAGGAAAGTGAGGTGTTAGGTAAGTAATGTTTGAAAACATAGGAGGAATTTGGTGTTGGATGTTTGACAACGTCATTTGATTTGACGGAATTTTAAAGGAAGTTAGGCTTTCTTCTCCAAACAAGTTTCTTGGTGGTTTTGGTTTAATGGGAGAGGAAATGATGAGATGAGTGGAGATTGAGAGGAATGAGAGTGTTTATAATGTAGGATTGGTGGGATCAAGAATGGATAAACATTGATGGAAGGTTTAGGATAAAATAGGTTTGTGAATTTTGGGAAGTGTAGGATGAAATGGGCTAAAAAATAGAAAAGGGAAACAACACCTTCGACCATCAGATGGTCGGTCCCCTTAATTGGAGGCCGGTCCCCTTAATAATTAAGGGTGCCGCCTTATGATTTAAGGGGGCTGCCCATCTGGTGATTCCCAGATTGCCAGAAAAGGGTTTTTGGTAGTGAATTGCAGAAAGGTTGTGTTTTTGGTTTCAAACAAGTCCAACTCTTTGAGGCAATTAAGCATATACTAATTATGTAGGCAATTATGTAGCCAAAGCATGTTAACCAAAGAGATTAAGTAAACAAGCAATTTCATCTAGCATGCAAACATACTCATCATGCAAGTAAAATATAAGTGCTAGGAAACAATAAGCAACATCAAGTATTTCATAACTACATAACAATGAGGATTAATCCTAATGTGTATCAATGTGCAATAAGTGGGTAGTTATGATAGCATGTATTTCTAGACTTGTTACAAACAAAGTCTTAATGAACAAACCATGGTCCTCTTGATTTGATTTAGTTCACTTATAAGTGTCATTTATATAAATATAGATGACAAATATGAGATTACCATGCATGATTTTAAAAGAGACGTTTTTAGCATTATTCAACAATGTTTGAAAGTAAGTTTTCACTTGGATGTGAGAGTTATTTGAATAAAATAGATTGGGTTTTTACTTCAAAATGTGTGAATGAACGGTAAAGAATATTTTTCCAATCTTTAGTTTTGATCAAAACAAAATTGTGGATATTGATAGTGAAAACATGTTATTTAAAAGTGGGATAGTTATTTGAAAGACTATTTTCCAAAATGTGAGGTTTTTGCATATTTTTAGAGATATTAGATTTTTGACAACAAATATCATAAATCAAATATTAAAAAAAAAATGTTTATTAAAGATCTCATGCTCAAGAGGATTGGTTAAGCCTATTATTATCTCATGCTATCGTTTCTACATATCCTATGATCCTAAAGGAAATGAAGACGATAATTTATATGTTAGATGCGAGAGTGTTGAATGGGGTATAACCTAACATCTATAGTTCCTTTGTTTTCGCACGCTTATCTGACTTAATGCCATAGTCTACGAGAGCTTGTTTCATCCATAGTTTTCTTACGCGAGGGATCTAATCCTACTTCTATATTAAAGATTGATCCACTTTAACTCATTTCACTTCATCACCATGAGTTTCCTAATAGTGGATATAGAAGATTTCCATTTTCTATTTTGTTCGGCAATGAACAATTTTATCTTATTCCTAGAAAAGTCAACCAATGATGTTTCTAGGTTATAAGAATATAAGCAATTATGTACTAAGCATTAATCTAACTAATCATTTATCTAAGCATGCAAATTATAGTGATGAACTTAAAAGAAACGCGTACCTTTTAGTCTTCAATGGAATATCTTCAAGCACTTCAAGTGACCATGTTGACTTATAGAAGTCATTTGTGGATGATATTCCAACTTCTTCCAAGATTGACAATTTAGCCACTTGGTCCCCATTGTCTCATTGGTCCAAAGTTGTTTGGTCCAAACATATTTAACATTTGGCAAGGATGCATGTATGGTGGTAATATTTACCAAGGATTGTAACTTGGTTGATAATTCCACATTTGATTTCTAGTGTTATTGTAATATTGTCTATTTAGATTTCTTCTAGGTTGAGATGTTTTAGATCTTGGATGATGATTTTTAGGTTTTCTTGGTGGTGGAGTTTTAGATCTAAATTTAGGTTTAGAGGATCCTACTTCGGTCTTTAAGGATGGTTTATAAAAAGTTTTTACTTTTTCATCATTCGCAATGGGTATTTTTCTATCTTTTGTAAGTATATACTTAGGATTTGATTCTAATGATTTTTGTTTACTAGATTCACATTCAAACTTTATACTTTTATTTTCACTAGTTGAGACATTAGTTGAAGTTAATCCTAGACCGGTTTTATCTCCCGAAGTTTCTTGTGCACTTAGTATTTTCTTAAGTGGGTTATTATTATTTTTAAACCTGTCAAGTTTGAAAATTTCATCTTTAAGTTTTTCGTTTTCATTTTTAACCTTTAAGCAAGTTTTACATTTTACAAAAACTTCTTTTCCTTTTTCCAAATGTTGTAGTTTAATTTTTAATTCGAGTACTTCATTTTCTAATTGATTATTAATATGTTTTAGTGACTTATTTTTAGCTATAACCTTTTGACCTAATTTGCATAACCTATTATATTCACTATCTAGGTCTTTTTCATCTAATGATAAATTTTCGTCATTAAAGTATTCGGTTTCGGAACGTACCTCGCTTGACGTCTTAGCCATAAGACACTTTTCTTCATTTGTGGTTTCTTTCTTGTCCTCATCGCTATCACTCCAAGCACCTCCAATAAACACCTTTTGATTTTGATCTCTTGACATCATTGGACACTTTCCGATGAGATGATTTGGATTGCCACATTTAAAACACTTCCTTTCATTATATGGTTGCCTAATGTATCTTCCTCGTCTTTTGAAGAATTTCTTGAAGTCTCGTAATGCCATAGCATACTCTTCATCGTCACTTTTGGAGGTTGAGCATTCTTCGTCACTAGAGTCCTTTTTAGCTTTCAACGCAATTGATTTGCTTTGCTCTCTTTTTCCATTGAGAATCTCGGAGTCTTTCTTTATTATTGCTTCGTAGACTTTCAGGTTGCCGATCAACTCATCAAGTTGAAGAGTGTAACAATTCGCAATTTCAGGTTAACTTTTATTCCCGAAAATTTCACTTTTTACTATTCACTTTTACTATTCACTTTTCACTATTCATCTCAGAAATTTTTATTTCATATTCTTGTAAGTTAAACTATTTTAATGATAATCCGAGAGTTTGACGCTCGTCGGATCATTTCTGCAAAAATCACAAAGCCGTGTCCGAGATTTACTTTTAGGTTTAAACGTCCTTCTAGCATCCCGATATGTCCATAAAACATTATAAACAATAGAAATATGATTTTCTCTCATTTTAGGACAATTCCAAAAGTTTCGGAATTTTACGTTTTTCAGTTCAGCGTTTTACGCGAATTGCGCGTTTTAGACCCGTGTTTCCAGTTTTTAGCAGGGTTTTCGCACCCGATAGAACCTACCACTCATTTTATATTTTATTATGGACTATATTGACATGTTAGACCATACTTTCAAGTTTCATATATTTAGGATACCCGGTTTTACGTTTCGTGGCCTAAAAACTTACGGTTAGCAACTTACGGAGTCAAAACTAGCTACATACTTAGGATAATACCATCAAAAACCTAGTCACTCCCCCCTTATCCCATATGAACGTGTATCACAAGCCTTGTTGGCTTGTGATAAGTCTTGAGGACTTTAGGTAGCAAACATGTGTAAAACTTCCTAAGTAAGCTTCCTAAATATCCTAAAAACTAACCTCCTTAATGAACCTTCCTAGGCACCTTCCTTGCACCTCCTCTTCATGCTATAAATACAAGCTCATCTCCTTCCTTTCTTCACCACAAAAACGCCACAACATAAATACCTAGCACCATGATCCTTTGATCTTCAATATACAAGTTACACTACAAAGTTCAAGGTCTTAGTATTCTCTACCTAGTTCTTAAGTTTGTTTGGTGATTCCATGGTTGAATTAGGAGCTACACAAGGTTACTAGGGCTGAAGTTAAATGGTTTTCACAAGGGTTAGATCAAGGCTAGCAAGGGTTACAAGAGTTATGGTGAAGGGTTTACAAGCTTAGGTTTAGTGTCCTAGTTCTATACTTGACTTCCTTTCTTTAGAAAGCCAAAAGTTGTAAGCAAACCCTTATACACTTTCTTGCTCAATATCATTTCATGCTTATTATGTTTCTTTCATGCTATATATGGTCTTTGTATTGTGTTCATGATGTTTAAAAATGGATAAAACAAGTATTGGTATACATATGTTAACTTATGACAAGTAAACAAGCAAACTAGTGATTTTTATGGAGAACCACGACCACAATAGTATAACTTTGATATTTGACACTTACTTACTGTTAAAGAGGACTTAACAAGGAAAACATAGCAATTTGAATCACCCAAAACGAGTACACGAGTCAAAAGTTATGACCATTTGAAGTTAGCGAAACCAAAACGGCAAATCTGCCTAAATAGCATTCTGATCAAATTATGATTTTGAAAGTCCCACTTCTGGTCCGATTCATCAAAAAGTTAAAACACGAAAGTTGTCCGGAACGACGTTTTCGTTCAGGAACAAAGAAGCTCGAGCCCTGAAAACGCTTACCGAGTGATAAATTTCTTCAAAATCTTAACAGCCCATTTTTAGACCAAAGTTACTATATAATGATTATATTTAGATGAGACCAAGAGGTCTAAAGACCTAAAGCCGAGACCAAAACCATGGCTAAAGCCAAGGTTGAGTCTCAAGACCATGGTAACAATGACCAAGGTCACGGCAAAGCCACGGCTAAAGACCATATAACTTTTAAAGATCAAAACTTATATATGCTATCAAATACTACAATAGTAGGGAGCCTCATGTGAGGAGTTCATTGAGTAAGCCGTCGAGACGAGTTGTGGATTTACGAGTTAAAGTGTCCTGGCTCCTCGAACGTTTACTCCATGACTTCTGAATTATGTCGGCCCGAACGGTAGTAAGAGATATACAACCTATACATGTTTCATAGACCACTTATATTCAACGACTTACACATTATACTAAAGTACTACATCATGAATATTATGCAAGACATATATAGGCAATTCTTCGTATTCTTAGACGTTACTCCAAACCTAAGTCGCAACGTTCTATTATAGGCTGCTCTTAGAGACTTTCGCGATTCGACTACCACTTTCATTTCTCATTACATAAGCTTAAGGTGAGTCATAGCCCCTACTCTTTTCATATTTGTCTTAACTCTTTGGGGGAGACACATGCTCAACTACTTGTTTACTTGTACAAATACTCAAAACGTCTATACTTGACTGTGTTATACTTGATTGCTTACATACATGACTGCGTTATACTTAATTGCGTTATTCTATTTATTGACTAGTAGTTGTCTTTGGGAATTGACTCCCAGTTGTCTTTGGGAAGTGGCTCCCAGTTGTCTTTGGGAATTGACTCCCAGTTGTCTTTGATACATCCTAACATTTGCGAATGTTTGGATACATCATAAAAGTGAGGTCTTCGGAGATGAAGTAGAGACTCACTACTAATTGCTTAATTGTCTTGATGAACTTATACATGTCTTTATTATACTATATTGTAGCAGTGGGTTGTGAACACACAGGTTACAAGTCTCTTATGGCGGGACTTGTAACTGAGTGGATTCACGATGCCTTTGCTGTGTGATCATTCTTTAAGGCTTTTTCAACTATTTTAAGACAAACTCTATGAACTCACCAACCATTGTGTTGACACTTTAGCATGTTTATCTCAGGTTAGTAAGGCGATAGCTAGTGCATGGAACTTAGAGTCAAGCTGCATATTCTGAAGACTTACGCTTTTATCATTTACCATTCAACATTTTGTATACATTTATGTATCATACTTTGGAATCTCATGTTTGTAACTTTGAATTCATTAATCGAATGGTAACTTTTCAAAACGTCTCATTTAGAGTTCGTTTTCTATAACTTGTACTTTGTATTATGAAGTAGCACCTCAATGACACAGTCTTCCGCTGCGGTAATTTGGGGGTGTTACAGATTGGTATCAGAGCCTTGGTTATAGAGAACTAGGTTGCATTTAGTGCCTAGACTATAACTGCTATATACGTTGGGACCTTCCTCTTTATTTGCCTTACACACAATACAGACACATATGCTTTTTGGTTAGAGGTTTGCTTAGTTCCACGCTGTTAGATGATGTGACTTTAGTATTATAAGGAGCCCCAGAGATTCGTTGAGTCATTAAAAACATGGAGCTCAGTAATAACTAATTAGTTAACTTAATCTTGTGTTTGATGAGACACAAGATTTGAGTTAAATAATATTATTGCTTAGCTTTAGGGATTTGATGACTGGATTATCTTACCATCTGCCTCAGAAGGCGGATTTTGTGTCGGAAATTCTTAAGTAGGATGTTTTAGAATCTCCTTATTTAAATGGATTGGGACGCCTCTTCAGTTAAATAAAGAAATTGTAAATCACCGAACCATAAGTTTATGAGACCTTACTTACATAAATTTGGACGCTTCTTTATGTAAGTAATGTGTTATAAATAAGTGGGCTTAATTGTAGCCGATACAACTCCTTAACCAGAATCTTAGACGAATCAGAGTGAACACCACTATATTAGAGATCCCGAATTCTCTTAGACACATCGTAAGTAGTTAACATCAACAGAACTTCGGGGCGAAGTTCTCCTTAAGGGGTAGAGACTGTAACAATTCGCAATTTCAGGTTAACTTTTATTCCCGAAAATTTCACTTTTTACTATTCACTTTTACTATTCACTTTTTACTATTCACTTTTCACTATTCATCTCAGAAATTTTTATTTCATATTCTTGTAAGTTAAACTATTTTAATGATAATCCGAGAGTTTGACGCTCGTCGGATCATTTCTGCAAAAATCACAAAGCCGTGTCCGAGATTTACTTTTAGGTTTAAACGTCCTTCTAGCATCCCGATATGTCCATAAAACATTATAAACAATAGAAATATGATTTTCTCTCATTTTAGGACAATTCCAAAAGTTTCGGAATTTTACGTTTTTCAGTTCAGCGTTTTACGCG
This sequence comes from Artemisia argyi, assembly GCA_030686995.1. NCBI lineage: Eukaryota > Viridiplantae > Streptophyta > Magnoliopsida > Asterales > Asteraceae > Artemisia > Artemisia argyi. The sequence goes on along the minus strand of CM060702.1, from coordinate 49,212,895 downwards.
AATTGCGCGTTTTAGACCCGTGTTTCCAGTTTTTAGCAGGGTTTTCGCACCCGATAGAACCTACCACTCATTTTATATTTTATTATGGACTATATTGACATGTTAGACCATACTTTCAAGTTTCATATATTTAGGATACCCGGTTTTACGTTTCGTGGCCTAAAAACTTACGGTTAGCAACTTACGGAGTCAAAACTAGCTACATACTTAGGATAATACCATCAAAAACCTAGTCACTCCCCCCTTATCCCATATGAACGTGTATCACAAGCCTTGTTGGCTTGTGATAAGTCTTGAGGACTTTAGGTAGCAAACATGTGTAAAACTTCCTAAGTAAGCTTCCTAAATATCCTAAAAACTAACCTCCTTAATGAACCTTCCTAGGCACCTTCCTTGCACCTCCTCTTCATGCTATAAATACAAGCTCATCTCCTTCCTTTCTTCACCACAAAAACGCCACAACATAAATACCTAGCACCATGATCCTTTGATCTTCAATATACAAGTTACACTACAAAGTTCAAGGTCTTAGTATTCTCTACCTAGTTCTTAAGTTTGTTTGGTGATTCCATGGTTGAATTAGGAGCTACACAAGGTTACTAGGGCTGAAGTTAAATGGTTTTCACAAGGGTTAGATCAAGGCTAGCAAGGGTTACAAGAGTTATGGTGAAGGGTTTACAAGCTTAGGTTTAGTGTCCTAGTTCTATACTTGACTTCCTTTCTTTAGAAAGCCAAAAGTTGTAAGCAAACCCTTATACACTTTCTTGCTCAATATCATTTCATGCTTATTATGTTTCTTTCATGCTATATATGGTCTTTGTATTGTGTTCATGATGTTTAAAAATGGATAAAACAAGTATTGGTATACATATGTTAACTTATGACAAGTAAACAAGCAAACTAGTGATTTTTATGGAGAACCACGACCACAATAGTATAACTTTGATATTTGACACTTACTTACTATTAAAGAGGACTTAACAAGGAAAACATAGCAATTTGAATCACCCAAAACGAGTACACGAGTCAAAAGTTATGACCATTTGAAGTTAGCGAAACCAAAACGGCAAATCTGCCTAAATAGCATTCTGATCAAATTATGATTTTGAAAGTCCCACTTCTGGTCCGATTCATCAAAAAGTTAAAACACGAAAGTTGTCCGGAACGACGTTTTCGTTCAGGAACAAAGAAGCTCGAGCCCTGAAAACGCTTTCCGAGTGATAAATTTCTTCAAAATCTTAACAGCCCATTTTTAGACCAAAGTTACTATATAATGATTATATTTAGATGAGACCAAGAGGTCTAAAGACCTAAAGCCGAGACCAAAACCATGGCTAAAGCCAAGGTTGAGTCTCAAGACCATGGTAACAATGACCAAGGTCACGGCAAAGCCACGGCTAAAGACCATATAACTTTTAAAGATCAAAACTTATATATGCTATCAAATACTACAATAGTAGGGAGCCTCATGTGAGGAGTTCATTGAGTAAGCCGTCGAGACGAGTTGTGGATTTACGAGTTAAAGTGTCCTGGCTCCTCGAACGTTTACTCCATGACTTCTGAATTATGTCGGCCCAAACGGTAGTAAGAGATATACAACCTATACATGTTTCATAGACCACTTATATTCAACGACTTACACATTATACTAAAGTACTACATCATGAATATTATGCAAGACATATATAGGCAATTCTTCGTATTCTTAGACGTTACTCCAAACCTAAGTCGCAACGTTCTATTATAGGCTGCTCTTAGAGACTTTCGCGATTCGACTACCACTTTCATTTCTCATTACATAAGCTTAAGGTGAGTCATAGCCCCTACTCTTTTCATATTTGTCTTAACTCTTTGGGGGAGACACATGCTCAACTACTTGTTTACTTGTACAAATACTCAAAACGTCTATACTTGACTGTGTTATACTTGATTGCTTACATACATGACTGCGTTATACTTAATTGCGTTATTCTATTTATTGACTAGTAGTTGTCTTTGGGAATTGACTCCCAGTTGTCTTTGGGAAGTGGCTCCCAGTTGTCTTTGGGAATTGACTCCCAGTTGTCTTTGATACATCCTAACATTTGCGAATGTTTGGATACATCATAAAAGTGAGGTCTTCGGAGATGAAGTAGAGACTCACTACTAATTGCTTAATTGTCTTGATGAACTTATACATGTCTTTATTATACTATATTGTAGCAGTGGGTTGTGAACACACAGGTTACAAGTCTCTTATGGCGGGACTTGTAACTGAGTGGATTCACGATGCCTTTGCTGTGTGATCATTCTTTAAGGCTTTTTCAACTATTTTAAGTCAAACTCTATGAACTCACCAACCATTGTGTTGACACTTTAGCATGTTTATCTCAGGTTAGTAAGGCGATAGCTAGTGCATGGAACTTAGAGTCAAGCTGCATATTCTGAAGACTTACGCTTTTATCATTTACCATTCAACATTTTGTATACATTTATGTATCATACTTTGGAATCTCATGTTTGTAACTTTGAATTCATTAATCGAATGGTAACTTTTCAAAACGTCTCATTTAGAGTTCGTTTTCTATAACTTGTACTTTGTATTATGAAGTAGCACCTCAATGACACAGTCTTCCGCTGCGGTAATTTGGGGGTGTTACAGATTGGTATCAGAGCCTTGGTTATAGAGAACTAGGTTGCATTTAGTGCCTAGACTATAACTGCTATATACGTTGGGACCTTCCTCTTTATTTGCCTTACACACAATACAGACACATATGCTTTTTGGTTAGAGGTTTGCTTAGTTCCACGCTGTTAGATGATGTGACTTTAGTATTATAAGGAGCCCCAGAGATTCGTTGAGTCATTAAAAACATGGAGCTCAGTAATAACTAATTAGTTAACTTAATCTTGTGTTTGATGAGACACAAGATTTGAGTTAAATAATATTATTGCTTAGCTTTAGGGATTTGATGACTGGATTATCTTACCATCTGCCTCAGAAGGCGGATTTTGTGTCGGAAATTCTTAAGTAGGATGTTTTAGAATCTCCTTATTTAAATGGATTGGGACGCCTCTTCAGTTAAATAAAGAAATTTTAAATCACCGAACCATAAGTTTATGAGACCTTACTTACATAAATTTGGACGCTTCTTTATGTAAGTAATGTGTTATAAATAAGTGGGCTTAATTGTAGCCGATACAACTCCTTAACCAGAATCTTAGACGAATCAGAGTGAACACCACTATATTAGAGATCCCGAATTCTCTTAGACACATCGTAAGTAGTTAACATCAACAGAACTTCGGGGCGAAGTTCTCCTTAAGGGGTAGAGACTGTAACAATTCGCAATTTCAGGTTAACTTTTATTCCCGAAAATTTCACTTTTTACTATTCACTTTTACTATTCACTTTTTACTATTCACTTTTCACTATTCATCTCAGAAATTTTTATTTCATATTCTTGTAAGTTAAACTATTTTAATGATAATCCGAGAGTTTGACGCTCGTCGGATCATTTCTGCAAAAATCACAAAGCCGTGTCTGAGATTTACTTTTAGGTTTAAACGTCCTTCTAGCATCCCGATATGTCCATAAAACATTATAAACAATAGAAATATGATTTTCTCTCATTTTAGGACAATTCCAAAAGTTTCGGAATTTTACGTTTTTCAGTTCAGCGTTTTACGCGAATTGCGCGTTTTAGACCCATGTTTCCAGTTTTTAGCAGGGTTTTCGCACCCGATAGAACCTACCACTCATTTTATATTTTATTATGGACTATATTGACATGTTAGACCATACTTTCAAGTTTCATATATTTAGGATACCCGGTTTTACGTTTCGTGGCCTAAAAACTTACGGTTAGCAACTTACGGAGTCAAAACTAGCTACATACTTAGGATAATACCATCAAAAACCTAGTCACTCCCCCCTTATCCCATATGAACGTGTATCACAAGCCTTGTTGGCTTGTGATAAGTCTTGAGGACTTTAGGTAGCAAACATGTGTAAAACTTCCTAAGTAAGCTTCCTAAATATCCTAAAAACTAACCTCCTTAATGAACCTTCCTAGGCACCTTCCTTGCACCTCCTCTTCATGCTATAAATACAAGCTCATCTCCTTCCTTTCTTCACCACAAAAACGCCACAACATAAATACCTAGCACCATGATCCTTTGATCTTCAATATACAAGTTACACTACAAAGTTCAAGGTCTTAGTATTCTCTACCTAGTTCTTAAGTTTGTTTGGTGATTCCATGGTTGAATTAGGAGCTACACAAGGTTACTAGGGCTGAAGTTAAATGGTTTTCACAAGGGTTAGATCAAGGCTAGCAAGGGTTACAAGAGTTATGGTGAAGGGTTTACAAGCTTAGGTTTAGTGTCCTAGTTCTATACTTGACTTCCTTTCTTTAGAAAGCCAAAAGTTGTAAGCAAACCCTTATACACTTTCTTGCTCAATATCATTTCATGCTTATTATGTTTCTTTCATGCTATATATGGTCTTTGTATTGTGTTCATGATGTTTAAAAATGGATAAAACAAGTATTGGTATACATATGTTAACTTATGACAAGTAAACAAGCAAACTAGTGATTTTTATGGAGAACCACGACCACAATAGTATAACTTTGATATTTGACACTTACTTACTGTTAAAGAGGACTTAACAAGGAAAACATAGCAATTTGAATCACCCAAAACGAGTACACGAGTCAAAAGTTATGACCATTTGAAGTTAGCGAAACCAAAACGGCAAATCTGCCTAAATAGCATTCTGATCAAATTATGATTTTGAAAGTCCCACTTCTGGTCCGATTCATCAAAAAGTTAAAACACGAAAGTTGTCCGGAACGACGTTTTCGTTCAGGAACAAAGAAGCTCGAGCCCTGAAAACGCTTTCCGAGTGATAAATTTCTTCAAAATCTTAACAGCCCATTTTTAGACCAAAGTTACTATATAATGATTATATTTAGATGAGACCAAGAGGTCTAAAGACCTAAAGCCGAGACCAAAACCATGGCTAAAGCCAAGGTTGAGTCTCAAGACCATGGTAACAATGACCAAGGTCACGGCAAAGCCACGGCTAAAGACCATATAACTTTTAAAGATCAAAACTTATATATGCTATCAAATACTACAATAGTAGGGAGCCTCATGTGAGGAGTTCATTGAGTAAGCCGTCGAGACGAGTTGTGGATTTACGAGTTAAAGTGTCCTGGCTCCTCGAACGTTTACTCCATGACTTCTGAATTATGTCGGCCCGAACGGTAGTAAGAGATATACAACCTATACATGTTTCATAGACCACTTATATTCAACGACTTACACATTATACTAAAGTACTACATCATGAATATTATGCAAGACATATATAGGCAATTCTTCGTATTCTTAGACGTTACTCCAAACCTAAGTCGCAACGTTCTATTATAGGCTGCTCTTAGAGACTTTCGCGATTCGACTACCACTTTCATTTCTCATTACATAAGCTTAAGGTGAGTCATAGCCCCTACTCTTTTCATATTTGTCTTAACTCTTTGGGGGAGACACATGCTCAACTACTTGTTTACTTGTACAAATACTCAAAACGTCTATACTTGACTGTGTTATACTTGATTGCTTACATACATGACTGCGTTATACTTAATTGCGTTATTCTATTTATTGACTAGTAGTTGTCTTTGGGAATTGACTCCCAGTTGTCTTTGGGAAGTGGCTCCCAGTTGTCTTTGGGAATTGACTCCCAGTTGTCTTTGATACATCCTAACATTTGCGAATGTTTGGATACATCATAAAAGTGAGGTCTTCGGAGATGAAGTAGAGACTCACTACTAATTGCTTAATTGTCTTGATGAACTTATACATGTCTTTATTATACTATATTGTAGCAGTGGGTTGTGAACACACAGGTTACAAGTCTCTTATGGCGGGACTTGTAACTGAGTGGATTCATGATGCCTTTGCTGTGTGATCATTCTTTAAGGCTTTTTCAACTATTTTAAGACAAACTCTATGAACTCACCAACCATTGTGTTGACACTTTAGCATGTTTATCTCAGGTTAGTAAGGCGATAGCTAGTGCATGGAACTTAGAGTCAAGCTGCATATTCTGAAGACTTACGCTTTTATCATTTACCATTCAACATTTTGTATACATTTATGTATCATACTTTGGAATCTCATGTTTGTAACTTTGAATTCATTAATCGAATGGTAACTTTTCAAAACGTCTCATTTAGAGTTCGTTTTCTATAACTTGTACTTTGTATTATGAAGTAGCACCTCAATGACACAGTCTTCCGCTGCGGTAATTTGGGGGTGTTACAAAGAGTTGACAAGTTCTTCGATTCTTCAATTGCCGTAACTTTAGCTCGCCATTTTTTATGAAGAGCCCTAAGAAATTTCCTAACAAAATTCTTACTAGAAAAATTCTCATCAAGTGCTTTTAAACTTGTGATAATAGTGTTAAATCTAGCAAAAGCATTATCTATTGATTCCTCCTCCGGAATCGTAAATTGTTCATATTGTTGAACAAGAAGATCTATTTTGTTATCTTTAACTTGACTATTACCTTGGTGAGTGATTAGTAAAGAATCCCAAATTTCTTTTGCGGTTTTACACATAAAAATTCTTTCGTATTCTTTACGTGGTAACGCATTGTAAATAACCATTTTTGCTTCATTGTTTTTAGAAAGTCTTCTTTTTAAATCATCATTTTGTTTTTCAAAAGGTACTATTTCATCTTTATTTGTTTCGGGATTATTTTGAGTAGGTAAAAAATCACCATTAGTAATAACATGCCAAAGATCTAGATCCTTTGATTTCACATAAGTTTCGAATCGATTTTTCCAATATAAAAATCCATCACTTTCAAATAGTGGTGGTCTTTGCATAGATTGCCCTTCTAAATATTTTTCAGATTCCATAGATCGTTACAAGTTTTAAAATACAATATATTTTAAAAATCTTGCTAGACGTGGCTCTGGTACCAATTGTGGAAAACTAGAAGGGGGGGTTGAATAGTTTTACGTCTTTTTATTTTATTTTGAAAACTTAGTTTAGTTTTAAAACCTTGTTTGCTTTTAAAACTTTGATTCAATCTTATGTGAACTCAAATATTGAACAATATGAACAAGTATATCTAAGTATAAACAATAATAATAATGTATGCTAAGTATGTGAAATCAACACATGCATAATATAAACAATTGTAGCTATATACGAGAGATAAGTACGTAATCGTTTATTTTATAATCCTTAGTTATATTTTGTATGAAAACTATACTTGATCGAAATGATCAATTATATGTATGTAACCTTTTTAGTTTGATTGTAAAAACTTTGTTTTGTGAATAAAACTTTCGTTTGATCTTTAAGTAAAATTAATACTAGCACTATATGAGCAACTATATATATACGTCTACGTCTACAAAAGTAATAACGATATAAGCAAGATAATAAGTAAGATATGGAAAGATCTAACCGCGAGATAAAGGATTTATAGTGGTTCGGCTACAAGGACACCTTCCTTGCCCTACTCCACTCCTCGATTCACCTACTCGAGAGTTTTCTTCACTATATCAACAAGCTCCCTTATGGCGGAGAAAACCTTACACACCTTGGCTTACACAAGTTAATGACACTAAGCTAAATGTCGAGTTCTAATCGTAGCTAGAACCAATCTCACACCAAATATCACACCACGTGATCTTCACACCTTAATCACACCTTCACACCTTCTTCAAGACTTCACACCGTCTTCACACCTTGTTAATCTTCACACCTTCTTCACAACTACTTCACACCAATCTACTACACACCTATCTTCACAACTACTTCACACCAACTATCTTTACTACAATCTACTAGCCAATCACACTATCTATATTCCTAACACAACTATCTACAATCAAATATTCACAACATACTACACAAAGATATATGTAAATATTCTTGATGATGCACCAACAACTTGGATGTGGAGGTCACAACAAGTTGTAATACTTCTTGTCTTGGAGGATAGAAGTATTCTTCTCTTGCATTTGAGAGGATGATGTAAGAATCACTTTGAAACAAAGGATTATGTATTTATGATCAAAGGATTTTAGAAGGATGTTTAGAGAGAATTGGATCTGAAAATATTTGTGCAAAGAGGTGAGAAAAATTCCAGGTTTGAGGTGGTATTTATAGGGAAAAATTTCTGACAAAATCTGACAGGGAGCGTGGCCGGTCCCCTTAATTGTGTGCCGGTCCCCTTAATTATTAAGGGGACCGCCTAGTATAATTAAGGGGGCCGCCTAAGAAAAAAATATTTTTTCTTCAGATTTTTTGTCTTTTTGTGGGGGAGGTTTTTCCTGAAGAATGTAGCCGTTTTTTGGGTTCAAATTTGAATTCAAAATATTTATTTTGAATAAAACATTTCTTATAAATACAAAAATGTTTTGTATAAGTTTAAAAATGTTTGTCCCACTTTAATAAAATGTAAGGTTTGTAAAAATAAAAATTCCTTTGATCATAAAATGCATTAGACACTTTGTTTATTCATACCTTAAGTGATATGGGTGTTAGAGCAAATATTTACGACTAAATACTTGTTTACGTCATAATTTGTAGTTCAATGAGTTTACGTTTTGTGATTATCAAAACATAGAGATATCGATATATGTTAATAATGTTTTTAGGCATTATTTATATCAACAGAATTCATTGAACTCAAGCCCCAATTAAAGGAATGGGAAGAACTCCTTAGAACCAATGAAATTAGCACCATAGGAAACCGGGATCACATCAATGTTTGTCTTAGCTACATGCTCTATAGCATTTCCACCGGTCAACCTTTTAACTTAGCCTATTACCTCGCCAAAAGAATGACCGACATACCTTTGGTAGGAACAACCGCTCTTCCTTATGGAATGCTTCTCACCCGCCTCTTTAGAACAATCTCACCCATTCCTCCTAACGATAATGGAATGTGCCTTGACTATTCTCTCATTCCTCACATCTTCGTTCCTCTAAGTGATAAACAAGTTTTCAAAGGTAAGGGCAAACGTACTCGCTCACCTACACCATCATCATCATCATCTGACATGAGAAAGGATGATTAACTTCCTAACTCTAAGTTACCTCCTTTAGACTACCTTCTAGAACTCCCCGTCATTGAAAATGTATCCGAAGAGTTCAAGCAAACCAAAGGAATTTTCAAGTGCTTTGGAAGGTACATAAGAAAGCTCAATAAGAGGATAGACCGGTTTTGAGACGATTAAGGAGTGTTTGGCTTAAGAATGCTTTAGAATCATCTTTGGATTATGTTTGTATGAACTTTTATGCATAATGACAATGTTGAAGGTGTTTGTCATTTTTTTTTCTATGCTTATGGCAATTCTTACTAAGTATAGTAAAATCCTCGGCCTCAAGGTCAAAGTCCCATGATATGTATGTTTACATGTCTAATTTTTGCATTGCCTAACCAGAAATACCTTATCTCTTTGATTTTAGGAGTTTTCGAAAATTTTGAAAATCGTCTCGCGGGTCAAAAACGCGGACTGCCTAATTTTTTACCCCTGGCGGATCTGGCGGTACCCAAAATTGGGGTCCGCCAGTGTATTTTTTGGGAATTCCAAAAATGGCCCAACGGACCAGGCGGTACCCTCAAATGGGTTCCGCCAGTGTCTTTTGAGGGTTCCGCCAGACACCTGCAGAAAATTCTTCCATTTTTCTTAAGTCCAAAACTTGTAATGTGTCAAAACCATTATCCTAAGTGAGAAACATCTTCCATTAACTCCAATAACCATATTAGAACAACTCTCACTCACTAAAACAATTAGGAAGCCACTTCCCTCCAAAAATTCAAATTCAAACATAACTAACCCAAGGAACCCTTTTAAAGGATCCTTCAAACCATTGAAACATTTTCAACCAAATCACATCCCATGATCACAAAGCATTGAGTGCATACGTTGATCTTTCACTCCATCCTATTCCATCGAATTAACATCAAATGATGTGACATGGTCATGAAAATCATTTGAAACCTCATTCTTTGCATGGTAGAACATCAAATCCAAACACCCATTTCAACACCTTTTCAACCTTATAAATTTGAAAGTTTTGCAACAATTCAAATCACACCATAACCATCAAAATTCCTTCTCAAAAACCACTAGGATTAGTGTCAAACCTTGTTGCTTCAACAAAACCATCAAGTCAAGCTCATCATCTTCAAGTGATGCTTCGCTTAACATTTCTTCACCTATCCAAGATTTCCTTAACCTCACTACCTCAACACCATCCTCAACACATTTCAATACCAATGTGATCACTATTCAAGATTTGCTTAATCTTGCTACTTCAACACTTACACCAATGGAACTTTTCCATACACCACCAACATCACCACATCCACTATTGGAAACTTTTGAAAACCTATCACCTAAACCATCAAGCCCTCCATCATTGTCACTCTTTGACACCATTGCCGAAATGGAAACCCATCAACAACCAATATTTCAACCAAACGAGTCATTGGATGATGCACCTCATCCACCGTCATTGCTTGAGAGTTTGGCCTACCTTTATGCTAAATCCTCAATTTTTCCAAATGATCAAGGTCATACACACCTACAATCATTTGTGTTTCACCCCATTCACAAAAACCTTCATGGTAACCATTTACAAATAACCAAGCCTATACCATTTTGTTCAAACAACCACCACCACAACAACAATAACTATCACCACCACAAGAACCTTCCCAACACTTTGAATCTCTATTTTCTTTGTATAAGAAAATAAAAGCATCTCAATGATCTTCCACCAAGACCAACAACAACCACCACTTTTCACAAATGAATAACCAAGGTCATTGCTAAACCAAAATGAGTCTTTCGACCACAACCAACCACCACAACAAGAGTATCATCACCCAAAACCATTGTTGTTTCACCCTATCCAATAAAATGAGGTTTATCCTAAACCACATTGTGGAACGTCTCAAGTTTAGAGTCTCCAAAATGAAACAAAACCGTTTCTTTTGGAAAATGTTGCTCATTAAAACCAACAAACCAAGTTTAGAGTACCAACACCACCTCAAGTTTAGAGTCTCCAAAATGAAACAAAACCATTTCTTTTGGAAAATGTTTCCCATTTAAACCAACAAACCAAAACCCGTGTCACCCTCTCAGCCTTCAAAATAAAGCCCGCTACAACCACAACCCACATTTTCTTCCTTAAACAACCTTAGCCTTGTTTTTGGAAAATGTTTCTCACAAAGGAAAATGATGATTTCCTTGTAGCTTTTTATGGTCGTAGCTTATTTGTAGCTTTTTCTTTATTTCTAGAGGTAGGATAGTGTAACCAAAATTTCTTGTCTTTGACTTTTTAAGAAGTCTAAATTTTACATGAAATGAATTTCATTACAATACAAGGTTTTCTTTGTTTGTTGACCATTTAGGTATGATGTGTGAACTATACCTTGTTATGGTACCATACATAAATCTTGTGCTTTAGAAACTAACCTCTCTTTTTGTAGGTTTATTATCCATGTTTTCCTTCCTTGATACTCCATTTAGGGGAGTAATATTCAAGGGGGAGCATGAGTGTTGTACTATTTCACTTCACAACTCTTAGTTGTGTTTTAACATGAAACACATTCATGACTTATCTTGTGCGGAAACTAACTTTTCTTTTGTAGGTTCAAAATCCACGTCTCCTCTCTTGGCACTCCATTTAGGGGGAGTATCGACCAAGGGGGAGCATGGCCATTATTCCGCTTCGCTTCTCTACTTTTTGTTTCGACAAAAAGGGGGAGAATTTATATTAAACTTGTTCAAATTTTGATATTTCCGCTTCGCTAACTCTTTGTAAAAACAAGTTTTAATACTAACTTTTTGTTTCGACAAAAAGGGGGAGAATTTATATTAAACTTGTTCAAATTTTGATATTTCCGCTTCGCTAACTCTTTGCAAAAACAAGTTTTAATACTAACTTTATAAGACTTAACACTAAATCTTATGGCTTACTTTTAAATAAAGTTTACGTTTTGTCATCAACAAAAAGGGGGAGATTGTTAATACAAATATCGCCTAAAAACGTTATTTATATTTTACGATCTTTGCTAAGTTTTGTTAATGACAAAGTATGAACTTTAGCTAAGAGTAAATCATCACTTTGAGTGTTTAAGTCTTGTTTAACTAATGTTTACATTTCCTTTTAAACTAAACATTGTTTTTATTTCTTAAATTAGAAAGTGTCTTGTCACATCACACTTATTTCTTAAAATAGAATTGTCACATCACATTTATGGCAAGTTTTGTCTATATGTATTTATGGTAAGAAATGTGTTTGACTTGCTTTGGTGTGGCTTACAAGTTTTGTGTTTGACTTGATTTAAGTGATGTGACATTGTTTGGTTGCTAGGAGTTATGAGACAAGACCTTGTTTGGTTTGAAGAGTTATTGCATAAACCTACTGCAGACCCGGCGGTACCCTGGGGGTACACGGGCGGAACCCATCTGAGGGTTCCGCCTGATCCGCCAAGCATGCAGTATGGTGTGCTATATATACCAAGCCATAACTTGATTTTTGGCTAACCCTTTAGGATTTATTCTCACATATTCTCTCAACTAACTCAGTAACCCTTGACTTGTGTGATTCTCTTATGTAGCAAGGAACTCCACAAGATCATTCAAGAAGTTGCAAGCTTCAACTCTAAAGTTGCAAGTCTTGGTAGCTTAATCATGTATAAGCTTTGATAGTTTATACTTCATGTGTGTCATGTATGTAGAAGTTATAGGTTAGTATTTTAGGCCTCAAAATACGTAGTGTGTTGGGAGTTGTTGTACCCTAGTAAAAGAACTAACGGGAGTGGTTGTACCCTTGGTAAAGAACTCGACATCTAGCTTTGTGTCGGTAAAAGTGTAAGCGACGAATGGGAGTGGTTGTACCCTTGTAAAAGAACTCGACATCTAGCTTTGTGTCGGTAAAAGTATAAGCGACGTGTAAGGTTTTCTCCGCCGGTGAAAGGAGCTTGTTGATTAGTGTTTATAACTCTCGAGTTGGAAACTCGGGGCGTGGATGTAGGGCAAGGAAAAAGAGTCCTTGTAGCCGAACCACGATAAACTATCGTGTTGTGGTTTGATTGTTTCTTTCTCTACCTTTGCTTATTATATGTTGTTGTTTAGTTAGAATTGTTGATCACATATAAAGCTTTTCAAAGAACCAAAACAAGTAATGTTGTTCTTACATCTTTAAACATAAGTAAAGCTTTTCAAAGAACTAAACAAGCAAAGTTAGGATCATTACAAGTAAAGCTTTTCAAAGTATGAAACAAGTTAAGTTGGAATTGTTATTCACATGTAAAGTCTATTCAAAGAATCAAACATATTAAGTTGTGCTTATATCTTTAACCAAACGTCAAGTTCTCAAAGGTTATTTAAGCTAAATAAGAATCGAAAAAGCGGTAAACTATTCAACCCCCTTCTAGTTTTCCACAAGAAGGAATTGATTTTGAAGAATCTTTTGCTCCAGTGGCTAGACTTGAAGCTGTACGGATTTTTCTTGCATATGCTACTCATCGGAATATGGTTGTTTATCAAATGGATGTGAAAAAGGCATTTCTGAATGGTCAACTCCGTGAAGTAGTTTATGTTAGTCAACCAGAAGGCATTGTTGATCCTGAACGCCCCAATCATGTGTACAAGCTCAAAAAGGCTCTTTATGGACTCAAGCAGACCCCAAGGGCGTGGTATGACAAATTATCTACATTCTTGCTGGCCAATAAATTTTCTAAAGGTTCGGTGGATCCAACATTATTTACTAAAACATACGGGGTGGACTTATTAATTGTTCAAATATATGTCGATGACATTATTTTTGCTTCAACAAACAAAAGATACTTAATTGATTTTGCAAAATTAATGAAAGATAATTTTGAAATGTCCATGATGGGTGAACTTTCATTCTTTTTAGGATTACAAGTTCATGAATCACCCCGTGGAATTTTTCTAAATCAGTCCAAATATGCTTTGGAAATTTTAAAGAAACATGGAATGATAAGCTGTGATACTTATAATACATCAATGGCTTTTGGCACAAAAGTAGATGTTGACATACATGGGACTCTAGTTGACGCTACCAAATACCATAGTATTATTGGGTCACTCATGTATCTCACAGCTAGTAGACCTGGTATTGTCTTTGCAGTCTACATGTGTTCTCGTTATCAGTCTAAACCAACTGAAAGGCACCTTAATGAGAATAAAAGAATCCTTCGATACATAAAGGGAACTATTAACTTGGGGATTTGGTATCCGAAGGATTCTGGTTTTGAACTAATTGCTTTTTCAGAATCTGACCATGCAGGATGTTTAGACACACGCAAAAGTACCTTAAGTGGATTATAGTTTCTCGGAGATAAGCTTGTGTCCTGGAAATCAAAGAAGCAGGATTGCACATCATTGTCATCAACAGAATCAGAATAAGTAGCTATGTCTGCTTGTTGTGCTCAAGTCATCCGGATGCGATCACAGCTTAAGGACTATGGTTACCTATTCAACAAGATTCCGATCTACTGTGACTCCAAAAGTGCGATAGTAATTTCCTGCAACACCGTTCATCACTGCAAGTCCAAACACATTGATCTCCGCTATCATTTCATCAAGGAGCATGTCGAAAATGGTACAGTTGAATTATACTTTGTGGGAACTGAATACCAATTGGCAGACTTGCTCACCAAAGCATTACCTCCAACAAGGTTTGTTGATCTAGTCCACCAAATTGGTATGCGATGTTTGACTCCAGAAGATCTAGAAAAGTTTTTAAAACACAATTGATTGTCAAACATCAAAACTATCTTAGTAAATATGTTTTTCAAAAAAAATGGAAATACAAACTTCTTTTTCAACTCTTTGTTCTTTACAAAATATTTTCAAACAAGTGTTGAGGGGGAGTCAATGTATTTTAAAGGTTTCAAAAAATTTTCAACGTACTTGCATTTTACCAAAAATATTTTTTGTTGTGATTTGAAAAAGCGTTGCTCAAATGGATATTCGGGAAATTCTCTCCTTGACTCTTATAACAAAAGTTTTACTTTTAAAAATTCATCGGTCTAAGGTCAAGGGGGAGCAATTTAATCAAGATGTTCTTTTCAAAAATTCATTTGAGGATAGATTGTGAATTAAAGTATATCATGTTTGCAAAATACTTAGGTTAAGGGGCCACTGTTGTCAAATTTTCAAAATCAAAAAAATTGTGGTCAAACCACTACTTGACACTAACAGTTACCACACCAACTCATCACTTTCACATTTAATAACTTTCACCAAACCCTATCAACGGCCCAAAATCAATCTGATAATCTTTGCAATAATCATCAAAACTGTAAGTGATTAATCGTTTGTAACATGATTATGTACAATGGTTTTTATTTTTATCAAAATCCAACGGTTAAAGTTGTCTAAAAACGTTAAAATAGATCTAGGGTTTGCGTAGAATCAAGGGAAAATGATTGAAGGTGTTTGTGATTAAATTTGTTAGTGGGTTTTGCTCCTAGGATGTTTCTAAACATGTGTCTATACTCTAATCATACCCAGAAACATGAATCATACGATTTTAAAATTAGGGTTCATGCGTATAAATTAGGCACTTTTGATTTAATGTGTTTTGATTCAATTGGATGAGTGGGAAAGTGTTATTACATGGTTTGGTACATTATTGTGTGTGTTAATTGCTTAAGTATCAACCTATGTGTATGAATCGATGATTTAGGGTTCTTAGACACTAGCAGAATCGATCGTGAGTTTGGGTGGTTAATAGTTGTTATAATTGGCCAAAATGATCTTTAACATATATGTAACACTCGTCCATGGTTAGATTAACACCAGAAACATCACAAATGTTTAACGTGATTCTTGTTCCTGCGTTGTTACGCATAAGGTTGTTTATGGCATATCTACGTGTAATTTTAGTGGTAAAAAGTGTTTAAGATCATTTTGGATTGATTATTGATAAGTGGTTTGTGTTTATACATTTCAGGAATCAAGAAATCCAAAGTTTCAAAGGTTTTTTTTCATAAATCAACGCTTTTACGCCAAAGATGTTCATCTTACACGTAAGATGAAATCTTACGCGTAAGATTCGACTCAGTGGATAAACATGTCTTGGATAAGACAGTGTTTACGCATAAGATTAAACTTACGCTTAAGTTCATTTCTTATACATAAGATCATTCTTACGCTTAAGATCATTGCTTACACTTAAGACTTAATCTTTACGCACAAGTCGTATTCTTACGCTTAAGATAATTTTCTTTTGTTAAGTTAAGTCTTACGCTAAAGATTATTTTTACGCTTAAGATTTGGCCTACGCAAAAGAATTATCTTACGCATAAGTTTATGGTTTACGCATAATTTTGACCTTAAGCAAAAGAATTATCTTGCGCATAAGAAAATGGTTTGCGTAAGATTACAAAATCTTACGCATTGTAAAGTTCCTTGAAAATTTTTTCTAAGTGTTGTTGTAATCAAATGTATTAACAATATTGTTGTACAACTCATATTATGCTTTGCTTGTACTTAATTTCATTAATTTAAATATAAACAAGAAAAACTTAACATAACATTCAACACAAA
This sequence comes from Artemisia argyi, assembly GCA_030686995.1. Lineage (NCBI taxonomy): Eukaryota > Viridiplantae > Streptophyta > Magnoliopsida > Asterales > Asteraceae > Artemisia > Artemisia argyi. Next base: position 49,196,285 of record CM060702.1, on the reverse strand, counting down.
CATCCACTGATCAATCCAATTCATGACATAAGCATAAACCAGTAACTAATTTGTGTGCTAACAAAGTATATGATTGCAATGTATGTGTTTGTGTGCATGATCAATTCAGATGGCTCAACCTGAAAACATTCCACAAGAACAGGAACCTGAACCAAAGCTCACATGGGAAGAAACATTCCCCGATAACTACACAAGGTCTATAGAAAAGAACAATCTCATAGTCAACTTCAACAAAATCACCTGCAATGAATCTTCGTGCCTAGTAGCTGTTGATGCTCTTGTCTATCATCCTTACAAAATTTTGCTCACCAAATTTGCATTCGTCGCCAACTTCTACATTCACCAATTCTGGCACACCATCAAACTGGATCTTGGTGAACAATTCTTCACTTGCATGCTTCACAAAAGACAAGTAACTATGGACATTGATTCTCTCTGTTCTGTTCTTGCCTTACCTGAACTGGGTCCAGGAGAACAATACCATCCAGTTCCAAACGAAGAAGAACTGATCACACTTCTACGAAAGATCGGTTACAATGAGTCAGAAGAGGTAATCACCAGACACTCTAAGGTCAATATTAGGTTTCTCCCACAACCATGGAGAACTCTATACATTCTCATTGCCAAGTCACTATCAGGAAGAGATGTTGGTCATGAACACCCCAAACTGCCTCATCTGAAGCTCTTCTGGGGAATAGTTAACGTCAAATTGATTGACTACGCTAGCATCATCTGGGAATATCTGGTCTGGCACATCCAACACAAATCAGCAAAGATTCCCTTTGCTCGTTTCACCAAGCTTTTGATTCAAAACTTTCTCTACGAGTTTGATGACATTCCACAAAGATGGGACGATGAAGAAAAGCACACATTCAGGAATGAGCCAACTCTCAGGCAATTAAAGAGACTAGACACCAGTACAAAGAAGCAAGGACTACCGCTTCCTAATTGCCTCCTTAATGACAAAGTCAAAGCCTCTAAGCACTACAAATATTACCTCCAAGCTCTCAATGAAAACAAAGTTGGATTCTTAGACGAGGTACCTCTTCCTCCCTCAATGCAGAAAAAGGGAAAGAAAGGAGGAAAGTCTGGAAGTTCTGAAAGTTCATCCAAGTCAACCCAAAAGCCTCATAAGAGATCGTTGAAGATAAGGATAGCCGTCAAGAAAACAACTCCTGTTCCAGAAGCAGTTCCTGAACCTACTCCACCACCTTCACCAGAGCCATCAGATTCCAAAACTGAGTCCGATGGTTCTCTAGTCCGCAGAGAAGCCTATGCTCAAAATCCCCAGGATGAAGATCGTGACATGTCTTATGAGGATTGGGATAGAGACATCGATGAATTTGTTGCAGCATCTGAAAATCCAACAACCATCATTCAAAGACCACTGACCAAAGAAGATGCAAGGTTAGAAGAAGAGCAGTTAAGGAAAAGTAAGCTGAAGGAACCTATGACTGAAGAGCAAGAAAAACAAGAAGAGGCACATGTCAACATTGGTTTGACTGTGGAAGATGAAAATGAAAGAGCACTCAAGTTGGGTATCCTCCACAGCAAAATCGACTCTTTTCAGGCAGATCAACCTCCACCTCCTCCAGTTGTACAACCTAGTCAGGCAGGAGGTTCCAGTAGTATTCCTGAACCAGTTTCTGACACTCAAACCAATACAGAAACAGGTTCTAAATCTATAATCATCTACAAAACTCCAAATGTAATACCAGAAGATGCAGAGATGACATTTGCTACTGAAGAAGAGGAAGATAATGAGGATGACCATATGGATACTGATATTCCACATCTCATGACAATGGAGGAGATTGATAAGAGAGAAAAAGCTCAAGAGGAAGAGTTGAAGAAAAAGAAAGAAGTTGATGAAGCAAGGCTAGAAGAAGAAATGAGACTAAAAGAAGAAGAAGAAGAAGAAGAAGAAGAAGAAGAAGAAAAAGCCAAACTTGATGAATCTATAAGGATGGAAGAGAGTAGAAAAGCTGAAGAAGCAGCAAAACTAGCAGAAGATCAAAGATTGGATGAAGAAGCCAGAAAGAAAGCTGATGAGGAAGCTAAACAAGCTGAAGAACAAAGATTTAAAGAAGAAGCAGATAAGCTGGCAAAAGATAAAGAAGTGACCACTGACAAACCCGAATCACTGAAAGGAGATGACAAAGAGACCACCACCTTCATTGAATCTTCTCAGTCATTACCTCCAGCAACACAACTCACAACTGACAAATCAGTCAAGAAACCCACCATTTTACATGTCACTACAGCCTCAAAATTGGTGAAGAGGGCATTCAAGGAGGCACGAGTGAAGAAACGAAGCAAACTTGAAGAGAAGGTCTACTTTCTTACTTCTCAAGTTGCTGAGTTATCTCCGCAAATGACTGATGTTCAAGAAATGAAGATCAAAGTTGATGAATACTTGTCCAAAGATGTACAAGAAGACATGGAAACAACTCTCGTAACACAAGCCAACAAGTACATGGACGAGCATTTGACTAGAGAACTAAAGGATCTTCTCAAGCCAATGAGAGAAGAGCTCACCAAAATTGCCAAACATGCAGTCAAGAAAGTGATTAGATCTACTACGTTCACACTCTGAGCCGACAAAGCCCCCTCACCTAAACAAGAGTTATCCTTGGAAGACTTACAAGCCCAGTTGACAGGAGCATTAGGAGCCAAAACAACAATGACTCCTGAAGAAATCAGACTCTGGGAAGCATTACAAGCCACAATGCCCAAGGAATCCGGCAGTACGGAAGCTGACAAACTGAAACGACAAAGAGATGAAGACGATCAAGATCCCAACACTCAAGAAAAGAAGCAGAAGCATGTCGAAGGATCATCATCTCAACAAACAGAACCCGTCATCCCTCCAACCACTACAACAACTTCCACTCAACAACCAAAAGCATCAGGTTCCGGTCCAAAAGCCCATGACCACTTTGAGTACACCGGCGGAGACGACTTCCCTCAGCCTGATGATATACCTGAACCATCATCAAAAAAAAGGAAAGAAAAGAAAGGAAAACATCCTCAGCACAACCCCGACACTTCTTCAAAAAGCCAAGACCCAAAGAATCCCAAACGTGTTCTCAAATGGCGAGATAAAGATAAAACAGTTGAGTACTCCTTGTTTGATGACATGGTCAAAGCTCAACCTCCCCTTGCAGAAAATCAATTACCGCTCGATGGTCGAACTTTGGAGTATGCACAACTTCTACAACGGGACTACGGTTTAAAGGAATTGAGCAAGAAAGAGCTGAGAAGAGTAAAGAATGTTGCATTCAACTTGTTGAAAGACTGTTCTGCCAACTTTGTTGAACTCGAGTATCATTTGGAAAACATTGCCCGAGCAATGTCAAACAACATCGACTGGATCAATCCCAAGTCCAACATTGACTAATACTCAAAGAAGCAAGGGCCGTACTACACAGATTGACCAAACCTTTACCCCTGGTTGGAAAGCCTAAAGAAGAACGCATTTCATTCAGATACTTCGTCAACACAGATTTGAAATTTCTACAACACGGTATAAAAGTTGAGACGAAGTATGCCACATCACTTACCTTATCAATTCCAGCTGCAAGATTTCACAACAACGCCATCGAAGAAGAAGCCTCTGACTTATTTGTAGATAAAGTTGTTGATTATGACCGCAATGCACTGTACGGTATTCACCACTGGCATGATAACCGTGCACAATACTATCGGAGCAGCATATTGAGTCAAACAATGGGAAATGTGATGAGTGATTTGAAGATTGTGTCAATTCAGTACATCTCCACAATCACTCACTTTGGATACTCCTTTCTCAGCAAGATCATTCTCAAACGACTAGATGAAAAAGAGTGAGATTTCTGAAGCTGACTTTCCAAGACTTCACCTGAACGACATCGAAGACATGTATCTTCTCAAAGTTCAATGAAAACTCTGCAACTTACCCAAGGAAATGCAACTTGCATTCATCACAGCTCTTCTCATCTACATGAGAAACATCATCATCAGAGAACGTGTTGAAGATCTATAATTGGGAGTGGAAAGTTACCAGAAGAAGTTGAACCTCACCAAACCCAATCTTCGTCAGGTCCCCAACATCAACAAACTATCTCAATACACCCTGATCAAACAACCTGCATTTGGATTCATCTACAGAAGTGTTCATGACTACAACTGTTTCATGGCGTTCGATGAAATCCACAAATTCTGTGATGAAACATTAAAGTTTGTCAGAGATGGAATGAAAAGCCGCCTTGATGACAAAGAACTATACAAGAAGAAAAGGTAGACATCAGATGAAGCCAGTTAAGCTCGTAGGTTTGTTACAAGGATTGAGAACAGATTGAAGTGAAGAGATCAGATAAGAAGATTGGAAAGCTATGTGGGACGGAGACCGGGATTTCCCGTGCTAACATTTCAAAGGCCTGAATGATAACTGGTAGTGGTTGTAAGTATTTGATTTGATTTGTCATACTTATAAATATATTTGGATTAACTATGGCTTGTGCACATATAACAGTGTACAACCCATTCTTGTAATTAAAAGGACCTTGAGGTACGCATCAGTGCCTCAATCATGACATAAGGAGCGAAGGCTTCCTACTTTTAAGTAGAATTAATCAAACATTTTCTGATTTTCATAATTCTGCTCAAAAGACAAGTATTTCAACTCAATAAGTATTCACTTGTTAAGGGGGAGCACTTGAAAACTCATCGTTGTTGAAATCAAAGTTCTTATTGATATCTCCCTATAAGACTTAAAAAGCATATTTTAATCAAAAGTTTATCAAAAACAACATTTTATATGCTATTTTTGAGGGGGCGAAAAGTGAAAGTGATTAAAATATGAATGTTCAAAGTTGCTTAAAGTTGAATCTCATGCGAGCTAGACTCAGAATTGACCCAGGAATTGACGAAACACAAAAGTTAATAATCGAAAAGACTTATCCTTGACGAGTAATAACATCAAGTTAGTTACTAGAGCTAGTTGTCACCTAAAAGCTGACAATGGAACTCTCTAACTAGCCACGTAAGCATGTCTCGAAAAGGATTTGTCTAAGTAGAAATGTGCCATTTCGAGGAACTTTCTGTGGACTTGACCAGGCCAGGTAATAACTTCAAGCTAGTCTAACTAGTGATGTAAGCGTGTCTCGAATCAGTCTTGTTCACTGAAAGTGGATCAATTTAAAAAATGCTTACTCCTCCCGCATGTGCAAATTTGTTAAACAATCATGAGCACATGTGAAGGGGGAGTCCTTTAAAATAAACCAAAACTCTCAAAGTGTTAAAAATTGACTTATAATATCAAACACTTTGTGAGATTTTCAATAAATGGTTTCATGGCAATTATAGGATAGTCATGGTGTTATAAGGTGACTAAGGTTAGGAAAAATCGTCCTATGATCCGCCAGAGCCGAAGGGATCTACCCAAGGACATCACCAATAGTTAGAATTAGAAGTCCTTAGGTATGATATGAAAAAAGGAGAAAAGAATGAAAGGAGAAAGAAGGGGTTGACAAATTAAAAAGAAAAGTAAAGAAAAGGGTGAAAAGAAATAGCCCTCCATATGTTCAACCTTAGGGCAGACACCGGGTTCAATTCATATGGTACTGGTAGTTGCTAAGGCGACACCAGTATTGAAGATAAAGACGTCATGGACCCAGTGATGCACTACACTTAACCTTATAAGCCACTCAAGTTCTCTTAAAAGAGCTTGTTTCATTCTCACGGGGAACCGGTGTAACCTATCAACTTATCTCTTAGAGATGGTTGATATTGAAGCAGGAGACCTCTCCCTAGTCTCCGCATAGGAAACTAAATTGTGCACTTATCGAGTCTAGAGCCATGAGATACATCAAAGATCTCTTAGGAGCACTTAATATTTCTACAACTGGTGTTCTGCATCAATGGGCACCAGCTGTAAATTATCGAGTCCTTCGCAGATCCTAGCAATCTGCCGAGAAAGTTTATGAGATGATATACTTAAGTATTTCTCAATGATTGAACGGAAACTCCTGGGTCAACATCAAACAGCCCTGACAGCAGGTCACTTCGGTAACTCCTTGTGGGTTACGCTTAATGTTCGCGGTGGTTCCAAAATGGTCTACAGTCGTGGGGTGATCCCCAGCGACTCACCCATTCGTTGAGCTACTTAGTAGGTCTCGTAAGCTCCCTCGAGAGTATCCGAAATGGGAATGACCATGGTAAGGGTTAGAAGGAGTCTTCACACTATGCTGTTGACGATCTCTAATTTCTTACTTGTAAGTACCGGTTGTTTATTAACTGTTTACCTGCAGCTACACATTACCTCCATGATGACTGATTCCACATGCTCATACATACATCTTGAAGTCAAAGAAAGCTCCCTCAAAGATCTAAGCAACACAAAGTTCAAAGAAAGATTCTACGCCAAAAAGAAGAATCTACAAAGTAAAGAGACTAGAGATCAAAGTGAACAAAAAGGAACGACGTGCATATGAAAGTCAAAGTCCAAAGATGTATGAGCATGTTGGAATGGCGGACAACCACCACAGACGCAGAAGTGACTAAAGGCAGACAACTTCATAATATGATCACTACCACATCAACAAAGAACAAAGAACGATGAACGATCTTATCTTAAGATTTCTTTTGAAGACGTTGATGAGTGTGTAAATACTCATCATTTTTAGTCAAATCTGAACTGCAAAACGATTAAAAACACTAAAAAACGCACCGAAATACGAAAAAAAATCCCAAAGATCGTATTTTATATGTTTCTGATGCAAAATGAGTGAAAACAAATGAAAAACGAACAAAATTTGCATAATTGGCAGTTTCAGTCCCCCAACTTTCAAAGTTTTACAAAACTAGTCCCTGGTCAGTCATTTCAAAGAAAAGTCAACCCTTGCTCTTTAAAAGTCAAAATGAATAACAAATGATCTTTGGGTAAAATGTTTTCAAAAGATTTCAAGTTAAACCTTTGAAATTTCATAATTGGCATGTTTGGTCCCTGTACTTTGCAAATTTGACAAAATTGGTCCACGGGTGATCTTTCTTTGGAGAATGTGCAACAAAGGTCCTTGGGAAATAAATGGTGGACACAAATAACCCTTGGAGTGATTTTGAAATTATGGCAGAAGTGGTCCTTGAAGTTCAGATTATTGCAAAAATAGTCCTTGTGAAATATCTACACCAAACGGATCCTAAATACACCCAAAGCCCACTCCTTAAATCTCTCCCATGGCCCAAGTATTCCCAAAAGCCCAAAACACCCACCAGTCCACACCACTCTTAATATTTCCCCCGTTTTTAAACCCTTGACCTGGTCAAACACCCATCCCTTTCTTCCCCAAAATTTAACCCGTGACTGCAAAATTCCAACATCCCCATCACCTTCAACCCTTGTCTTCTCCACCATATCCCAATCCCACTACCATTTCCCCCTCCTCACAAACCATACCTAACACCTCCACGTTGGCAATCCACCCTAACTGTTTTGGCGCCAAGAAGTGATTCTAAGGCTTGGATAGTATTTCTACAAGGCTGGGATTTAATGTCAAAGATGATGTGATGAAGCTGTTGCCCTAATTCCAGAGATAAAGACATAGAAGAGGCAATTTGGTACCTACCACTTTAGTAGTATAAATAGGGAGCTTGTAAGCCCTAATGAGGCATCAATTCTTAGTATATTATTTCTGTTTTCTCTCTTAATTTTCAACATTGTACTTCTCAGTTCTTAGTTTAATGAAAGGTTAATCCAATTTTAAATTAAATCCGAATTCTACTTTATTTCATGTTTGGAAGTTGTTGTTTTTTGTTCCTTAATTGTTTTTGAAATGTCCTGAACACAAAAGAAAGGAAGAAAAGAGAAAGTAAACAGAAATTTATTGAGTAAGAAAATTCAAAAAAATATATATATATGTATATGATTGAAGAAGAAGAAGTTGGAGTAGCAGATGAGTATGAGTTTGGTTTAGAGCTCCATGGGGAGCAGTAGGGTGTAACATGGTCCTTATTCTCAGCTCCTTCCTCAATTTGGAAATCAGTAGGTAGGTTTTACTTGTTGATTTAATTAAGTTAGTAGTTGTTGATTTTCTTGATTGTTTACTGCTTAATTGATTTTGCTTCATCATTATATAGGATTTTTAGTTAGTTTTGTTTGATAAATCAGTTAATTACTTTGTAAAATTTAGAAGTTTAGTTTGTAAAAGGGTGTTTGGATCTAGTGTCTAGCCTTAAATTTTAGTAGTTGCCTGGCCGTTAATTTGATTGAGACAGAAGGTTTAGGTATCAATAGAATAATGTTAGCCAAAATTTAGTGGGTATAATAACCAAAAGCAAAAATCACCATCATTTAGTCTAAAAGCTGCTTCTGTGGATCTGTGTACTAATTAAACTGTTAGTGTTAGGGTAATTTTGGATTAATTCATTTTTAAATTAGCTTCATATTTAATATAAAAGTGAATTTGATCAGTAGAAAACCACTTGGGTCAACTTTGGTTAGTATCTCAAAAGTCAAATTAGACTTGAATTTATAATTTCATCAGATTTTTAGGAGCATGTGTAGGATTTGTTATTGATTGAAATTAGGTTTGGATTAGTGATTTTAGAAGTATAACAGTCTGCGTATTTGAATCAAAAAGAAAAAGTGAGTTTGGAACTCACTTGTTGGATTAGAATCAATCACCTAGTAACCCCCACAGCAGCCCTGCACACCAGCAGACCTGTCCCAACCTTCCCTTTGATTCATCTTTTAGTTAGGCTAAAATTAGATTTAGGTTTGGATCTTGTTTTCTACAATTAGTTTGTGGTATGGCTTTCTTGAGTTCCAGCTTAACTCAGTCCTGGAAGCGTATTTATGGCCTGTGAGTGGGCTGCAAAACACCCTCTCCAAACTGCAGGCCTGCACTCACCCTAAGTGCCAAATCAGTAGGGGGCTAAACTTGTTGGGTCTTTGTTTCTAATTAAATTCAGCTTGTTAGATTGTTTCTCAGTTCATTTGTGTTATTTGCAATTGTAAAGGGTTTAGATTAAATCTTGGCCATGCTTATTTGCTTATTGCTTTGACTGCTCTTGATTCATATGGTCATTTGAAACATTCAAACACCAACTGTGGATTCTTAAGCTACCATAAGTCTGCCTAAAGTGTGTCAAAAAAAAAAAAAAAAAAAAAAAAAAAAAAAAAAAAAAAAAACATTTTCATAAAAAGTTGTTCAGATTGTTGGTTAAAATAAAGTTGCAAAAGTAAAAAAAATATATAACGTTTGGCAAAAAGGTGGGGTTGTGTGATTCGAACCCCTGACCTCATGGTAACCACAGACACAACACCAACACAAATCCCAACTCGCCCTTGGAACTTTTTTAGTGATAACATGCAAAATCAAATACTTAATGTAACTTTGTTTATTAGCTTAATTTAAGTTATCAGTTCTTATTAGCTTATTCCATGCTTATTTGGTACTGTACCACCACTTTTTGTATTTTTCTTTAGTTGACATTGGCTTTTAGAATTTTTTCTAAAAAGTTTCACATTTTTAGCCTTTGTAATTTATTTATTAGAATTTAAATCGTGTTAATTAATTTTTAAATCGTAATAAATAGAGTTTAATTCGAAAAATTAATTTTCTTTTTTTTTTAATTTTCTTTTGTCTTGTAGTACGTTAGAAAATTAATTAGAAACCCGTAGGACCTTCGTAGCTTAAAATTTACGTTTTATTTTGCGCATTCGCGTAATTTTTAAATAACCTTTACGTTTTTAATTTAGTTAACGTTTTAGGATTCCCGATACCTAATTATGTTTTCTCGTAGTGTTTTAGGTATTTCTTAGTTAGTTAGTTGCCTTAGGTTAATTTATTTTCACTTTCATTAGTTAATTTTTCAAAATCGTTAATTTAACGTATCGTTATACTAAATAACATTTCCAATCATACAAGATATTAATCCCAATCTCATTCGAAGCTTTCCATTCACACCTCGTTGGGGTACGACCCGGGAAATCACTTCCCGGTCTCACAATTTGAATATCACTTTCACAAGTTTTGCGAGGTAATCATTTTCCTAAACGGTTTACTCGTACTACTTCACGTTATTTGTCTCACGACAAATTAGACCTCACGTTTGTTGATATTTTTATAAATTGTTGTTTACACACACCAAACCACAACGAATCAAATGGCGCCGCTGCCGGGGAGGCTGTGTGTCGAAAGTCTCGATAAGGTTTAGACGATTAGTCTTGTAGAACCTTCGCAAGAAGTTACGTTTTATAAAACGTATAAAAAACCAAAAATATTTTTCTTTTGTTTCTAGTATATGTATTATATCTATAAAAGTTAAGAAAAAACACAAAAAGATTTTCCTGTGTCATTGTTTAATAATTACAGCATTAAATTCTTACCACCGCAAACCAAGGCAGAACACCTACCAACTGGGGGTGTGACCATAATAAGTTCCCAAACCAAAGATCAAAACTTGCCTTTGTATCACTTGTGTTTTGGAAAACTTTTAAACGAGAAACACACTTTAAGAGGAGTCGAAACGGTATGTGGCGATCCAACGAACTTCGCCCAGTGAGAGATCCATTCTTCTCTCCCGCTCCTTAGTGCGTTTTTCTTTAGAAGTTAACCTTGCGTTCTTGATTATTGGTTTAAGTTCCCCTGTCTTTATGAGTGGTCTTGTTTTAATTGTTGTGTTTTTCAAAAAACCCAAAAATAATCTTCGTCTCCCACTGTTTAATTCTTTCTTCTCATCCCTCGTTAATGTTTAATTCTTATGTCATCACTCGACTATCACTGTTTTCATTGTAAAAGTCCGGTGGATGACGATCTTCGTTGTTACAAGTGTGGGTGTGAACGGTATGGAAGTAATATTAGAGACGGATTTTGTAAATGGTGCAAAGCATATCCGAATGCTTTCAATGATTCTCAAAATTCTTCCGACTTCCCCTCACATCCCGAAATACGTACTATGAATGGCAAACCGTCAAGAGTCGATCCACACCTCTCACAATTTATGATTCGAAGTTTATCAAGCAAACGTACTGAGCTTAAAACGGTGACTAAAATAAACGACTTGCCTGATCATCACGTTTATCAAGAACAAAAACCGGGGACCATAACGGAAGTGGTAGAAATTCCTAGCTCTCAGAGCATACCACTTGTCCCACCTCCGGATTTTTCAAAATGTTCTTCGGGACTTGATAATCATTCGAATTATTTTGTTGATTCTTTGAATGGCCCGATTCCTTCTCTAAGGCAATCGTTTGTTCCTTGCGTCGGTTGTGGTGAGCCACTTTTCGGTCTACCATGTCGTTGGTGCACGTGTGAACGATGTGGTAATGATATTCAAAATGGAAGTTGTTTGTTTTGTGGTTCGAGTAATTCCTTCACTTACGATTCTAATCCGAGCTTTTGCAATGAGCCACAAAACAATTTCATTTCATATGAGCATAATCTGTATTATCAAAATTGCAATGCCGAATCGTTTCAAAATGCACCAACTTCACAACAATACGGTTGTGAGTATTGTGGAGGTCCGCATTTTAGCACCGATTGTCAAACTAGGAATCTTTTTCCGTGTGACAACAATTATCACAACCAACCTCCACAATACCAAACTTTTGAAACACAACCTAAACCATTTCCTCAAGAACTTTTGCAAAATGTCTTAAGTACTTCAATTGATCTTAAGGATTTGGTTAACAAACCTGCTCTAGAAGAACCTCGTCTGAAGTCTTACAAAGAAATTCTAGCTGAAGAAGCTGAAGAAGCAGCTAGAGTAAGATTTCGAATGCGTAAAACTATCATCTACGATGACGATGACGATAACGATAGTGATGATGAAGATACCCTTGATATTCGTCAAGGCTCATCAAATTCATCAGTTGTGGTTCCTTCCATGAAAAATCAGGGAGAAAATAATGTGAAGGAGAAATTACTAGCAGAAGATCAAATGGAACTTGTACAATCCATGAATGCAGCTCCTCTCAACTCCCTCAGTCTATTGATATCACACCCGAAGTTCACACTCACTCTCTGAATATGGGGGATGAGCATCTTAGCACTGTTCCTGAAACGGAATCGGACGAATTCATAAAGTCTAGTGTTGAGAACCTTGTCCCAATCCCAGGAGAGTCACAGGGAACTTTTGATCATATGTGTGATTCACCTTCCCCTCCTGAAAATCCAAAAGATCATTTTGAAACTTTCTCCGACTTTGATGATGATTGTACATCTTATGGAGAAGTTGAGTATGTAGAGGCATCACTGCCTCATTCTAATGTTGACCTTCTCCTTGAGGAGTTCACAGACGAACTTACTCACATCAATCCACTTCCATTGGGAAGTGATGATGATCTGTTTGATTTCGAAGCCGATCTGGGAGAAATTGAAAACCTTTTAAATCCTAATCCCAACATCGAGCATAGTACTTCACATACTGATGAAAATTCTCTATCTTCTGGAAACATCAGTCATGTGGGAGGATTACCTTCTGAGCTAGTCAGCTTAGAAGAAGAGAATGATGAAACTGACACTGAAATCAAAGATGAAGCCCTTCGTGCTACATTATTAAATGTCAGTCACCTCATCTCTAAAATTGAGGCTTTCAAAAAGAAACCTATTTCATCTCCTATCCCCATTAAGGATAGTGACATCTTCTCCGATGATCCTATTCCGGAGGTTGAAGCCTTTACGTTTGAACCTATGGGAGAGAAGATTAGTGGCAGTACCACTTCTCATTCTCATAATTCTCTCCCTGATTATGAATCATTTCCCTTCGATGAGTTCTCCTGTGAACTCACTCACATCGATCTCGAATATGATTCATTCACCTTTGATGAGTTCTTTTGTGAACTCACTCATATCATATCTCCACCAGAGTATGATCACTTCTACTTTGATCTAGACACACCCAGGATATGTCTTGATCACATGAACTTAAATGATGAGATTCATGATGATGAATCCATGAATCCTCCTCCTGATGATGATGAGTTAGTCAAGATGTTTATCATGACTTTCTTTCTCTTTTTCACCTACCGGGTGACTTCTCCTGTTCTTCACTCCTTCGGGAATGAAGACATTACCTTTGACCCCGACATCACCGCTTATAGTTTATACTATTTTGAGCCAGGTACTTATCTCATCGGTGTGGAACTTTCACGTGCTTCAAATGTTTGTCCAAACATCTTGAATGAAAGTCCGATGGAGATTGTCTCTTCCACATCTTGCTTCCCCAAGAACCAATGAATTTGGGGTCGAGTCAAGCTAGCGACTCGGTAAACAAAAACAGTAGCATGTACTTAGGGTTTTCACCCTAAGTGTGGGGGAGTTACCCCTACTGTGGTTACCAACAAAGTGAAAAACAAAAATGATGTTTTCACATTTAGCTTGTAATGTTGCCCTTTTACGTTCAAAGAGTCGGCATAATAGCCGGGACTTTGAATATTGAGGACAATATTCAATTCTAAGTGTGGGGGGGGGGGGGGGAAATTCTAGCGAATTTTATCACATTTTACCATCTAATACCCCCGTTTTTGGCCAAAAATTTTAAAAAATTTTCACTCAAGTTTCAAAATTTTTGTGGTTATCAGTCCGCCATGTCTAAACGACAAAAGGATTGGCTAATCCAGGAGCAAACAGCTCTTGGTAAAGATAGCTCAAACCCGTTGATGGCTTGCAATTTGCCCAAAATTGTACGGTACCTCAACTCGCCATATCTTCAATAGTAAATGAGTTGGCTAGCCCGCAAGATTATGGCTTGTGGTAAAGGCAGTGGAAAAATCATAATTGGTAATCAACTCACCAAGATGTTGACTGTTCCATCAAGAGTTGGCTAGTCCAGGAGCAAACGGCTTCTGGTAAAGACAAATCAAAACCGTTGAAAGCTGGTGGTTTGCTAAAAATCACATGGTCATCGGATGGACCATAACTCTTACTTGAACACAAAACATCCGGCTACTCCAAAAGTGATGGCTTTTGGTAAAGAGACTTCAAATCCATTAATTTTTCTCAAAAATATTGCTAGGGACTAGCAATAGTTTAGTTTGGGGGATTGATGAGTGTGTAAATACTCATCATTTTTAGTCAAATCTGAACTGCAAAACGATTAAAAACACTCAAAAACGCACCAAAATACGAAGAAAATCCCAAAGATCGTATTTTATATGTTTCTGATGCAAAACGAGTGAAAACAAACGAAAAACGAACAAAATTTGCATAATTGGCAGTTTCAGTCCCCCAACTTTCAAAGTTTTACAAAACTAGTCCCTGGTCAGTCATTTCAAAGAAAAGTCAACCCTTGCTCTTTAAAAGTCAAAATGAATCACAAATGATCTTTGGGTAAAATGTTTTCAAAAGATTTCAAGTTAAACCTTTGAAATTTCACAATTGGCATGTTTGGTCCCTGTACTTTGCAAATTTGACAGAATTGGTCCCCGGGTGATCTTTCTTTGGAGAATGTGCAACAAAGGTCCTTGGGAAATAAATGGTGGACACAAATAACCCTTGGAGTGATTTTGAAATTATGGCAGAAGTGGTCCTTGAAGTTCAGATTATTGCAAAAATAGTCCTTGTGAAATATCTACACCAAACGGGTCCTAAACACACCCAAAGCCCACTCCTTAAATCTCTTCCATGGCCCAAGTATTCCCAAAAGCCCAAAACACCCACCAGTCCACACCACTCTTAATATTTCCCCCATTTTTAAACCCTTGACCTGGTCAAACACCCATCCCTTTCATCCCCAAAATTCAACCCGTGACTGCAAAATTCCAACATCCCCATCACCTTCAACCCTTGTCTTCTCCACCATATCCCAATCCCACTACCATTTTCCCCCTCCTCACAAACCATACCTAACACCTCCACGTTGGCAATCCACCCAAACTGTTTTGGAGCCAAGATGTGATTCTAAGGCTTGGATGGTATTTCTACAAATTGGACGGCTGGGATTTAATGTCAAAGATGATGTGATGAAGCTGTTGCCCTAATTCCAGAGATAAAGACATAGAAGAGGCAATTTGGTACCTACCACTTTAGTAGTATAAATAGGGAGCTTGTAAGCCCTAATAAGGCAGCAATTCTTAGTATATTATTTCTGTTTTCTCTCTTAATTTTCAATATTGTACTTCTCAGTTCTTAGTTTAATGAAAGGTTAATCCAATTTTAAATTAAATCCGAATTTTACTTTATTTCATGTTTGTAAGTTGTTGTTTTATGTTCCTTAATTGTTTTTGAAATGTCCTGAACACAAAAGAAAGGAAGAAAAGAGAAAGTAAACATAAATTTATTGAGTAAGAAAATTCAAAATATATATATATATATATATATATATATATATATATATATATATATATATATATATATATATATATATATATATATATATGTATATGATTGAAGAAGAAGAAGTTGGAGTAGCAGATGGGTATGAGTTTGGTTTAGAGCTCCATGGGGAGTAGTAGGGTGTAACATGGTCCTTATTCTCAGCTCCTTCCTCAATTTGGTAATCAAGTAGGTTTTACTTGTTGATTTAATTAAGTTAGTAGTTGTTGATTTTCTTGATTGTTTACTGCTTAATTGATTTTGCTTCATCATTATATAGGATTTTTAGTTAGTTTTGTTTGATAAATCAGTTAATTACTTTGTAAAATTTAGAAGTTTAGTTTGTAAAAGGGTGTTTGGATCTAGTGTCTAGCCTCAAATTTTAGTAGTTGCCTGGCCGTTAATTTGATTGAGACAGAAGGTTTAGGTATCAATAGAATAATGTTAGCCAAAATTTAGTGGGTATAATAACCAAAAGCAAAAATAACCATCATTTAGTCTAAAAGCTGCTTCTGTGGATCTGTGTACTAATTAAACTGTTAGTGTTAGGGTAATTTTGGATTAATTCAGTTTTAAATTAGCTTCGTATTTAATATAAAAGTGAATTTGATCAGTAGAAAACCACTTGGGTCAACTTAGGTTAGTATCTCAAAAGTCAAATTAGACTTGAATTTATAATTTCATCAGATTTTTAGGAGCATGTGTAGGATTTGTTATTGATTGAAATTAGGTTTGGATTAGTGATTTTAGAAGTATAACAGTCTGCGTATTTGAATCAAAAAGAAAAAGTGAGTTTGGAACTCACTTGTTGGATTAGAATCAATCACCTAGTAACCCCCACAGCAGCCCTACACACCAGCAGACCTGTCCCAACCTTCCCTTTGATTCATCTTTTAGTTAGGCTAAAATTAGATTTAGGTTTGGATCTTGTTTTCTACAATTAGTTTGTGGTATGGCTTTCTTGAGTTCCAGCTTAACTCAGTCCTGGAAGCTTATTTATGGCCTGTGAGTGGGCTGCAAAACACCCTCTCCAAACTGCAGGCCTGCACTCACCCTAAGTGCCAAATCAGTAGGGGGCTAAACTTGTTGGGTCTTTGTTTCTAATTAAATTCAGCTTGTTAGATTGTTTCTCAGTTCATTTGTGTTATTTGCAATTGTAAAGGGTTTAGATTAAATCTTGGCCATGCTTATTTGCTTATTGCTTTGACTGCTCTTGATTCATATGGTCATTTAAAACATTCAAACACCAACTGTGGATTCTTAAGCTACCATAAGTCTGCCTAAAGTGTGTCAAAAAAAAAATCATAAAAAGTTGTTCAAATTGTTGGTTAAAATAAAGTTGCAAAAGTAAAAAAAATATATAACGTTTGGCAAAAAGGTGGGGTTGTGTGATTCGAACCCCTGACCTCATGGTAACCACAGACACAACACCAACACAAATCCCAACTCGCCCTTGGAACTTTTTTAGTGATAACATGCAAAATCAAATACTTAATGTGACTTTGTTTATTAGCTTAATTTAAGTTATCAGTTCTTATTAGCTTATTCCATGCTTATTTGGTACTGTACCACCACTTTTTGTATTTTTCTTTAGTAGACGTTGGCTTTTAGAATTTTTTCTAAAAAGTTTCACATTTTTAGCCTTTGTAATTTATTTATTAGAATTTAATTCGTGTTAATTACTTTTTTTTTAATTTTCTTTTGTCTTGTAGTACGTTAGAAAATTAATTAGAAACCCGTAGGACCTTCGTAGCTTAAAATTTACGTTTTATTTTGCGCATTCGCGTAATTTTTAAATAACCTTTACGTTTTTAATTTAGTTAACGTTTTAGGATTCCCGATACCTAATTATGTTTTCCCGTAGTGTTTTAGGTATTTCTTAGTTAGTTAGTTGCCTTAGGTTAATTTATTTTCACTTTCATTAGTTAATTTTTCAAATTCGTTAATTTAACGTATCGTAATACCATATAACCTTTACAATCATACAAGATTTTAATCCCAATCTCATTCGAAGCTTTCCATTCACACCTCTTTGGGGTACGACCCGGGAAATCACTTCCCGGTCTCACAATTTGAATATCACTTTCACAAGTTTTGCGAGGTAATCATTTTCCTAAACGGTTTACTCGTACTACTTCACGTTTATTTGTCTCACGACAAATTAGACCTCACGTTTGTTGATATTTTGATAAATTGTTGTTTACACACACCAAACCACAACGAATCAGACGTCTAAAGTTATACAAGTCAAAAGTCAAAGACAAAGATGAAGACGTCCAGCAACCGTGATGACCGACCCTTAGGGGAGATTGTTAGGAACATACTTTTATATTTATTCAAGTCTCGGTCATTACATTTTGTAATAGGTTGCTTAATTATTATTTGTGTTATATTTTATGTAAATGGGCAACATGTAAAGCCCATAAGGCTAGTAAAAGCCCACGTTAAAGCCATGGAAGGATCTAGGAGTGTTGCCCTAGTTCCCTTCCTATAAATACTACATGTATGGTTACATTATTCTTGTTGGTTATTTTGATTACTTTAATGAAACTCTTGCACTTTTATTTCTCATATATCATATAATCAACCAATCCTTATATCTATCTTATTCTTACATCTACAACACTTGTGTGATCATAATATGGTGACCTAACAAAAACTTATCTTCAATTAAACATGGATGAAACAAGGGTTTGGAACCCTTGAAAATAAGGTAAAATTTGTGTTAGGGTTTCTCCAAAGTTATCCTCCCAAAGTTACATACTTGTGAATGAAAACTAGAAAACTATATATAGAGTTTTGAGTCTGACGGTGTCAAGAGTAAATTCTGACGCCGTCAACTCGCCGCCATAAGAACACTCGTATTGCCTAGATCCAATTCTGACGCCGTCATGTGTAAACTTTCTCTTGGTCGTCTCTTGTATTTTGTACGTGGCGGCCTTGGTGACGCCATCACGTGTAAATCCTCCAAAAACATTCTAGCGCGTCACGTGTAACTTGATTATCCACCTCTTTGCCAATGAGTGACGGTGTCACAAGCAAATCCTAATGCCATCAGATACTGTTTTCAGCATGATTTGGAGACTTTGTTGTTTTCTTCACTTTTTTCGCTCCAAAAACGTCCAAAATGCTTCCTTTTCTAGATTTCTTCTCAAAAGTACCTAAAATGACAAAAGGAACGATTTAGGGCAATATTTGATCAAATAATCTCGACTTTGGGCTTAAATAACCCGCTAAAAGCGGTACACTTTTCATCTCATCAAATACCCTTACACTTGAGATTTGCTTGTCCTCAAGCAAATGCAAGCTAGGGGTCATTTAACACTAATATAAAAGTAATTACAACAAATAATCGTTCCACTTCAACCAAAACAAGCATGAAAATTATACACTAGCACCTCACAAATAGTGTTTAGATACTCACATCTCTCCGGTGTAATAAAGTATATATCACAATATGAAAATGGAAGATATCTCTCACTACCTGTCATAGCAAATAGATTAACATAGGCTTGGGAAGGATCAAACCTCCACCACTTGGCGTAAGAACCTAGGATAAACTATCAAAGAGGTCTTTTTAAAGGGTTATAACATGAGGTGTAGGGATATGATAAACACGGTTTTGTTGGATAAAGGCAATATTTACTGCTGGCCAGTTAATTATCTTGGTCAATTACATGTACAATGTGGCGTTGCTAAGCCAAGACTCGACTCGACTTAAGCTAATCATAAACAAATCAAAAACATAAAACAAACATAAAAGGAAACGGGATGTTAGTCCGTCTGTTTTTTTTTTTTTTTTTTTTTTTTTTTTTTTTTGCTGCATACACTCTTGCCCTACCATCCAAAATAATACATCATAGGGAATTTGCATTCCCCTTACACTTAAACTTTTACATACTTTACAATTAACTATTCTAATGACTCGAATTAAGATAATCAAAACACTTGGAGTACTTTTTAAAATTAATGCACATATGGGGGTAATATATGATGTTCTTCCCCAATACTCCATAATACTAGTACTTTACCCATGAGTCCCAATCGTCCCAAAACAATATGTACAAGATATGACTCGACTTAGCAACCATGTAATCAATTAGATAATTAACTAAGGGTTTAAACATATAACAGTAATGCACTAAAGATGAGTGCATACAAGGAAGGCTAAAGCGATTTAGGTGCATATTCGGGGGTAGATTGTAAACAAATTCTTCCTTTAAGTAGGATGCTTAAAGTTAGAAACGAAAAAGATAGGCTCTGAGGGGTGTACTAGGGGTATCGTGTACTAAAAATGAGTACAACGCAAAGGTTTGAGAAAAATTAATTGACTTTATTAGTCAAGTAATTATGACTTCGTTGGTCAAATAATTATGATACGGGTTTAAACACAAGGGTGATCCTAATGCCTCTTATCATGTAGTAAATCCTAATTACACGAATTTAGTCTCACTAGCGGTCTCAGGATGCATCACTAACGCAAGTTCTAGAATCTAAGTACTATCGGTACACTCATAAGCATCTTTTCCTAACAAATCTAGGGGCGAACCTCACATATTTGGGTGGAAAATTTTGAGTGGTACGGTTTTTCGTGCTAGTCAAACAACTCCTATACATGAGACGCTCATTAAAGCTAAAGCTTCACTCCTAAATGTTGTAAAAAAATTTAAATTTGGCGCTAAAATTGCTCTAACAAATATTTCTCTTAGTTTTATTACACACCTACTATTGAATAAACAAACTCAAGTGCAATTGTATTCTCTAAGGTATCATCATTTACCCTCTCCTTACACTTAGGCTGAACATTATCCCCAATGTTCAATAAAAAAGATATAAAAGTAATGAAGGTAAAAGAATGAAACAAATACTCCCCTGATTCGTTTGTTGTGGATAATGTGGTAGCAAGGTTAGACCTTTCTCCAAGAAAATGGACGTTGAAAGCTTCCCTCTGGAAATATAAATCATCTTCTTGTCCAATATAACCTGTTAAACCTGAGAGAACAATCAAGGCAAACCTTGAGTAAAATCGGCTGCAATCTATATATAATAAGGATATAATGCTTGTGGAATGAATGTTTGTAGATTTCCTGGAGTTTACAAAACTAAAGAATTAACAAAAACCTTAAGACTCCGATAGAAAAACAAAACTTGCAAAATTTTTTAGATTTTTACACCTGACGCCGTCAGAATGCTCTGACAAAAATCTTATGTTAAGTTTCAGGAAAATTTCTGGAAAAACTTATGCCTTAATTCCTGGAATTCCTGCAAAACATCATTATGACTTGATACAAGCATTTGACTCACACAAATACTAATATATATGTTCATTTAATATTGTTGTGGTCCACGTTCAATTCCGTTCTTAGAAACAAATTTAGATTTCCCTTACACTTATATTTTGCGAAATACCTTTATATGAAGTTAAAACGAAGTTAAACAACAAGGTAAAGCATTTTCACAATTTATTTTGAAACATGAGCCGCAAACAATAAAAATAAAACACGCATACGGAAACAAATAAAATCAAACAAACAAATAAAGCTTGGGTTGCCTCCTAAGAAGCGCTTTTCTTTATTTACAAGTCTTATAGCTAGACTCAAGGTCACGGGCTATTACGTGACCTCGTCATTGGTCACATTCTCTAGGTCATCTTCAATCTTGGTTTTGTATTCCGGACCTAGTTGTAAGCATTCCTTGTAGAAACCAAATATTCTATTCATAACATAGTCTACTCCGCTACGTCTATCCTCATCATTCCTATAGTAGACCGCTTGCTTGTGTTCCTTTTTGATGTTTGATAAAAGACATAATTGTTCAATCCTATAGTGCATTTGGTAAGCTATCTCATCATCTCATCCTTGAACCTAACTATCCCTAGAGATGGGTCATAATTCATCTTAGAGGTCTCAACAAACGGCTTTCCGAACACTACTTAACTTAGGCAACCATCTATTATCGGACGAATATCTTCTACAATCACAAAGTCGGTAACATAAGTGAAGTTTCCTACAAAGACGTGCAACCCTTTTACTCTTCCCACAAAGTTACTCATCCAACCCGTGTTGGGAATCATCCTAGGTCCTAGTTGCTTCTTCATTACCCAATTGTAATGGGTCCTAGTCATAATATTTATGGGAGATCTAAGATCGATGTAGGCTTTCCACACATGCACATACCCAATGTTGCATGGTATGTTGATGTTAGAGGGATCATCCGCTTTGATGATTGGTGAACCAAGGATGTATGGTGTTTCAGGGTCATCGAATAAATCCTTATGGTATTCCCGTTCTTCCTTGGTAGGTAACCTATCAAAGTATTCCTCTACATTTTCTACTTCCTCAACTTTCTCTTCCTTTTTATCCTCAACTTCCTTAATCTCATCCATATCACTTTCTTCCCTATTATTATCGACTGGCTTAATAGTGACTACGTTGACAAAGTGGACGTGTTTAGATGATGAGGGGTCCTTAATTTGGGTTCCGCTACTAGTGTCCCTAGTGTCCTTCTTTGGTGTAGTTAGCGCTTGGTTGTTGAGGGCTTTCAATAAATTGTCAATTTTATTGGTCATCTCCGCTTGTTGTTGATTGAATTCGGATTCAAACTTAGCTATGCGAGCTTCTTGAGATGCCATAAATTTGGACATCAATCCTTCAAGATTATTGGTACTACCATAGTTGTTGGAAGGATTGTTGTTGAAAGTACGATTAGGGGGTGGACCGCTTGATTGATAAAGATTAGGTGGAGTGGAAGAATTGTTTTGGGGCATGTTTTAGTTTTGTTTCCACCTAAGGTTTGGGTGATTTTTCCAAGAAGGGTTGTATGAACCACCGTAAGGGTTTGGCTCGGGTTTGAAAGTGTACCACTTGTCTCCCGCTCCGTCGGTACGTGAGGATGCGCAATCCGCAAAAGCTTGTTTGGGGAGTTTCATGCAATCACGAGTGTCGTAGGGACCACTACATAATTCGCTTGAAGAAGTGATTTTGTTCACTTGGCTTGAAGGTTTAGGAGCTTCGTAGGATTTCATAAGAAACTTGACTTGGTCTTCAAGTTCCATGATCCTACGGTCGGGAGTGCTTAAATTGTTAGAAGGCAAAGATATTGCCTTGACTGTTTTGTTCAAATCACGGAGATCATTCCAACTTTCGTTGTCATAGAGAGCAAGATCTTCTATGAGTTCCCATGATTCTTCCACACTTAGATCACGTAGCTTGCCACCGGCCGCTTGGTCAAGGGTTCGCCTTGTGGAGAGATAGATATGGTCATAGAAAATTTGGACTTGGAGCCAAAGATCTATGCTGTGATGAGGGACTTTTTGGAGTAAGTCCTTGAAACGAGTCCATGCTTCATAGAGAGTTTCACCTTGACGTTGTTGGAACATCAAGATGTCATTTCTTAGCTTGGTGGTTCTCCCCGGCAGGAAAATTTGAGCAAGGAAACGAGTGGTGAGATCATCCCAAGAGGTGATGGATCCCACGGGTAGACGCTCAAGCCATTGACTAGCTTGGTCACGTAGAGAGAATTGGAAGAGACGTGTTAGCATTAAAAATATGTATTATGAAGTGATGGTCATTCTCATATTGTAACTTTGTGTCGTTTATTAAGTTTAGTAATAGTTTAGTCATTGGGCCTTGGACTTGGCAAGCTAATATGTTATGTGCTATGTTTCATAAGCCTAGTTATCCAATCATGTAACCAAGTCCAAGCCCAAGCCCATAGAAAGCCCATAGGGCATCTCATGTTAAGAACTATTTAAACACCTCAAAGGCTCATTTGAGGTGTGTGCTTGTGTGTGTAAGTGTGTGTGTTTCTTAATAATATTCTCTCATTTTCCATCTCTCTAGTTACACATATACGATCCATATACTCTCACCAAGTCACCATCTTTCTTCTTCTAATCTTCTATATTTGTGATAAGGTTGTGATATTTAAGGTCCTACAAGTGGTATCAATCGCCTAACAATGATTTAGGAGGTTGAGAGTTTGTGTGTATCGAGTTTTTTTTAAGCTTTCTCACGTTTTTTTTTTCTTAAAAATTCCTACTTTTCTTGTTTTCTTGGTTTTCAACACTTTTTTGATTACAAACTAGTGTTCTAAACCTTCTTTAACAAGAAAGTCTCAATTTTTTTGAAAAACTATAGCTTAAAAGCTCGATTTGGTTTTTGTACTTGTTTTCTAGATCTCGAAAAAGTTTCATAAAAATCATCAAGTTTTGAACTTTCTTCAAGTTTTGGTGTTTTTTAGCCTAAAAGTACAAGAATCTTGGATTGAAAACTTTATTTGGGTGTGCTTTTCGACTACTCGAAAATCTGTCTCAGTTTCGCAAAGACTGCCAGAGTTTCGCAATCTCCACTTTGACCATCTTTCGAGATCACAAACCGCGACTCCTCTCGTGCTCACACTTGGATACTCGGTCTTTTCTCTCTTGTATAAGAAAGAAAAGTACTTCGACTTTTGGAACACTTTCGAAATTGTATAATTTCGAAAAGTGGTTTGGTGACTTTGTGTTTTCGAAAACACCTTAAGTTTCGAAATCACAATTTATCGCAAACTTGAGTTTTGCAATCTCTCAACTGAGTTTCGCAAACCCTAAGTTTCGAGAACTTCAAGTTTCGCAATCAAGTTTTCGCAATCTTTGAAAGAGCAAAGTTTCGAGATCACTGCATGCTCTACAGTTTTGCAAACACAAGAAGTTTCGCAAACCAAGAAGTTTCGCAAACATCCTAAAGTTTCGAGAACACAGCAAAGTGTCGAGAATTTTGACAAAAGTGAGGTTTTTGACGACCAAACTTCAAACGTCCATAACTTTTGAACCGTAACTCCGTTTTCGACGAATCAGCTGTCAAAACGACCGTCAGACAGAGGAGAACGACACGCTAAATAGATTTATCGATTTAGGCGAAGTTTCGAGGCCTAAAAATGCTCCGAGAAGAAGTTATTGAGGTTTTAAGGTTTTCAGTCAAAATTTTCACCATAAAAACTTGCATAAACACACTCTAAACTCAACTCCTATTTCGTTGGAACGATCCAAGAATCAACTTTATCCATCTACACTTCATCAATGGCAACTCAGCAAGACATTCATGCAGCCGGTGCGGAAAACCGACCTCCAATGCTTGAAAAAGGTGGATATCTCCCATGGACAAGCCGCATGCTTCGTTACATCAAAACAAAGCCTGATGGTAAATTAATGATCAACTCCATTACAAATGGTCCATTCAAGCCAAGACAAGTTCAAATTGAAGGCAATCCAAATACAACACCTCCTACTCAACCATTCGTGCGTGAACAAACAGAAGCAGATTACACAGAGGAAGACAAGAAGCAGATCGCCGCTGATGATATGGCAATGCATTTAATCCAACTTGGATTACCACAGGAGATCTTTGCTGCGGTCGACAGTTGTGAAACTGCTTATGCTATGTGGGAACGTGTTAGAAGGATATGTCATGGAACAGAGATTGGACAACAAGACGTTGAGAACAAACTTCTTACTGAATGGGAGAACTTTACATCCACTAAAGGTGAACAGATTGAATCTTACTACACAAGGTTTTGCACTTTGATGAATGAGTTAATCAGAAACAAGTTGACACCTCGAACAATTGCAACAAACATCAAATTCATCAATAACCTTCCAGAAGAATGGGGTCGTTATGTTACAATTGTCAATCAAACAAAGGATTTACATAAGGTGAATTATGATCAACTCTATGACTTTTTGAAGCAAAACCAAGCTGAGGCTAATGAAGTAAGGAAAGAAAGATTGGCAAAGAATCATGATCCTCTTGCACTAATTGCTACTACACCAACACCGCTACCAGTGAACACACAACAATCCTCATCATCTTCCACTCACAACTACATGCAACCATCATACATTCAACAACCAACACCGGTCTACCAACAACAGTTCTACCACAACAACAACAACATGTTATTCCACAACAGCAATACCAACAATTCCAAGAACCAGAATTCACTGAAAATGATGAAGCTACTGCAGCATTGACCCAAGCGTTTGCTTTTCTGTCAAAGGCATTCCAAGGACGCTATTCTACACCAACAAACAACAACCAAAGGATTTCATCGAACACTCGCAATAAGCAGATTGCTCAGCCGAGTTTCAATATGGGCAACGGAGGCCAAATGATTGGAGTTTATGGGAATCAGCAAGGATATGCTACTGAAATTAACATGGGGAATCAGAATATGCTGAATACAGGGATTCAGAATGCAGGAAATCAGTATGGTCAATATGCAGGGAATCAGTTGGGTCAGTTTGTTGGAAATCAGAGGGGTCAGAATGTTGGTAATCAGGCAATGGGTAATCAGAATAGAAATGTTGCAGCTCCAGTAGTTGGGAATTTGGGAAATGTGAATCAAGCTAATCCGGTAAAGTGTTTCAACTGTCAGGGTGTAGGTCATATGGCAAGGAACTGTCCTACTAAGCCGAACAAGAAAGACACAGCATACTTGCAGAAAGCATTACTGTTGGCACAAAAGAATGAGGCAGGGTTTCAGTTGAACGCAGAGGAGAATGATTTTATGGCTCTTATGGATGACATGGAAGATAGAGAGGATATCGATGCGAACTGGATATTCATGGCGAATCTTCAGGAAGCTAAGTATGACACGGATTCTGACACACTTCCTGTTTATGACACCAATGCACCATCTGAGGTATCAAATTTCAACACATGTCACAATAATGATATATTTGATATGTCTCCTCATGAGGAACAGCATTTTGAGAAGCAAGCACTCACTTATGATACATACCTGGACACGCCAAGTAGTAGCAATACTCCTTCAGCAACTCCAGATGTGAATCATAATGGAGGCTTCGTTTCACAGCATGCTGAGAATGATGAGGAAACACGTGCTTTGTTTGAATCATTATTGAATAATTGTCGTATTGAAATTGAGAATGTGAAAAAGGTCAATCGCGATGTTAAGGCAGCGAATGTTAAAATGACCGCTGAGCTTGAGAGTTACAAAGAAAACGTGAAAGCTTTTGAATTTCATAACAAAAGATTGTCTGAATTAGAAATTGGTTATCAAAATTCCGTTTCAAGGGAAAAACAATTGCAACTCAAGTTTGATACACTTGATGTTAATTCTTTCAAAAAGATAAAATCTTTAAACGCGGAAATTTCTGATTTACAAAACCAACTTTCTAAACAAAAAACAGCTTATACCAATCTTGAAAAAGAAAGGGATGAGTTGAAAAAGGACTTTGCAAAGAAAGAAGACAAACTTTTGGCCGAAATCGTAGAATCAGAACACATGATTGCTCATTTAGAAGAATTGGTGGTTAAGTCGGGTCAGTCAAGTCAAACAATGAAAATGATTTCAAATCAAACTAATCCGGTTTACCATACGAAACATAAAGTGGCTCTCGGTAACAACACCCCAAGTAATCTCAAGAAAGCTCAGCAAGAACAGAATGTTTTGTATAATGGTAATATGATTTATACTAAACATGATCCTCCCGTCGTTCGGGATTCTGTGCAAACGATAGAACATGTCGAAGAGAGCATAAATAAAATGAAACAAAAGAATTTGAAACCCATTGATTACAACAAATTGAACAAACTTTCGGGAATTACTTTTGTTCCACAAAAAGAACCATCTGTGTTTTCAATAAAACGACCATTCTCAAAAATGTTTTCTGAGAAAGTAATTGTTTCCAAATCTCTTTCAAAAATGGAACAAATTTCTTCTAACAACACTTTTAATACAAGTGAGGCTAGAGAAATTTTGGATGACGTTAAAAAGAGAATTCATGAACTTCAAAATATTGTTGCTTCTAAAACTACAATCAATATTAACAACTGGCATTCCAGTTTTCATATTGAGCAGAAAAAATTTTTTGAAAATGAAATTACTATCCCACTGAATAACATCAGTGCGAGGGTAATCCATTTTGAACAAGCTTTCTTAAAAGAAACGGCCGACTTTGTCACGGACCACAAATCCTTGGTAAACGAAGCTAATGATACTCGTGAAAACATGAATGTTTTGGAAAACCTAAATGATTCTCTCTTCGAAGCTGTTATGACCACTGACATTATGTCCATCATTTTACAAACATATTCTGTTCAAGACGATGAAAGACTGAGAGCTGAGACCTCCGAAATTGTTTCAAAATATGAAAATGCTCTTATAAAGCTTGAAAAAGAAAATGTGTCATATTTTAAACAACTTGATCGAAAAAAGGAAGAATGCAAGTATGACAAATTGTCGTATGAGCGTGCCTTAAAAAACATGAAAGAGCAAAATAATCTTTTGAGGGCTCAGCTTGAAAGTCAAAAAGGAAAGGGTGAGGAAACTAAGTTTGCAAAACCATTGACTTCGGAGAAACCAAATGTTTCAAACACGGTTCAAAAACCTAAAATGTCAATTTCACGGTTTGCTCCAAAAGTCGATGAGAAAAAGGATTTGACAAAACTAGTCACTCCAACACCCTTGCCCAAGATAAGTGAAAATGATAAGATTGTTGATAAAGGAAAAGCGGTTGTCGAAACTCCTAAAGTGTTAGCACCTGGCCTTTTTAGGATTAGTCCCACTAGTGCGTCTGGCTCAACATCTAAGACAAATGACAAGTGCATAAAGGCTAATTCTAAAGAATCTAGGGATGCTAAAAAGTACAACAATATAAATCCTAATGTGTGTGCCTTACCTTCTACAGGATTAGAAAGCACCTCTAGGAGCAGCGGACTAAAGCCTAGGAGCAATACAAGGAACAATAGAGTCTCGCCTGTCTCTATGAGTAGTTGCAAGAATAAAGTTGAAGAAGTAGAAGAACACCCTAGGAATTTATTGCTTTTTAATAAGAAACATGATTCATCTTAATGTAATGTCGAAAGTACTGGTTCTAATGCATGTAATGACTCTGTTTGTTTAATATGCAAGAAATGTTTAATTAATGATGTTCATGATGAATGTGTTTCTAAGAATGTGAATGTTACGCCTAAACAGAAGTATGTTCCAAAGGGAACTAGTGCCAGATCTAGATCTATAGAAAGATTAGTTGCACGCTTTAGGTCTACCACTAGTAGTCGAATGCCTAGGAACTACCTTAAGTTTTGTATGTGGAAACCTACGGGTAGAGAATTCATTCTTCAGGATGGCAAATTGAAAGTTGTTCAAAATGGACAAGTAGATACCTTCTATGAATGTGATTCAGATTTTACCCCTAACCAAATGGAACCAAATTCAAAACGGTTTCCAAATACAAACTCTTCTGTTCTTGGCAGGTTATCGAAATATGTCTTTGGATCGTCGACTCGGGTTGCTCCAAGCACATGACCGGGAATTTAAAGCTGCTGATCAATTTTGTCTGGAAATTCATGGGAACTGTACGCTTTGGAAATGATCATGTAGCAGCTATTCAGGGTTATGGAGATCTTCGGTTTGAGAATTTTTTAATCACTCGAGTTTACTACGTCGAAGGGTTGGGACACAACTTGTTTTCAGTCGGGCAGTTTTGTAATGCAGATTTAGAAGTTGCATTCAGGAGAAACACGGTTTTTATAAGAAATTTGGTTGGTGATGATCTCTTAACTGGTAATCGTGGTACAAATTTGTATGCTATCGACATCAACCAAATGGCTTCTACATCACCAATTTGTCTTATGACAAGGGCAACCGAAACTAAGTCCTGGCTGTGGCATAGACGTTTATCCCATCTCAATTTCGACACCATCAACAAGTTATCCAAAGATAACATCGTCACCGGACTTCCTAAATTCAAATACACCAAGGAACACTTATGTCCATCATGCGAATAAGGAAAAAGTAAAAGAGCATCATATAAACCCAAAACCGTACCTAGTTCGGAAGCAAGGTTACATATGTTGCACATGGACTTATGTGGCCCAATGAGAGTTGAAAGCATTAATGGGAAGAAGTATATTCTCGTTATTGTTGATGATTACTCAAGATATACTTGGGTAAAGTTTTTGATATCAAAAGACGAAGCACCAGGCATCATCATCACCTTTCTGAAGCGGATTCAAGTTCTACTTCAAGCTCCAGTAAGGATTATAAGAACAGACAATGGCACAGAATTTACAAACCAGGAGTTAAGAACTTACCTTGAAGATGTTGGAATCACACACCAAACATCAGTTGTTAGAACTCCACAGCAGAATGGGGTAGTTGAAAGAAGAAACCGAACTCTTGTGGAAGCTGCTCGCACAATGCTAATTTTTTCTAGTGCACCACTATTCTTATGGGCTGATGCTGTAGCCACTGCTTGTTTTACTCAAAACCGATCCCTAGTCCATCCGAGATTCAATAAAACCCCATATGAGCTAGTGAACAACCGTAAACCTGACATCTCTTACCTTCACGTGTTTGGCGCTTTGTGCTATCCGACGAATGACAGAGAAGATCTAGGGAAGTTAAAAGCTAAGGGTGATATTGGAATCTTCATTGGATATTCAGAAAACTCGAGGGCATTCAGGGTGTATAAGAGAAGAACGAAAAAGATAATGGAGACGATGAATGTGAAGTTTGACGAGATTTTACAAATGGCTTCTGAGAGATACGCTCTAGAACCCGCGCTTAATCCAATGGCTTCTAATCAAAACGGATTAGGACCCGCACCAAACATGCAGACTTCTGGACACATCAGTTCAGGACTCGTACCTCAAGGAGCTCAGTCAACAAACATGGATAAACCTTCAAAACAAGAACTGGAAAATTTCTTCGAGTTAATGTTTGATGAATATTATGGTGGAACTTCGACAAATGCATCTCCACAACATTCCGCTGCATCCGCTCAAAACCATCAACCACCACCACCACCACAGGATGCATCTACCACAATCGAAGCTGAAGCACCAACTACATCAACATCATCTACATCTACTCAAGCAACTCCAGTACTTGAAACTGTTCTACCAAACGTTGATGAGCAAAACCAAAACACAAATTTTCAAGAAGAACCTACAAATACTTCAAACGATGTTGCGTTAGAAGAAGAAGAAGAAGTATTTGAAAACCCGTTTGCATCAGACTCTGCTGAATCTTCTTCAAGGTTACAAGAACCATCTAACACACACTCGTTCAACCAAAGGTACCCTTCTACGTTTCAATGGACAAAAGACCATCCGTTAGTACATGTTATTGGTGATCCTTCAATGCCAGTTCAGACGAGGAGACAACTTGCCACTGATCTCGAATTGTGCATTTACATTTGCTCAATAAGCACCAAAGTACCAAAGAACATTCGGGAAGCAATGGCAGAAAACCCATGGATTGAAGCGATGCAGGAGGAATTTCTTCAATACCTGTTACATGATAGTTGGGAACTTGTTGAACGACCACTTGATAAACGAGTTCTTGATCTCAAGTGGTTGTGGAAGAACAAACTAGATGAGGAAATGACTGTTATTCGCAACAAAGCTCGTCTCGTGGCTAAAGGTTATCCACAAGAAGAAGGGATAGATTTCGAAGAATCATTCGCGCCTGTAGCTAGACTTGAAGCAGTCCGGATTTTCTTAGCCTACGCAGCTCACAAAAACATCACAGTCTATCAGATGGACATTAAGACTGCTTTCTTGAATGGAACTCTGAAAGAAGAAGTGTATGTGAGTCAGCCAGAGGGATTCATCGACAAAGATCATCCAGACTACGTCTACAAGCTTAAGAAAGCAATTTATGGTCTAAAACAAGCTCCAAGAGCGTGGTATGACGAACTATCATCTTTCTTGCTCAAAAACAATTTCACAAAAGGAACGGTTGATGATACCTTGTTTATCAAAAAGTTCAAAGATGACATTTTGATCGTTCAAATTTACGTGGACGACATTATTTTTGGATCAACCAATCCTAACCATTCAAAACATTTTGAAAATCTCATGAAAAGCAAATTTGAAATGTCCATGATGGGGGAACTAAAATTCTTTCTTGGTTTACAAATCCATCAATCCCCTCGTGGTATTTTTATCAATCAAGCTAAATATACAATAGAGATTTTGAAAAAAACATGGAATGGAAAATTGTGATTCTGTTGGTACACCAATGGTCACTTCACCAAAAATAGGTGCTGATTTATTTGGGAAACCTATCGATCCGAAGAAATATCGGAGCATGATCGGTTCTCTCATGTACCTGACTGCTAGTCGACCCGATATTCAATTTGTTGTATGTTTATTAGCACGGTTTCAGGCAAAGCCTACCGAACTTCACCTCAAAGAGGTTAAACGGATCTTTCGGTACCTACGAAGCACCATTAACATGGGACTTTGGTATCCGAAGGATTCGGAGTTTAATCTAACAGCATTTTCAGATGCAGACCATGCTGGTGATCAAGTTACAGCAAAGAGTACATCAGGTGGAGCACAATTTTTGGGTGAAAAGCTTGTAAGCTGGTCTTCAAAGAAACAGGATTTTACTGCGCTATCAACCGCCGAAGTCGAGTATGTGTCTCTATCTGCGTGTTGTGCCCAAGTTCTTTGGATGCGGACACAGCTCACAGATTATGGCTTTACTTTTGACAAAATACCTATGTATTGTGACTCAAAAAGTGTCATAGCCATCTCGTGCAATCCCGTACATCACTCTAAGACAAAGCATATCAAAGTCCGCTACCATTTCATCAAAGAACACGTGGAAGAGGGTACTGTTGAATTATTTTTCGTTAAGACTGATTACCAACTCGCCGATCTTTTTACTAAAGCCCTTCCAAAAGAAAGGTTTGACTATTTAGTTCGACGAATTGGCATGCGAAGCCTAACTCCTGAGGAGCTAGAACGTCTTCTCGAATCTTCTTGAAAAATTATTTCAAAATCGCTTCGCTGTAAATATTTTTGAAAAAAAACAAAATACAAAATTTGAAAAAACCAACAAAAACAAAATACAAAAATATAAAATTTTCAAAAAATACAAAAACAATATAAAATCAAAAAATCCAAAAATATTCTTCTAACGACATGTCTCTTGTATAATCGATATTCTGTACGTTTCTAGAAATGTCATTCAACAATGATACGGATATGTACAGATGCTTGAGCGGAGTTCTTTTTAATGTTTTTCTAAAATATGTCGTTTCTTAAAGTTTCTTCACAATGGCTTTCGTATACATCAGTACGAAACCCGTACTTCAATGACGACTTCTGATTATTTTCAAATCAAGGACTCGTACGTTCAATGACGAACTCTTTTTCAAAAAGTTCGAGTCTAAACAAACGAAAAAGATTTCAAAGCATAAACTCGTTTTCAAACAAAATTCTTGAGCACTTTTTCAAGATTGTTCAAAAGATTTCTCAAAATCTCTCAAAATTAGTGCTCAAGAAAACACCCTTAATTAATTTTAAATATGCTATCATTAAGGGGGAGTACAAAAAGAAAAATGTTCCGATTTCATGCAAAATCAGATCTGTCTTTCTCTCCAAAAAGCTTTTATTAATCAGTTGATATCAAAAATATCACGTTATGCTATTTTTTAGGGGGAGAAGACATGATTAAAATGTGATCAAAGATGTTTAAAGATTGTGGCTGAATCTTAAAAGAGCTCGACTCAGTATGTACCAATGAATTGACGAAGCTTAAAATGTCAGTAATCGAAAAGACTTGTCCTGGACGGGTAATAATTTCAAGCTAGTCTAACTAGTGATGTAAGCGTGTCTCGAATAGGACTTGTCTGAGTAGAGTGTACCGTATCGAGAGACTTTCTTTGGACTTGACCAGGACGGGTAATAATTTCAAGCTAACTAGTGATGTAAGCGTGTCTCGAATCGGTCATGTTCACTGAAAGTGGATCAATTCAAAAGTGTAAACTCCTCTCGCATGTGCAAATTTCTTAAATATTCATGAGCACATGTGAAGGGGGAGTCCTTCAAAAGAAATGCAAAACTCTCAAAGTGGTAACAACAATGTGTTTGATTATCATAAACACTTTGAGAGATTTTCAATAAATGGTTTTATGGCAATGATAGGATAGTCATGGAGTTATAAGGTGGCTAAGGTTAGGGAAAACTGTCCTATGATCCGCCAGAGCCGGAGGGATCTACCCAAGGACAATTCCAATAGAGTAGAATTAGAAGTCCTTAGGTATGATTGAAAAAAGGAGAAAATGAGAAAGGAGAAAGAAGGGGTTGAAGAATTAAAAAGAAAAGTTATGATAAAGGGTGAAAAGAAATAGCCCTCCAAATGTTCAACCTTAGGGCAGACACCAGGTTCAACTCATATGCTACTGGTTGTTACTAAGGTGACACCGGTATTGAAGACAAAGACGTCATGGACCCAGTGACGCACTGCACTAAACCTTCTTAACCACTCAAGTTCTCTTAAAAGAATTTGTTTCATTCTCACGGGGAACCGGTGTAATCTATCGACCTGTCTCTTAGAAATGGTTGATATTGAAGCAGGAGACCTCTCCCTAATCTCCGCATAGGAAACCTAAGTATGCACTTATCGAGTCTAGAGCCTCGAGATTTCATCAAAAGATCTCATAGGAACACATGATATTTCTACACTGGTTGTTCAACATTAAGGACGCCAGATGTAAACTTTAGAGTCCTACGCAGATCTTAGCAATCTGCCAGAACATTTATGAGAGGATTCACTTTTGTGATTCTCAATGATTGAATGGAAACTCCTGCCAGGGTCAACATCAAGCAGCCCTGACAGCAGGTCACTTCGGTAATTCTTTATGGGTTACGCTTAGTGTTCGCGGTGGTTTCAAACGGTCTACAGTCGTGGAGTGATCCCCAGCGACTCACCCAGTCATTGAGCTACTAAGTAGGTCTCGTAAGCTCTCTCAAGAGTATCTGACATGGGAACGGCCTTGGTAAGGGTTAGAAGGAGTCTTCACACTATACTGTTGACGATCTCTAATTCTTATCTGTAAGTACCGGATGTTTTATTGCTAACTGTTTATATGCAGGGACACTTCATCTCCATGGCGAAAGATTCCACATGCTCATACATACATCTGGAAGTTAAAGAAAGCTCCCTCAAAGATCTAAGAAAGATTCTACGCCAAAAAGAAGAATCTACAAAGTATAAAGACTAAAGATCAAAATGAAAGAAAGGGAACTACGTACATATGAATATCAAAGTCCAAAGATGTATGAGCATGTTGGAATGGCAAACAACCACCACAGACGCAGAAGTGACGAAAGGCAGATAACTCCACATCACAAAGGAACAAAGAACGATGAAAATCAGTTATCGAAGATCACAAAGCATGAAGGAACAAAGACTAAAGACTATTCTACAACGACACACAAAGTTAAAGACAAAGAACACGGAAGACCCACTCACGTGGAGCATCATTCGAATGACCACCCCTTAGGGGGAGATTGTTAGCATTAAAAATATGTATTATGAAGTGATGGTCATTCTCATATTGTAACTTTGTGTCGTTTGTTAAGTTTAGTAATAGTTTAGTCATTGGGCCTTGGACTTGGCAAGCTAATATGTTATGTGATATGTTTCATAAGCCTAGTTATCCAATCATGTAACCAAGTCCAAGCCCAAGCCCATAGAAAGCCCATAGGGCATCTCATGTTAAGAACTATTTAAACACCTCAAAGGCTCATTTGAGGTGTGTGCTTGTGTGTGTAAGTGTGTGTGTTTCTTAATAATATTCTCTCATTTTCCATCTCTCTAGTTACACATATAGGATCCATATACTCTCACCAAGTCACCATCTTTCTTCTTCTAATCTTCTATATTTGTGATAAGGTTGTGATATCTAAGGTCCTACAAGACGCAATCGGGTCGTCTCTCGAGTTTCAACATCAAGGTCTATGGAATCAATGATTTTTAGGAAATCCTTGAGATGTTGATTTGGATCTTCGGAACGAAGTCCATAGAATGCACATCCGCTTTGCATCAACCGGATGGTGTCGGATCGCAAGGGAGACACATTGGCTCCTTAAGTAAGCTCAATGGTCTTTCGATAGCCTTGGTGGCTAGGACGGGAGTACTCTCCTAAAGTTCGGGGTCTAGGAGGTTGGTTTGGTTGTGGTGGGTTTTGTGGATGGTTTTGTTGTGGTGGGTTGATGGGGTCAAAGAGATTACCACCTTCCATGATGGCGGATGGCAACGGTTACGAACAAAGGAACGAATAAAAAGATAGACTAAAGAAGACCTATAAAAATAAAAATAAAAATCTTACTAGAAAGGAATCTAGCAAGTAGATCTAATAAAAAGAAATTTCAACCTAAACAATAACTATTCCTCGGGCTGCAACGCCAAAAACTTGATGTGTGGTTTTGCGACCTTGCAAAAGGTTTTACCTCTCAAGGGATCTCGAGAAGCTTGCAATCCCCACCAGGCAGTGTACCTGACCGTTTTAGTAAAGTATAGTGGCAAGTACCGGAGGATTGATCATTCAACTCAAAGAATAGTGTTCGCTAGGGTTAAAACTCAATTAAACTAGGTCTAGAGGTGAAAGATGATTCTTTTTGTATTTTTATATTTTTTGGAAAGCAAGTAAAAATCTCGGGTTTTGGAAGAAGGGGCGGAATTAGTTGCTAGTCAACTAACCCAAATAACTACAAATGCAAATAAAATAAAATAACACTAAAGTAAATGTAGAGAAAAAAACAACAATAAGAGAAAATGTGTTTACTTAGATTTCACTACTCCCTAACTATCTTTTACTGGTTGATTAGCTTGTTACAATTGCATGGATGACGGGTTATATTCCTTAATACCATTCGTAGGGCCGTGTGTCACAATTCGCATTTTTGGATTACTATTCATTTTTACTATTCACTATAACTATTCACTTTCACTATTCACTCCTGAAATTTTTATTTCATATTCTCGTAAGTTAAACTATTTTAATGATAATCCGAGAATTTGACACTCGTCGGATCATTTCTGCAAAAATCACAAAACCGTGTCCGAGATTTACTTTTAGGTTTAAACGTCATTCCAGCATCTCGATATGTCCATAAAACACTGTAAACAATAGAAATATGATTTTCTCTCATTTTACGACAATTCCAAAAGTTTTGGAATTTTACGTTTTCCAGTTCAGCGTTTTACGCGAATTACGTGTTTTAGACCCGTGTTTCCAGTTTTGGCAGCGTTTAAGCAACCCGATAGAACTTGTCACTCATTAATATGCTAGGATATGTTATATTAATAAGTTTTAACATATTTATAAGTTTCATATTTTTAAGATACCCGATTTTAAGTTTCATGACTTAATGACTTACCGTTAGCGATTACCGGGACCAAAACTCACTCCGTAAGTCAAGATAAGTATCCAAGTCATGCAAGACTTATCCAAAACAACTAAGCCTCCTCATTTCTAGCCTATTACACGTTTTTTATGACTCATAGGATAGAACATGCTTAGATTTATCACAAGTGTAAGTTTACTTAACCTAAAAGACTTCTAAAACCTTACAACTCTTAACCTCTTCACTACACCTTCCTAGGCACCTTCCTAACCTCCTCATCTTCCTATAAATAGCAAGCTCATCCTCTTCCTTTTATCATCACCATAAACAACACACACTTAAATCACACAACCTTTCATCTTTGATTTCCAAGTTATAAGTTACACACCAAAGCTGAAGGCATATTTAGTCTCTACATGAATCAAGAGTTTGATTGGTGATTCCATGGTTGAATTAGGAGCTACACAAGGGTACTAGGGCTGAGTTAATAAGGTTTTCACAATGTCTATATCAAGGCTAGCAAGGGTTTCAAGAGTTGTAGTGAAGGGTTTGCAAGCATAGGTTTAGTGTCCTAGTTTCATACTTGACTTCCTTTCTTTAGAAACCCAAAAGTTGTAAGAAACCCTATTACACTTTCTTGCTCAATATCATTTTCATGCTTATTATGTTTCATTCATTCTATATATGGTCTTTGTGTTATGTTCATGATGTATAAAAATTGGTAAAACAAGTTATGGAAACTATATATTAACTTATGTTAAGTAAACAAGGAAACTAGTGACTTATATTGAGAACCATGACCAAAATAGAGTAACCATGATATAAAACATTTACCTACTGTTATAGAAGGTTTTAAAAGGAAAACATAGCAATTTGAATCACCTAAAACGAGTACACGAGTCAAAAGTTATGGCCAAAAGAAGTTAGCGAACCTAAAAACCCGAAACTGCCTAATAGCATTCTGATCAAAATTTGGATTTTTTCGAGACCTTCTGGTCCGATTCATCAAAAAGTTAAAACACAAAAGTTGTCCAGAACGACGTTTTCGTTCAGGATTAAAGAAACTCGAACCCTGAAAACGCATAACGAGTGATATTTTTCTTCAAATTCTTAACAGCCCATTTTAATACCCTATTGACCATTTATTGGTTATGGCTAAGTAAAACCAAGGGGTCTAATGACCTTAAAGCCGAGACCAAAACCATGGCTAAGGCCAAGGATGAGTCTCAAGACCATGGTAGCCATGACCAAAGCCACGGCAAAGTCATGGCTAAAGACCTTATGGCTTTCTAAATCAAAAACTTATATATATTTTTATCAAATACTACAATAGTAGGGAGCCTCATGTGAGGGGTTCGTTAAAGTAAACCGTCGAGATGAGTTGTGGATTTATGAATTAAAGTGTCCTGGCCCCTCGAACGTATACTACATGGCCTCTGAATTATGTCGGCCCGAACGGTAGTAAGCGATATACAAACTATACATGTTTCATAAACCATTTTATTCAACAACTTACACTATATACTAAGTACTACATCATGAACTATATGCAAGACGTATATAGGCAATTCTTCGTATTCTTAGACATTACTCCAAACCTAAGACATATCATCATATTCTAGGTTGCGCGTAGAGATTTCCTAGCTTATCCATCGATTCCGTTATACGTTTTGATATCATTAGTTCAAGGTGAGTGATAGCCCCTACTCTTTTTATACTTGTTTTAACTCTTTGGGGGAGATACATGCTCAACTACTTGCTTACTTGTACAAATACTCAAAACATTTATACTTGATTGTTTTATACTTGATTGTCCTATACTTGATTGCATTATACTTGATTTCATACATACATGATTGTGTTATACTTAACTGCGTTATACTTAATTGTGAGACTTCCAGTGGCTCCAAATTAAGTTGTTGGATTACCATTGAGACTTCCAGTGGCTCCAAATTAAGTTGTTGGATGACCATTGAGGCTATCTAGTGGCTCTAAATTAAGTTATTGGATGACCATTAGCTTTGATACATCCTAACATTTGTGAATGTTGGATACATCATAAACGTGAGGTCTTCGAAGATGAAGTGTAGACTCACGACTAATTGCTTAACTGTTGTGATGAACTTATACATGTCTTTATCATACTATATTTTAGCAGTGGGTTGTGAACACACAGGTTGCAAGTGTTGTTATGGGCGGGACTTGCAACTGAGTGGATTCACAATGCCTTTGCTGTGTGAACATTCTTTAAGGCTTTTCAACTGTTTTAAGACAAACTTTATGAACTCACCAACCATTGTGTTGACACTTTAGCATGTTTATCTCAGGTTAGTAAGGCGATAGCTAGTGCGTGAAACATAGAGTCAAGCTGCATATTCTGAAGACTTACGCTTTTATCATTTACCATTCAAAACATTTTGTATGAATTTATGTATCATACTTTGGAATCTCATGTTTGTAACTTTGAATTCATTAATCGAATGGTAACTTTTCAAAACGTGTCATTTAGAGGTCGTTTTCTATAACTTGTACTTTGTATTATGAAGTAGCACCCCATGTGACACAGTCTTCCGCTGCGATATTTTGGGGGTGTTACAGATTGGTATCAGAGCATTGGTTATAGAGAACTAGATTGCATTTAGTGCCTAGACTATAACTACTATATACGTTAAGACTCTCCTCTTTATTTACCTTACACACACTACATACGCATATGCTTTTGTTAGTTGTTTGTTTAGTTCCACGCTATTAGATGATATGTGATGAGGCGAAAAATGAACCACTTTTAGGGGGTCATTTAAGCCCGTAATTGAATTTATTTGATCAAATATTGCCCTAAATCGTTCCTTTTGTGATTTTAGGTACTTTGGGAGTGAAATCTGGAAAAGAAGACATTTTGGACGTTTTTGGAGCATAAAAGTGAAGAAAACGGCAAAGTCTTAATTTTCCAAACTGGGAACAGTAGGTGATGGCGTCAAGAAGGAATTTCTGATGGCGTCAAGAGTAAATTCCATGACTTTCCATGACGACCCAGTACAGATTTGACGGCGTCACAAGGTAGGGCGTCAAGAGTAAAATGCATGACGGCCTGGAAAATGCTAACACATGACGGCGTCAGAAGTAGATCAAGGCAGTCCGAGAAGTATTTTGGCGGCAAGATGACGGCGTCACAAGATTTGTCTTGACGTCATCAGACCCTATTTCCTATATATAGTTTTCTAATTTTCACATTAAAAAGGGAGAGAAGTTTTGGAGAAACCCTAGGTCCGAACTTGGTACGAATTTTACAGGTTTTTCAAGGGTTCTTTGCCCTTGATCCCTTTCATATGTAATTGAGATAAGTATTCTTTTAATTCAATCAATATGTCTATGTGTTGGTTGTCTATATCTTGTTCTTGTCTTGATTCCACCATGTTAGGCTAGATCTATCTTGTGTTTGATTAGATCTAATGAAACCTAGATGTTAATTATGTGTTGATTACTTGTTTATGGTTGTATTGGATGAATGATTTCGATGTTAGGATTAAGAAAACTGGCAGATCTCCAATTGGTAACATGCTTGAACGTCTTAGGAAACATGAACCGATGTGCACTAGGTTTTATTGGTTGTATTTACTGCATGAGTAATTTCTAATGATCCCATGTTAGGAGTTTTTAACGGCTCGACATAGGAGTGAAGTAGGCACTCATAGGATTGGGGAAGTAAGTGCGCCACCCCATGAATGGTATTAAGGAATACAATCTGTCATCCACGCAACTATAATAAGTAATTAACGTGTAAAAGATGTCTAGGGAGTAGTGAAATCTAAATAAACACATTTTCTCTACTTATTGCTCACAACCTTAGTATAACTTAGTTTATTTTCATTTTTAGTATTTTATTTTGATTGCATCTTAGTATTGGGTTAGTTGACTAGCAACTAATTCCGCCCAAATCCTTCAAACCCGAGATATTTAATTGCTTTCTAAAAAAAATATAAAAATACAAAAATAATCTTCCATCATCTTTAGCACTAGTAATTAGGTTTTCTAATCCTAGCGACACTATTCCTAGCTGAACGATCAATCCCCCGGTACTTGTCACTATACTATACTACAACGATCAGGTACACTGCCTGGTGGAGGTTGTAAGCTTCTCAAGATCCCTTGAGAGGTAAAGCCTGGTGCGATTCCCACGTATCAAGTTTTTGGCGCCGCTGCCGGGGAATAGTTATTGTCTAGGTTAGAATTTCTTTTTATTAGGTCTACTTGCTAGATTCCTTTCTAGTAATGTTTTATTTTTATTATTTAGGTTTTCTTTAGTCTATCTTATTTCTTTGTTTCATTTGTTCGTAAACGATTTCGATGGATAACAATAACATTGATCGTTTGATTCCTGTTATTCGTGTTTTTCGTCGTAGGATTTTCCAAATGCCCGCCCCACTCCCTTTTGTTGAGAATGAGAACCCGCCTAACCTCTCGCCCAACCACCACTTTAACAATAATTCTGAGTTAGAGGAGTCTGATCATGATGATGACCGTAGGGCTAGTCCTTTTTACTATTCAGACTCCGATGAGGATCTTGATGATGGTGATGTGATTAATGAGAATAGGATGGAAGAGGAAATAAACCCTCTTAGGTATGTTGACCCTAGAACTAGGATTGAGTGCGATAGTTCATTCAACATGCAATTTCCTTGTAAGATCGGATTTAAGAGCTTTAACGCCTATCTTAACTCATCTCTCCCAATGAACATAATCTCGCGTAATGAATATAATAAAATCATGGTAGATGAGTTAGAGTACAAAGGAGAAAACATTATTGCTAGGGCAATACCATTGCATGTGTTTGTAGGAAGCTTGGCTTATCTTGCTGAGTTCATGGTTATGGAGAATCTAGGGGAATTTATTGATGATAAGTTGACCCAAGTTGTGTTTGGAAGACCTTTCAAACGGTTGACCAACCTCGATGAAAAACTCATAGAAGGGTTAATTACATTCTCGAATGGGGATGAAGATTTTGTCTGTCAAATGCCCCGCACACACCCTAGGTTCAAGGATTTTCCATGGAGAAGTGTA
This sequence comes from Artemisia argyi, assembly GCA_030686995.1. Classification (NCBI taxonomy): domain Eukaryota; kingdom Viridiplantae; phylum Streptophyta; class Magnoliopsida; order Asterales; family Asteraceae; genus Artemisia; species Artemisia argyi. The sequence goes on along the minus strand of CM060702.1, from coordinate 49,154,776 downwards.
GTAGGTATCCACCCATAGAAATGCTAAGTGAGAATGATAAGAGAAAAGGGTTTAAGTATACTCATGAAAAGAATAAAAGATACTATCGGGGATGTCTAGAGTTAGAAGATGAGTATAAGAAAGATGAGGCGACTATTAGATGGCTCACGCTTGGTTATGTGAGCATAAGCGATACACGGTAACCCATGACCTTGAGTCTAGCTACAAGACTCGTAAATAAAGAAAAGCGCTTCTTGGGAGGCAACACATGCTTTGTGTGATTTTCATTTTATTTGTTTGTTTATTTTGTTATTTGCTTCCGTATGCATGCTTTATTTTTATTGTTGGTAGATCATGTTTCTCAATTAAAATGTGGAAATACTTTACTCTGTTGTTTTGGCTTAGTCTTAACTCCACCTAAAGGTATTTTTTGCAAAAGATAAGTGTAAAGGGAAACCCCAAATATGTTTTTAAGAAACAAACCGATCATGATTCTCCACAATATTAAATGAACATGTATATTCGTATTTGTTAGAGTCAAATGCTTGTATTGAGTCATAATGAAGTTTTGCAGGATTTTCCAGGAAGTAGAACCAAGTTTTTCCAGAAATTTTCCGGAAACTTAACATAAGAATTTCTGCAGGTCAATCCTGACGGCGTCACGAGTTAACTCTTGACGGCGTCACGGGTAAAAAAATCTGGAAATTTTACCGGTTTTGTTTTTTCTAACGGAGTCTTATGGTTTTTGTGAATTATCAAGTTTTATAATCTCCAGGAAATCTGCAAACTTCATTCCACAAGCATTATATCTTACTTTGTTTTCTAGGATTTAGTAACTTATATAGGATGCCGCCGATTTTATGCGAGATTGTCTTGTCTATTTCTCAGGATTTACAGGTTATGTATGACAAGAAGATGATTTATATTCTGGAAGGGAAGCTTCGATTGTTCATTTTCTTGGAGGAAGATCTAACATGGCCACCTTATTATCCATACCGAGCGAATCAGGGGAGTATTTGATTTCATTCTTTTTACTTTCTCACTTTTACATTTTTTACTTGAACATTGGGGACAATGTTCATCCTAAGTGTAAGGGGAGGGTAAAATGATGATACCTTACATATGCACTTTCGCTTGAGTTTGCTTTGTTTAATGGTAGGTGTGTAATAAAACTATGAGAAATACTTGTTAGTGTAATTTTAGCGCCAAATTTAAAATTTTTTACAACACTTAGGAGTGAAACTTTAGCCATAGCAAGCGTCTCATGGATAGGAGATTGTATGACTAGCACATAACCGTATATTCAGAAAAATTTTCCACCCAAATATGTGAGGTTTGCCTTTAGATTTGATAGGAAAAGCATTTACTATTAGTGCTTATGAGTGCACCGGTAGCATTTAGATTCTAGAACTTGCGTTAGTGATACATCCCGAGACCGCTAGTGAGACTACATTCGTGTGGTAGGATTTACTACATGATAAGAGGCATTAGGATCACCCTTGTGTTAAACCCGTATTATAATTTCTTGACCACTTAAGTCATATTGCTTGACTACCTAAGTCAACTAATTTTTCCACACCCTTAGCGTTGTACTCATTTTTAGTACACGAAACCCCTAGTACACCCCTCCGAGCTTATCTTTTCGTTTCTAACTTTCAGCATTTTACTTAAAGGAAGAATTTGTTACACCCCACTTAAATGTACACCCAAATCGCCTTAGCCTTCCGTGTATGCGCTCATTTTTAGTGCATTATTGTTATTTGTTAAACCCTAAGTTAACTATCTAATTGATTACATGGTTGCTAAGTCGAGTCATATCCTTGTACATATTGTTTTGGGATGATTGGGACTCATGGGTAAAGTACTTATTTTATGGAGTAATGGGGAAGAACATCATATTATTACCCCCATACGTACGTTAATCTTAAAAGTACTCCAAGTATTTTGATTATCTTAATTCGAGTCATTAGATTAGTTTATTGTAAAGTATGTAAAGATTCAAGTGTAAGGGGAATGTTCATCCCCTATGATGTATTATTTTGGATGGTAGGGTAAAAGTGTATGCAAAAAAAAAAAAAAAAAAAAAAAAAAAAAAAAAAAAAAAAAAAAAATCGAAAAATCAAGAAAAAAAATAGAAAGAGAAAAAAGAGAAAAAACATACGGACTACCATCCCTTTTTATTCTATGTTCATTTTAAGTTTTTGTTATTTTTCATTTATTAGCCTAAGTCGAGTCTAGTCTTGGCTTAGCAATGCCACATTGTACATGTAATTGACCAAGATTGTTAACTCGCCACCAGTAAAGACTGCATTTATCCAACAAAACCGTGTATTTCATATCCCTACACCTAACGTTACAACCCTTTAAAAGACCTCTTTGATAGTTTATCCTAGGTGCTTACGCCATGTGGTGGAGGTTTGATCCTTTCCCAAGCCTATGTTAATCTATTTTGCTATGACAGGTAGTGAGAGATATATTCCGTTTTCATATTGTAATTTATACTTTATTACACCCGAGAGATGTGAGTATCTAAACACTATTTGTGAGGTGCTTGTGTATGACCTCCGTGCTTGTCTTTGGTCTTTAGTGGAACGATTATTTGTTGTAATTACTTTTATATTAGTGTTAAATGACCCCTAACTTGTATTTTGACTAGAATAAAAGCGCATTTGCTTGAGGACAAGCAAATCTCAAGTGTAAGGGTATATGATGAGGCGAAAAATGAACCACTTTTAGGGAGTCATTTAAGCCCGTAATTGAATTTATTTGATCAAATATTGCCCTAAATCGTTCCTTTTGTGATTTTAGGTACTTTGGGAGTGAAATCTGGAAAAGAATGCATTTTGGACGTTTTTGGAGCATAAAAGTGAAGAAAACGGCAAAGTCTCAATTTTCCAAGCTGGGAACAGTAGGTGACGGCGTCAAGAAGGAATTTCTGACGGCGTCAAGAGTAAATTCCATGACTTTCCATGACGACCCAGTACAGATTTGACGGCGTCACAAGGTAGGGCGTCAAGAGTAAAATGCATGACGGCCTGGAAAATGCTAACACATGACGGCGTCAAAAGTAGATCAAGGCAGTCCGAGAAGTATTTTGGCGGCGAGATGACGGCGTCACAAGATTTGTCTTGACGCCGTCAGACCCTATTTCCTATATATAGTTTTCTAATTTTCACATTAAAAAAGGAGAGAAGTTTTGGAGAAACCCTAGGTCCGAACTTGGTACGAATTTTACAGGTTTTTCAAGGGTTTTTTGCCCTTGATCCCTTTGATGTGTAATTGAGATAAGTATTCTTTTAATTCAATCAATATGTCTATGTGTTGGTTGTCTATATCTTGTTCTTGTATTGATTCCACCATGTTAGGCTAGATCTATCTTGTGTTTGCTTAGATCTAATGAAACCTAGATGTTAATTATGTGTTGATTACTTGTTTATGGTTGTATTGGATGAATGATTTCGATGTTAGGCTTAAGAAAACTGGCAGATCTCCAATTGGTAACATGCTTGAATGTCTTAGGAAATATGAACCGATGTGCACTAGGTTTTATTGGTTGTATTTACTGCATGAGTAATTTCTAATGATCCCATGTTAAGAGTTTTTAACGGCTCGACATAGGAGTGAAGTAGGCACTCATAGGATTGGGGAAGTAAGTGCGCCACCCCATGAATGGTATTAAGGAATACAATCCGTCATCCACGCAACTATAATAAGTAATTAACGTGTAAAAGATGTCTAGGGAGTAGTGAAATCTAAGTAAACACGTTTTCTCCACTTATTGCTCACAACCTTAGTATAACTTAGTTTATTTTCATTTTTAGTATTTTATTTTGATTGCATCTTAGTATTGGGTTAGTTGACTAGCAACTAATTCCGCCCAAATCCTTCAAACCCGAGATATTTAATTGCTTTCTAAAAAAAATATAAAAATACAAAAATAATCTTCCATCATCTTTAGCACTAGTAATTAGGTTTTCTAATCCTAGCGACACTATTCCTAGCTGAACGATCAATCCCCCGGTACTTGTCACTATACTATACTACAACGATCAGGTACACTGCCTGGTGGGGGTTGTAAGCTTCTCAAGATCCCTTGAGAGGTAAAGCCTGGTGTGATTCCCACGTATCAATATGACCTTAGTATTATAAGGAACCCCAGAATTTAGTCGAGTCATTAAAAATATGGAGCTCAGTAATAACTAATTATTTAACTTGATCTTGTGACAGTTTTTGTTTGATGAGACATAAGGTTTGAGTTAAATAATATTACTACTTAGCTTTAGGGATTTGATGACTTGATTATCTTTCCATTTGTCTCAGAAAGCGATTTTTGTGTCAGAAATTCTTAAGTAGGATGATTTAGAATCTCCTTATTTAAATGGATTGGGACGCCTCTTTATTTAAATAAAGAGATTGTAAATCACCAAACCATAAGTTTATGATCCCTTACTTACATAAATTTGGACGCTTCTTTATGTAAGTAATGAGTTATAAATAAGTGGGCTTATTTGCATCCGATACGACTCCTTAACCAAAACCTTAGACGAATCAGAGTGAACACCACTATTTTAGAGATCCTGAAATCCCGAGTTCTCTTAGACACACCGTAAGTAGTTAACAACAATAGAACTTCGGGACGAAGTTCCCTTAAGGGGTAGATAATGTAACAATTCGCATTTTCGGATTACTATTCATTTTTACTATTCACTATTATTATTCACTTTTTACTATTCACTTTCACTATTCACTCCTGAAATTTTTATTTCATATTCTCGTAAGTTAAACTATTTTAATGATAATTCGAGAATTTGACACTCGTCGGATCATTTCTGCAAAAAATCACAAAACCGTGTCTGAGATTTACTTTTAGGTTTAAACGTCATTCCAGCATCCCGATATGTCCATAAAACACTATAAACAATAGAAATATGATTTTCTCTCATTTTACGACAATTCCAAAAGTTTTGGAATTTTACGTTTTCCAGTTCAGCGTTTTACGCGAATTACGCGTTTTAGACCCGCGTTTCCAGTTTTGGCAGCGTTTAAGCAACCCGATAGAACTTGTAACTCATTAAATATGCTAAGATAGGTTATATTAATAAGTTTTAACATATTTATAAGTTTCATATTTTTAAGATACCCGATTTTAAGTTTCATGACTTAATGACTTACCGTTAGCGATTACCGGGACCAAAACTCACTCCGTAAGTCAAGATAAGTATCCAAGTCATGCAAGACTTATCCAAAACAACTAAACCTCCTCATTTCTAGCCTATTACACGTTTTTTATGACTCATAGGATAGAACATGCTTAGATTTATCACAAGTGTAAGTTTACTTAACCTAAAAGACATCTAAAACCTTACAACTCTTAACCTCCTCACTACACCTTCCTAGGCACCTTCCTAACCTCCTCATCTTCCTATAAATAGCAAGCTCATCCTCTTCCTTTTATCATCACCATAAACAACACACACTTAAATCACACAACCTTTCATCTTTGATTTCCAAGTTATAAGTTACACACCAAAGTTGAAGGCATAGTTAGTCTATACATGAATCAAGAGTTTGATTAGTGATTCCATGGTTGAATTAGGAGCTACACAAGGGTACTAGGGCTGAGTTAATAAAGTTTTTGCAAGGTCTATATCAAGGCTAGCAAGGGTTTCAAGCATAGGTTTAGTGTCCTAGTTTCATACTTGACTTCCTTTCTTTAGAAAGCCAAAAGTTGTAAGAAACCCTATTACACTTTCTTGCTCAATATAATTTTCATGCTTATTATGTTTCATTCATTCTATATATGGTCTTTGTGTTATGTTCATGATGTATAAAAATTGGTAAAACAAGTTATGGAAACTATATATTAACTTATGTTAAGTAAACAAGGAAACTAGTGACTTATATTGAGAACCATTACCAAAATAGAGTAACCATGATATAAAACATTTACCAACTGTTATAGAGGGTTTTAAAAGGAAAACATAGCAATTTAAATCACCTAAAACGAGTAGACGAGTCAAAAGTTATGGCCAAAAGAAGTTAGCGAACCTAAAAACCCGAAACTGCCTAATAGCATTCTGATCAAAATTTGGATTTTTTTCGAGGCCTTCTGTTCCGATTCATCCAAAAGTTAAAACACGAAAGTTGTCTGGAACGACGTTTTCGTTCAGGTTTAAAGAAGCTCGAACCCTGAAAAGGCATAACGAGTAATATTTTTCTTCAAATTCTTAACAGCCCATTTTAATACCCTATTGACCATTTATTGGTTATGGCTAAGTAAAACCAAGGGGTCTAATGACCTTAAAGCCGAGACCAAAACCATGGCTAAGGCCAAGGATGAGTCTCAAGACCATGGTAGCCATGACCAAATCCACGGCAAAGCCACGGCTAAAGACCTTATGGCTTTCTAAATCAAAAACTTATATATATTTTTATCAAATACTACAATAGTAGGGAGCCTCATGTGAGGGGTTCGTTAAAGTAAACCGTCGAGATGAGTTGTGGATTTATGAATTAAAGTGTCCTGGCTCCTCGAACGTTTACTACATGGCCTCTGAATTATGTCGGCCCGAACGGTAGTAAGCGATATACAAACTATACATGTTTCATAAACCATTTTATTCAACAACTTACACTATATACTAAGTACTACATCATGAACTATATGCAAGACGTATATAGGCAATTCTTCGTATTCTTAGACATTACTCCAAACCTAAGACATATCATCATATTCTAGGTTGCGCGTAGAGATTTCCTAGCTTATCCATCGATTCCGTTATACGTTTTGATATCATTAGTTCAAGGTGAGTGATAGCCCCTACTCTTTTTATACTTGTTTTAACTCTTTGGGGGAGATACATGCTCAACTACTTGCTTACTTGTACAAATACTCAAAACATTTATACTTGATTGTTTTATACTTGATTGTCCTATACTTGATTGCATTATACTTGATTTCATACATACATGATTGTGTTATACTTAACTGCGGTATACTTAATTGTGAGACTTCCAGTGGCTCGAAATTAAGTTGTTGGATGACCATTGAGACTTCCAGTGGCTCCAAATTAAGTTGTTGGATGACCATTTAGGCTATCTAGTGGCTCCAAATTAAGTTATTGGATGACCATTAGCTTTGATACATCCTAACATTTGCGAATGTTGGATACATCATAAACGTGAGGTCTTTGGAGATGAAGTGTAGTCTCACGACTAATTGCTTAACTATTGTGATGAACTTATACATGTCTTTATCATACTATATTTTCGCAGTGGGTTGTGAACACACAGGTTGCAAGTGTTGTTATGGGCGGGACTTGCAACTGAGTGGATTCATAATGCCTTTGCTGTGTGAACATTCTTTAAGGCTTTTCAACTGTTTTAAGACAAACTTTATGAACTCACCAACCATTGTGTTGACACTTTAGCATGTTTATCTCAGGTTAGTAAGGCGATAGCTAGTGCGTGGAACATAGAGTCAAGCTGCATATTCTGAAGACTTACGCTTTTATCATTTACCATTCAAAACATTTTGTATACATTTATGTATCATACTTTGGAATCTCATGTTTGTAACTTTGAACTCATTAATCGAATGGTAACTTTTCAAAACGTCTCATTTAGAGGTCGTTTTCTATAACTTGTACTTTGTATTATGAAGTAGCACCCCAAGTGACACAGTCTTCCGCTGCGATATTTTGGGGGTGTTACACCGTGTACGATCTTCCCTAACTCTATAGCTTCTACCTCTTCCTATGTCGAGCCGATTACTAGCTCCTAACATGGCCTCCTTAGTAGTTACTTATGCATTAAATATAACCAATTTATCGTAGTACACATCCGATCATGTTTTTAAGACATTCAAGCATGTTACCAATTGGAAGTCTGCCAGTTTTCTTAAGCCTAACATCGAAATCATTCATCCACAACAATTATAAACAAACAACCAACCAATAATCAATAACTAAGTTTCATTACATCTAAGCAAACACAAAGAAAACCTAGCCTAGCATGTTAACGTAAAGACAAGCATAAGATAGAATCAAACAACACATAGACATATTGGATGATTATTGGAAAACTTATCTTCAATTAAACATGGATGAAACAAGGGTTTCGAACCCTTGAAAATAAGGTAAAATTCGTGCTAGGGTTTCTCCAAAGTTATCCTCTCAAAGTTACATACTTGTGAATGAAAACTAGAAAACTATATATAGAGTTTTGAGTCTGACGGCGTCAAGAGCAAATTCTGGCGCCGTCAACTTGCCGCCATAAGAACACTCTTATTGCCTAGATCCATTCTAACGCCGGCATGTGTAAACTTTCTCTTGGTCGTCTCTTGTATTTTGTACGTGACGGCCTTGGTGACGCCGTCACGTGTAAATCCTCCAAAAACATTCTGGCGCGTCACGTGTAACGTGATTATCCACCTCTTTGCCAATGAGTGACGACGTCACAAGCAAATCCTGACGCCGTCAGGTACTGTTTTCAACATGATTTGGAGACTATGTCGTTTTCTTCACTTTTTTCGCTCCAAAAACGTCCAAAATGCTTCCTTTTCCAAATTTTTCAAAAGTACCTAAAATGACAAAAGTAACGATTTAGGGCAATATTTGATCAAATAATCTCGACTTTGGGCTTAAATGACCCCCTAAAAGCAGTACACTTTTCGTCTCATCAAGGAAAGAGGATTACTACAAGGAAGACCGTTTGGGCACTAAAAAGGAGAAGGAAGAGGCTGCCGACAATGTCTTACCAAAGTTTGATGATTTGAAAACAAGGGTTACAAAACTTGAAGCTCTGTTTAAATATCTAAAGGAAAGGAAGGAAATGAAGAAAAATGGTGATAGGGAAAGTTGTGTGTCTAGCTAAGTGTATGTTTAAATGGTAGTGAAGTTTGTAATGGTTGTCAACATGAGATCAATCAATAAAAATTTGGGTTTTGAATAAATGATAGTGTTTGGTGATACGCGGGATTGCGCCCTCGCAATAGGTTTTACCTCTCAAGGGATCTTGAGAAGCTTGCAATCCCCGCCAGGCAGTGTACCTGATCGTTGTAGTATAGGGTAGTGACAAGTACCGGGGGATTGATCGTTCAACTCAAGAATAGTGTTCGTTAGGATTGAAATTAATCTAACTAGGTCTAAAGGTGAAAGATGATTCTTTTTGTGTTTTTATATTTTTATGAAAAGCAGGTAAAAATCTCGGGTATTGGAAGAATGGGCGGAATTAGTTGCTAGTCAACTAACCCAATTAACTACAAATGCAAGAAAAGTAAACTAGGGTTCTACAAGGTAAATGAAGCGTATCTACCTATGATGTATTACTCCTTGCTAACTATCCAATTCTACCTATTGAATTTTCACATCCTTGTTTTAATTGACGGGTTGTATTCCTTAATACTATTCGTAGGGCCATGTACGATATTCCCTAACTCTATAAGCTCCTATTTCACTCTTATGTCGAGCCGACTAAAAGCTCCTAACATGGGATCACTAGAATTCGCTTATGCATTAAATACAACCATATAATTGTAGTACACCTCTGATCATGTTTCTTAAGACGTTCAAGCAAGTTACCAATTGGAGGTCTGCCAGTTTTCTTAAGCCTAACATCGATATCATTCAATTAAACAAGAGACAATAGGAAACAAGAATTATAAGCTAAACCAATTAGACCTATCAAAGTGTCACACCCTAATTGATGAAGATAGACACAAAAATCAACAAGGAATCAATAAGATCTAATCAATTATATACAAGTTTCACACAATCATAAGTAGACACAAGGTGAATTAGCAAAACATCATCAAAGAAGAGCAAGCAACAATGATAATGGAAAACATAATTAAGATAGAATCAACAAACCAATATATGATGTTTATGGAGTGATTGAAACCCTCTAAGTTGCTTGAAAAACACCTACCTAAACCCAGGAATCGACCTTAGGGTTTAGGGCTTAAAAATAATGAAGTTATGATGTTGTATTTATAGGCTCTTTTCTGCCCGGCCCGACCTGATGGTGTCATGACCATTTTTTCACCAAATCGAAGATTTTTTCATACCGATCATTTAATTTTTTGAATCGCTCAAATCCGAGTTCGTATGCAAAAGTTATGGCCAAAACAGTGTCAGCTACTCTGCGCGTAAGTTATGATTATCTTGACCAACATGTGACGTTTTTACTAAGGTTTCTTCTTGTGTAAGCCTTCTTCATAACGTCGTCACTCTATATCATCTGACGTCGTCAGGTTAAATCCTGGCGCCGTCATGTGTAAACTTACTTTGGGCCGTCACGTGTAATCTAACCCTGACGGCCTTGGTGACACCGTCAGGTCAAATTGCCTTGAAATAGTTCTGGGCCGTCATGTGTATTTGCCATATCCACCTCTTTTTCCAAGCTTGACGCCGTCACTTGTAGAGCCTTGACGCCGTCAGGTACTGTTCCCAGCAAGGAGTTTAAGACTTTGTCGTTTTCTTCACTTTTATGCTCTAAAAACATCCAAAATGCTTCCTTTTCCAGATTTCTCTCCAAAAGTACCTAAAATGACAAAAGGAATGATTTAGGGCAATATTTGATCAAATAATCTCGAATTAGGGCTTAAATGACCCCTAAAAGCGGTACACTTTTCGCTTCATCAAATATCCCTACACTTGGGATTTGCTTGTCCTCAAGTAAATGAGCTTTTCCACCAATAAAAATACAAGTTAGGGGTCATTTAACACTAATATAAAAGTAATTACAACAAATGATCATTCTACCTTAGTCAAAACAAGCACGGAAATTATACACTAGCACCTCACATTAAGTATTTAGATACTCTCATCTCTCGGGTGTTGTAAATTTATATATTATAATTGGAAATGGAGAAATATCACTCATTACCTGTCATAGCAAATAGATTACCATACGCTTGGGAAAGGATCAAACCTCCACCATTGGCGTAAGCACCTAGGAAAACTATCAAAGAGGTCTTTTTAAAGGGTTATAACGCTAGGTGTAGGGGATATGGAAGACACGGTTTTGTTGGATAAACGGATATTTTACTGGTGGCAAGTCAATTGTCTTAGTTAACTACATGTACAATGAGGCGTTGCTAAGCCAAGACTCGACTCAACTTAAACTAACTACGACTCTTTTTGGATTTTTTTTTCAAGACACTAAATAAATAAAAGAAACGGATAGTAGCCCGTATATTTTTCTCTTTTCTTTTTCTATTTTTTTTCTTTTTTTTCACCTTTTTTTTCGTTTTTTTCGGTTTTTTTTTTTTCTTTTTTTTTTTTTTTTTTTGCATATACTTTTACTCTACCATCCAAAATAATACATCAAATGGAGCTCATTTCCTCCCTACACTTGAGATTTTACATACTTTACAATCAACTATTCTAATGACTCAAATCAAGATAATCAAAACACTTGGAGTACTTTTTAAGATTAACGCACATATGGGGGTAATAAATTGATGTTCTTCCCCATTACTCCATAACACTAGTACTTTACCCATAAGTCCCAATCGTCCCAAAACAATATGTACAAGATATGACTCGACTTAGCAACCATGTAATCAATTAGATAATTAACTAAGGGTTTAAACAAATAACAATAATCCACTAAAGATGAGTGCATACAAGGAAGGCTAAGGCGATTTGGTTGCACATTTGGGTAGATTGGTAACAAATTCTTCCTTTAAGTAAGATACTTAAAGTTAGAAACGAAAAGATAGGCTCGGAGGGGTGTACTAGGGGTATCGTGTACTAAAAATGAGTACAACGCTAAGGTGTGGGATAAATTAATTGACTTCGCTAGTCTTGTAATATGACTTAAATGGTCAAGTAATTATGATACGGGTTTAAACACAAGGGTGATCCTAATGCCTCTTATCATGTAGTAAATCCTACGACATGAATGTAGTCTCACTAGCAGTCTCGGGATGTATCACTAACGCAAGTTCTAGAATCTAAATACTACCGGTACACTCATAAGCACTAATAATGAATGCATTTCCTATCAAATCTAAAGGCAAACCTCACATATTTGGGTGGAATTTTTTTTGAGTGGTACGGTTTTGTCCCAGTCATACAACTCCTATCCATGAGACGTTTGTTAAGGCTAAAGTTTCACTCCTAAATGTTGTGAAAAAATTTAAATTTGGCGCTAAAATTGCACTAACAAGTATTTCTCTTAGTTTTATTATACACCTACTATCAAACAAACAAACTCAAGTGCAATTGTATCCTATAAGGTATCATCATTTACCCTCCCCTTACACTTAGGATGAACATTGTCCCTAATGTTCAATTAAAGGATGTAAAAGTAAAGCAGGTAAAAGAATGAAAACAAATACTCCCCTGATTCGTTCGGTGTGGATAGTGTGTTAACAGGGTTAGATCTTCCTCCAAGAAAATGAACGTTGAAAGCTTCCCTCCAGAAATATAAATCATCTTCTTGTCATATATAACTTGTTAAACCTGAGAAAACAATCAAGGCAAACCTCGCGTAAAATCGGCGGCAATCTATATATATAAAGAAAAATCCTAGAAAAAATAGCATATATATCTTAATGTTGCTTTCTTGGAATTAAAGGGATATAATGCTTGTGGAATGAATGTTTGCAGATTTTCTGGAGTTTATAAAACTAAAGAATCAACAAAAACTTTAAGACTCCGGTTTAAACAAAACTCGCAAAATTTTTCAGAATTTTAGTACCTGATGCCGTCAGGTTGTAACTCCCGACGTCGTCAGAATGTTCCTGGAAAAATCTTATGTTAAGTTTCCAGAAAATTTCTGGAAACACTTATGCCTTATTTCCTAGAAAATCCTGCAAAACATCATTATAACTCAATACAAGCATTTGACTCTAACAAATACTAATATTCATGCTCATTTAATATTGTAGTGAATCATGCTCATTTCGTTCTTATAAACAAATTTGGATTTCCCTTACACTTAGATTTTGCAAAATACCTTTATATGTAATTAAGACGAAGTTAAAAACAAAATAAAGCATTTTCACAATTTACTTTGAAACATGATTTACCAACAATAAAAATAAGACATGCATACGGAAACAAATAAAAACACACAAAACATGGGTTGCCTCCCAAGAAGCGCTTTTCTTTATTAACGAGTCTTGTAGCTAGACTCAAGGTCACGGGCTATTACGTGACCTCGTCATTGGTCACATTCTCTAGGTCATCCTCAATTTTAGTTTTGTATTCTGGACCTAGTTGCAAACATTCCTTGTATTCCGGGCTATTATGCGGGATTGCGCCCTCGCAACAGGTTTTACCTCTCAAGCGATCTTGAGAAGCTTGCAATCCCCGCCATGCAGTGTACCTGATCGTTGTAATATAGTTAGTGACAAGTACCGGGGGATTGATCATTCAACTCAGGAATAGTGTTCGTTAGGATTGAAATTAATCTAACTAGGTCTAAAGGTGAAGGATGATTCTTTTTGTGTTTTTATATTTTTATGAAAAGCAGGTAAAAATCTCGGGTATCGGAAGAGTGGGCGGAATTAGTTTCTAGTCAACTAACCCAATTAACTACAAATGCAAGAAAAGTAAACTCGGGTTCTACAAGGTAAATGAAGCGTATCTACCTATGATGTATTACTCCTTGCTAGCTATCCAATTCTACCTATTGAATTGTCACATCCTTGTTTTAATTGACGGGTTGTATTCCTTAATACTATTCGTAGGGTCGTGTACGACCTTCCCTAACTCTATAAGCTCCTACTTCACTCCTATGTCGAGCCGACTAAAAGCTCCTAACATGGGATCACTAGAATTCGCTTATGCATTAAATACAACCATATAATTGTAGTACACATCCGATCATGTTTCTTAAGACGTTCAAGCAAGTTACCAATTGGAAGTCTGCTAGTTTTCTTAAGCCTAACATCGATGTCATTCAATTAAACAAGAGACAATAGGAAACAAGAATTATAAGCTAAACAATTAGACCTATCGAAGTGTCACACCCTAATTGATGAAGATAGACACAAACATCAACAAGGAATCAATAAGATCTAATCAATTATATACAAGTTTCACACAATCATAAGTAGACACAAGGTGAATTAGCAAAATATCATCAAAGAAGAGCAAGCAACAATGATAACGAAAAACATAATTAAGATAGAATCAACAAACCAATATAAGATGTTTATGGAGTGATTGAAACCCTCTAAGTTGCTGGAAAAACACCTACCTAAACCTAGGATTCGACCTTAGGGTTTAGGGCTTAAAAATAATGAAGTTATGATGTTGTATTTATAGGCTCTTTTCTCCCCGGCCCGACCTGACGGCGTCAGCCCTAAGGGGTGACGGCGTCACGACCGTTTTTTCACCAAATCAAAGATTTTTCGTCCCGATCGTTTGCTTTTTTGAATCGCTCAAACCCAAGTTCGTATGCAAAAGTTTTGGCCAAAAAAGTGTCAGCTACTCCGCGCGTAAGTTATGATTGTCTTGACCAACATGTGACGGTTTTACTAAGGTTTCTTCTTGTGTAAGCCTTCTTCCTGACGTCGTCACTCTATATCATCTGACGTCGTCAGGTTGAATCCTGACGTCGTCATGTGTAAACTTACTCTTGGTCGTCACGTGTAATCTGACCCTGACGGTCTTGGTGACGTCGTCAGGTTAAATTGCCTTGAAATAGTTCTGGGCCGTCATGTGTATTTGCCATATCCACCTCTTTTTCCAAGCTTGACGCCGTCAGGTACTGTTCTCAGCAAGGATTTTGAGACTTTGTCGTTTTCTTCACTTTTATGCTCCAAAATCATCCAAAATGCTTCCTTTTCCAGATTTCTCTCCAAAAGTACCTAAAATGACAAAAGGAACGATTTAGGGCAATATTTGATCAAATAATCTCGAATTAGGGCTTTAATGACCCCCTAAAAGTGGTACACTTTTCGCTTCATCATTTGGCAATCAATATTTTGCTTGTTGTTGTTAATTCTTTAGTTTGACTGTTACAAGTCAATTTGGTAGTTTGATTATTAGATGTCTAAGTAATTAAACGATTTTCCTTTTTAACTATATTGGGTGTTTGGATTAGCATTTTCATATTTGAGTTACATGTTAAAATATGTAAAGCATTTGCATTTTTAACACATGTAACATTTTACAATTACTGGGTATGGTTTGAACATAGGTTCATCAAATGTTAAGTGGCCACTGTGTTTGGTTTTGCTGATACAAAGGTGTGATCAATTATGGTGAGTATACCATCATATTTAGCATTTGGTTAATTTGAGTTTTTAAAGGTCACTGATGAGTGCTCAAACACTCATCATTTCTGGTCAAATCTGAACTGCAAAACATACAAAAACACTCAGTAATGCATCAAAATACCAAAAATATTTCAAAATTGTGTTTTATATGTTTTAGATGCAAAATGAGCAAAAACAGATGAAAAACGTACAAAGTTTGCAAAATTGGCAGTTTCAGTCCCTCAACTTTCATAAAATGACAAAACTAGTCCCTGGATATTCAAAATATAGAAAATTATCACCAAAGGTCCTTTTGAAATCATAAGTTGTCATATTTAGTCCTTTGGAGAAAAATTGAAAAAGTTTTGGAAATTTACAATTTAGCCCCTGAAGTTTCAGACTTTGACAGATTTGGTCCCTGGTGGGATAATTTTGAATAAAAAATCATTTTGGGTCCTTGGGAAGTCACAAAAATCATTTTTAGTCCCTGGATGAAAGTTTTGTGAAATTACATGTTTGGTCCCTGGACTTTGCAAGTTTGGCAGAATTGGTCCCTGGAAATTTTAAAATGGAAAATTAACTTTCATGGTCCTTGAATTATTAATACATGGCAGGAATAATCCTTGGAACAAGTTGGGAAAATTACATTTCAGGTCCCTCAAATTTGCAGATTTACATTATTGGCCCTTGTGTTTTTATACTTTACCAAATGGACCCTTAAAGTTATTAAAAGTCCAACAACCAAACCCAAATACATGCCTGATCCATGAACACCCCTTACCCAGCCCATCACCAAACCTCAGCCCACCACTAATAAAATACTTTCCCCCGTTTTATTATTAAACCCGGTCAAACATCAAAGTCAAACACCTTCCTTCCCCACCCACTTGGCTGCAAACAACCTGCACACTCAACCCCCCTCCTCACCTCCACCTCAGCTACCCATCCTTTGTCCCCCTTCCAAACCACAAACATCCAAACCCCATTTAATTCCCACAAAACCCTCACAAGTAACCATAATCTGCCAAAAAGTCTTTTCGCGCCAAAATCATTTCAAGGGCCAAGATCATTTCTTTGACATCCAATGGTTCTCAAAAGAAGTGGGACAGAAAGAGAAAGCCTCCTCAGTCCATATAAGTGAAGAAAAGAGAGAGAAGAAGAGGCATGTAGCTAGTAGTGTAGTTTTTAGTTTAAATTTAATGTCGACTTAGTGTAAAATTGATCTTTCAATTGTAAATTTTAGTTTAAAAAGCTTGTAATCTGCCTTTCTAGTGTAATTTAAACTTTATGTTATTTCAATTTCAAGTTCTCTTTATATAATTCACTTTTTAGCATTTTCAAGTTAAAAATTCCATTTTCACTCAAAGGTGTTAAGAGTTGATTTTCAGTGTTTGTTTTAGCTCAGTTAAGCTCATTTGAAAGCTTTTTAAAGCTTTCAAGGCATTTAAGCTTGTAATGTTCAAAAACTCAAAAATACAAAAAAATCATAAATAAATAGAAAAAAAATCAAAAATCAGTTTATAGTGAGTAATGAAGCATGGAGCTGGGTCAAAAATGATGAGCTTGGGTTTTAGAACTCCTAGGGGAGTAATAGGAATGTGTTTTTGAGCTTTGGTACCTCATGACTGAGCTTGGATACATTGTAAGCTTATTTTTCATATTTTGGTAAACTAATATAGGATTGCTTGATATTGTCTGTCCTGGTGTAATCTTTGCTTATTCAGTATATTCAGGTGTGTGGTGACTTATTTGAGTTAGTTTTACCCTTTGTCTTATAAGGTGTGTCCCTTTAATCCATTTCAACTGTCAAATATTGCTTAGTAGTGCTTCTTAGGTTTTAGTTGTTTGTGATTAGGATTTCTTGTTTAGAATAGTTTCTATAATATGCATGAAAGCTTATTTGGTGAGATCTTGGCCTGAATAACTTAGTTGTAGTATAAACCAAAAATCAGACCTATATTAAGGGGTGTTTGGGATTGCCTGATCCAAAAGGGTCTTGGTGGTTATTATTGTTAATTAAGGTTGTTGCATGTCAGTCATAGTCTAATTAGGTAATATTGACCCAATATCACAAGTTCCAATAGCAAGAAAGTCAAATTCCTACCCAAATGCCCCATAACTGTCCAACTGTGGGAACAGTTGGTTTCCAACTCACCCAAATCCCTTCCATAGTTGTAGTTATAGATTAATTCCATGTTAGTAGAGCCTAACATGTCCATTTCAGTTAGATTTGATCATCCAAAATTGGCCAAAGTTAACTTTTAAGTTTTAAGCAAAAAATCAATTTGCACATTTCTGATTTTCACAAAAGTTCAAGGAATTAAATAGATTTTTGTGTTTGTTTCCATGGATTGAATCTTGTTTCATTAGATAGCCTACCAGTTCAACTTCAAGATCCATTGGTTCTTTGAATTTTGTGATTTTTGTACTGGGCCCCACACAACCCCAAAGTTACCTGCAGGGGGGAACCCTGCCCTACTGCACAGCCCACAGTCCACACCACCACCTTGGTGGTGGTTTTCTGGCCACTACAGTGGTCCACAACCTTCCCTCTTTGTTCCTAACAACCCTCCCCCTGGTAGGTTTAAAAGTTTGACCTTGGGTTTGACCTTGAAACACCTAGATCCCACCTGGAACCACACCTCAAGGTTGTCACATTTCTGAGCAGTTTGGAAGTTTTTGGATTGCTTATTTGGCTTTTGTGGCTTATTCAGTAGTTGTAGCTAGTTGTTTTAGCTTAATTATTGTTCTCCTCAGTAGTTTGTACCTAGTTTTCAAGCTTGAGAGCCCTGCATAGCTTATTCAAGCTTTTAAGCTTTGACAGTTGACCAAAGTCAACTGTCCTAGCTTATTGAGCTTTCTTAGCTTATTTTTAAGTTTCACGTTACTTGTTTTTACAAAAGTTTCATTTTTTAAGTTATAAAATAGTTTTCTAAAGAAAAAATCCAAAAAAGTCAAAGTAATTTTAAGTGATAGTTTCTATTTAATTTTATTTAAATTTTATTTTTCATTTTTAGATTTTTATTAAGTACTTAGCTTTTTTATATTTTTCTTAAATTCCTCCTATATTAAAGTATTTATAGTAATTTTCTCAGATTTTTATTTTATAATCTAGTATTTATTAGAATTAATCTTAGTTTTATTAATAATTAATTAAAATTAAGTTTTAAATAGCATAATTAGTTTTTATTAGGTAAAACCTAGTTTTTATATTTTTCCTAGCTTTTATATATTAAACTATAATTTTAGAAATTTTCTTGTAATTTTTACTGTTCATTTTCTATTTTTCTTAATTTAAAATAGTTTAATTAGGTAATTAATAATTAATTAATAGAAAAACCACAAAAAGACAAAAATACATATTTTTATTTTTAAAACTTATTTTTAGTTATTTTATAATTTTAGAAATTTTATTTTCACCTCTTTAGTGTTTAATTAATATTATATTATATTTAAGTTGTTTAAATATTAATAATAAGTATTAAATAGTAGTTAATTAATATTAAATAATTAATTAGTGTAAAAATTTATTTTCTTTTTCTAAAAATTTTCTTTTATCTTTTAGTTTGTAAAAAAGTCATTTTCACTCCCTGGGTGTTTTCAGATTTCATTTTTCACTTTTTATTTCGTACGTTTGCGTTTTATTTAAACGCACGTACGCGTTTTTTAGGTTTTAAATGTTTCTGGGTTTTCAAGCTTTCCAGTTTTGTTAATATAGTGTATTTAAGTTGTTTTCTCTTATATTCCAGTAGTGTAATCATCACAACTCATTTATACCCCTTCCTGTCCAGATTCACCCGATCACATAACCGTTTGTTAGCCATCCACACCTCGTCGGGACATAACGACCCGGGGAAACACTATACTTCCGCGGAGCATTGATCTAAGCTGTTTGACCATCTTGACCACATCCGTGGTTGACTTTGGTTGATGGTTTAGCATCAATCAGTCACCGACTATCTAATATGTACAGCCATAAAATATAATGTATAAGACAACATGAAAATGACTTAACACATTGACTTTTTAGCATTTAACATTTGGTTAGTTTGACTTATAGTAGTCAACTGGCAAACAATGTCTGATACAACATGAAAATGAGTTAAAACATTGTCTGATACAAGGTTCTACCGATAATTAACAAAAAATGGAAAAGACGATGCGGCCTCCACTGCACAACCTTCACCTGATGAACCTTTTAACGAAGTACATACTGGAACTCGGTGATCAACTTACAAAAACATTCATCCTGTCACTGATGGTCAAACTGCAAATGTGCCTGGAAAAACAACCAAACACCAAATATTCAAGTTTTATAAGGTATAATTGTTGTAACATAATAAAAAACACAAGCCATGCAATTCAAAATTGAAACCTTACTTAGGATGGCTTGTTGGCAAAAAGGGCCAGTATGCAATTGGTAATCTTTTCACTGCTTTTAAAATGTTTGTTAGGACCACTAGGCACAACATCACAATCACCAGCACCATCAGCAATGTTTTCACCATCAAAACCAGGAAATTCAACCATTATAGCCTTCGCGTTCCCATCAAAACCTCGCTTATAAGTTTTTACAACTTCTTCGCCCTTTTCCTCTTGCAAAACGTCCTCTTCCAGAATCAGCTTACCCTTTCCCTTATTATTGATGCTTTTGTCATGGATAACATCTTTTTCCTGTTGGATAACAACACCAACCTGCAATTTGTTCTTATCTATACCCTTCCATTAACGGCGAGTCCTAAAAGGTCTCCCACTTGACATTCTGAAGTTAGCATTTTCCTCTACCCAACCCACAACCTCAAAACCAATGTTTTC
This sequence comes from Artemisia argyi, assembly GCA_030686995.1. Lineage (NCBI taxonomy): Eukaryota > Viridiplantae > Streptophyta > Magnoliopsida > Asterales > Asteraceae > Artemisia > Artemisia argyi. The sequence continues at coordinate 49,134,765 of CM060702.1, read as the reverse complement.
CAAATAAAATACTGCTAACATTTGGGGCCTATGTATAACAAAGATATCAACTGACTCATGTGTTTCCGCAAACTCATATAGCTTAAGGACATCCTGGTCCCTATAAATCAATTGCAAACCATTTTCTAGTGATTTATTTGGATCACAGAAAAACACCACCCATTTTGATTCCTTAATATATGATAATAGATTATATAGGGTTGAATTAAAGATACCCTTATCATACCTAAAAGCACTAACATTAATAATGGATCCTCCTTCATACCTGAGTGGGGTATATTCAAATATTCCATTTGTGTGAATCCGGAACAACACTTCTCCTTCTTCTTCTGGTTTTATACATTTAAATGTTGTCACAAATATGTTCCTTTCCATTTTCCTATAACTTGCATCAACGGTGTTTCTCACAATGTGGAATGACTGATTTTTCTATGTATTGGGTATTATGAAACTTTTTAGGGTTATGTTGGTCGGGTCATTGGGTCAGGTTTATTGGGGCGTAATCCAAATGAAAAACTTAAGCGTATTGGAGAAGTTTTGTCTAATTTCGTCGTTGGTCCCCAACTTTACCAAGCTTTCCGTTTGTATAATTTCCCGCCATTTAATAACATTACTCTTTACGATATACTAATATCACATTTGGTCCCTGAATTTGTAACGTCATCAGTTTAGTTAGTATTTAAGGGACCATACCCCAAAGGTTTTGCATACCCAACACACAATTAAGTTACTTCCCAAACCTAAAACACAACAAAAAAATGTCAGAATTTCCACGCCTACAGGAACTTGCAACCGCCACCGGTTCCCACGAACTGTTTGCTAGCATTGCTCTGTACTATCAACGCGAGAACGACAAGGATATTAAGCTTGCAAATAGACTCCTTAAGTGTTATGCGGATTTGGTTCATGACACCCACCAAACCCAAGAATTTATGGCTGAAGTTGAAGGATGGCGTACTTCCCTTATGTCGTGGGGGCTTCTAGAAGATCTTAAAAAGATCCAGAAGAAAAATGTCATCAAGGCTATATAGATTAATAGGTTGATTTCTGAAACCCATGCTCAGGTGTAGGACAGGAACAACTTTATTGATTTTCTTAGGAAAACTTGATTTTGTTGTTAATCACTAATGGTGAAACATTTAGTGTGTAATGTTTGTTGTCTTTTGAACCTTATGAATTATGTATTTTGCTTGATCATCTAGTATTACACTATCATGAACTTTTGATCTATGTTATCGAATGAAATGAAGATCTGTTTAGCTTAATCCGCTTTTGCTTTTGCGTGTTGTTTTTTGCTTGTATAGCTTAATCACATATTCACATTGATGTTATATGTTTGGTCCTTTGTGAAACAGTGTAAACATACATAGTTCGTATGTTTCTTCTGTTATAGTTACCATAAAGCTTTACGGATGCATTTATAAGTACGGTTGTATTTTGACCATTAGTATCCCCAAATTCAAATTCAAAATTAGTCTAGTATTTTCCCCCTGAAATTGCTTATCAATGGGTAAACTTAGATATCGTAAATAGATGAAATGCTCTAATTGTCAAACCGTTGGACATAATAAGAGAAGGTGTCACAAGGAACAAGATCCACAACACCCAAAGGAAAGTAACATACGAGGAAGAAAAAGGCATGTTGATGGCAGAAGGCAGCAGGTATAACACCCCCAAAATCGACCAATACAGCGGAAGACTTTTGGGGTATTATATTGTTGATCTTTCGTCACAATTATAGAAAACGATTCAAGTGATCGTTTTAAGTTTTATTTAAAATACCAAATATTTATAATTCCAAGAGAATTCGTTATTCAACAACAAGTTTTATTTAAAGAGAAATAAACATTTCTTTATTTGCCCACTTCGTGCCGTTGCCATCCATTCCATTTAGTTACCTGAGATAAACATGCTAAAAGTCAACAAAAAGTTGAGTGAAATTTATAGGTTTATAATTTAGAGTTTGAACACAAGAGGTAGATGTTTATTGTAATATCGATACAAATAAACAAGTTAGAAATCACATTCATTATTGCATTAAGCTCATGACACTCAACGATTCAACAGACATCAATATTTTCATAATAATGATGTAAAATATATAGCCCCCAAGATAGGTATTTGCCAGTAACCTATTATATTCAAATAACGTGCATTTGGTAACTTTCCTCTAGCAACCAAATGGGGATTGTCAATCCCTAATAGATCTATTCACAATTATTTACGTTCACCTTTCAAGTGTAAGGTTCATGATCGAGGGACTTTTGGCAATAGCTACTTAAGCAATAATAAGATCAGGAAAAGACTTGTGTTCGGTTTTTGAGCATGTATCCCCCCCACAAAAATAAGTTAAGTGTGGGCTATGAACTCACCTTAGTTGGATAGTAGAACAAACGTAATCTCTACGATGCAAGGCAACGGCTTCACACACAACCTATAAGATATGGCACGTTTCAGTTCTTAAGTCTCGTTTTATTGCGAACGTTTATTATTAATTATGAGTAATCGATAAAGTGCATACGTGATGTGTTACGTCGTATAAAAATAGATAATGGTTAAGTATTGTTTTATTCGTCTAAATTTAGTTATTCGTTATATACGTTTTATTCGTATTTTATATATATATATATATATATATATATATATATATATATATATATATATATATATATATATATATATATATAATAAAAGTCAATATTACTATTTAATCCTTCATGTTTCTCAATTTTACACTTTTTACCCTTAATGGAAAAACAATTACGCCGTTAGTCCAAAAGTTATATATATTTACATTTTTAGTCCAAATATCAAATATTTACATTCATTATCCCTAAATTTCAATATTTACTGTTTATACCCTTAGAAAAACAGTTTTATACTTTTCACCCTAAGTTTTACAAACTTTACATTTTTAGTCCTTAACCTTCGAACATTTGCAAAAATAGTCCAAACTTTACTAAATCTAAAACTTAACATTTTTATTATTTCAATAAGCTCAGAACATTTAGAAAAGCTTAATTCGACAGCTTATTTGCTTATTTTCTTCTTATTTCACAAAATGGGCCTTAGCGAGTCAAATTAAAGGTCCAATAACGATTTTTGATCCAAGGGGTTTGGGGTATTCTTGTTTAGTTGAAATCCATCTTTTTAAGTTACAAAAGCATTTCAAAACAGCTTATATGCTCAGCTTATCGTAATAAGCTGAAATGAGCTTTTTGGGCTTTACGGCCCACTTAAGGTTTTTAAGTTTCTGAAAACAGTTCTAATGTCGATTTACTTTGGGTCTCGTTAGGTGATCAAACGATGTTGTTAAGTCGTACTATTTATCATTCTCGTTTCTATACCAAGTAAACAATTAGTTCGTACAAAAATATTAATGGGTCGTGTGTTGAAATTAGAAATGGCGAGGTCAAAACTCAATACGCAAAAATTATAAAAGTTCAAAATAATTCTAAGTCTTTTAGTGTGTAACTTGCATGTCTCATGTGACTTGAGATCGTATGGTTTTTAGTATTTAAACATAAATATAAACTTGAAATAATTATGTAAGCTCGTTTGTGACTTAGTAAACGTGTAGAATAATGAATATTACACATATGTTACGTTTTAGTTTCTTGTTTTATTTAGACGAAGTGTTTGATCAAATTGAACGATACGTGTATATATATATATATATATATATATATATATATATATATATATATATATATATATATATATATATAAGAAATAGAGATTTTGGAAGTCTCACCTCACCTCAAAGGTGGAGTAAAACGGTGAGAATGGTTCGTGTATGTGGTTCAATGCCTCGTGGTTCACTTCAAGCCTTCGATGGTTCACTTATAAGCTTGCTACTCGCTCCTTGGTTCTCTTGCTTCGTGGTTCCCTTGTGCACTCCGTAGGGCTTCCAATGTAGCTTTTGTGTTCTCGTTTGTGTGAGTTTTGGTACGTACAAGTGTGCTTCAAATTGTGAGTGCATGTGCTTGTTATATATTGCGTTTTAAGATATGGAAGATACGTGAGATCATAGGAATGATTTGGTTCCATGTTAAGCAAATAGTAGCGCCTCATTACTTGTCCAATGACGTGCGTACAAACCAAGTATCCTTGTGATACATTCCTGACACAATCTCTATTCATATGCTCGTGATAGGGGAGGAGGGGAGGTGTGGAAGAGTAATCATGCCACGATTTGGCCTTATCTCCTTGGAGGGTTCATGTCTTAGCTTTGATCGTTTTTAGTGGTAGTAACAAAAGCATGTGAGTAGAACTTTGGTCTCGTATGATTCTTGGGCAGTAGATAATCCAAGATGTGCAAAAATATAGGCTCGTTATGTGTAGGAATCGTTAGATATTAGGGTGCGTTTGAGGGTGTCGAGGTGTGTTTGCAAAAGAAAGAAATAAATAAAACGGATGCGTTTGGGCTTTGAGCCTGGTGGGCTGCTGGTGGTGTCGGCCCAAGCAAAAGAAAAGAAAGAAAAGTAGTCTGTTTGGTTTGTGTGGTGTATCCGTGGCCCATTGGGTGTTGGGGGCCCACCTGGGGTGTCTCGATTATCGTGTCAAAGTTCAAAAAAAATATTAGTAAGCGTTCTCGGGAAGTTTCGTATGTTCGGGGAATATATAAATAGTATACGTTATTTAGACGAAACGTATTATTAAATATAAACGCGTTATATAATTATTTATCGTTCGCAATAATTATAGGCAATCTAGGTTGTGTGTAAGCATCGTTCCTGGGTAAACGGTCAATCACAGTTATCGTAGTGGTTCAATATCAAGCCATATCATAAAAAAAAATTTGTTACCCGTAAAATGGTGTTAAATTATCGTAACATCGTTTTATTTATTCGTATGCATTTACTAATCGTATGGGAAATTTACGAGAGGTTACATTACCTACCTCTTACAGGGAATTCCTTCCCGGAATTGTAGTCTAAGATAGTTGCCAAGGGTGTCTTAGGTGAAGAGATGTGGGTACTTGGAGCGAATCTGATCCTCGCGCTCCCAGGTATATTCCGGTCCTCGCATGAAGTCCCAACGAACTTTGATGATAGGGATACGGTTTTGTTTTAGTTGTTTGACTTCTCTATCCATAATTTTAATGGGTTCTTCAGTAAAGATAAGGTCATCGTCTAGTCGAATCTCTTTTAGTGGAATCACGAGAGATTCATCGGATAAACACTTCTTAAGGTTTGACACATGAAAGGTGTCGTGAATCCGACTAAGTTCTTCGGGTAGTTCTAGTTTATAAGCCACGGGTCCTATCTTTTCCAGGATTTTGAATGGACCGATGTATCTGGGGTTCAACTTTCCATGCTTTCCAAATCGTACCATTCCCTTCCAGGGAGATACTTTCAATAAGACTCTGTCTCCTATTTGAAATTCCATGGGTTTCCTTTTTAGGTCTGCGTAGCTTTTCTGTCGGTCTCGGGCTGCTTGTAATCGTTGCTTAATCTTAACAATTTTCTCGGTTGTTTCCCGAACAAGGTCTGGTCCTATAAGTTGTCTTTCTCCGACTTCTGCCCAACAAACGGGCGATCTGCACTTTCTACCATACAGTGCTTCGAAGGGTGCTGCTTTTATACTGGCGTGGTAACTATTGTTGTATGAAAACTCTGCTAATGGTAAGTTCTTATCCCAACCTTTTCCAAAATAAATAACGCATGCTCGGAGCATATCTTCCAAGGTTTGGATAGTTCTTTCACTTTGACCATCAGTTTGAGGGTGGTATGCGGTGCTCATATCTAGTTTAGTTCCTAAGGCTTTCTGTAATGATTTCCAAAAGTGAGAGGTGAAACGACTATCTCGATCCGAGATAATCGAAATTGGTACTCCATGACGAGTGACAATTTCCTTCACATATAGTTGAGCTAATGTATTCATCTCATCGGTTTCTTTGATGGGTATAAAATGAGCGGATTTTGTTAGACGATCCACAATAACCCATATTGTGTCGTATCCGGATGAGGTTCTTGGGAGTTTGGTGATGAAGTCCATAGTGATTCGTTCCCATTTCCACATAGGAAGTTCTGGTTGTACAAGTAAGCCTGAAGGTTTCTGATGTTCTGCCTTTACCCTTGAACATGTCAAACATTTACCGACATATTCTGCGATGTCAGCTTTCATGTTTGGCCACCAATATAGTCTCTTTAAATCCTGATACATCTTGTCGGAACCTGGATGAATGGAGTATTTTGACTTGTAGGACTCGTACATGATGAGCTCATGAATACCTCCAATCATAGGGATCCAACTTCTGTCCTTGAAACACAGTGTTCCATCGGATTTCTTCACGAAACCATTTTTATTCTCGGGCATACCGTAAATCTTTTCCTTGGGTCGGTTTTCTTCTTTAAGTGCTTCGTTCTGCGCGGTAAGGATTTGGGATGGAAGGGGTGAGTGGATAGTCATCCCTAGTGATCTAACCCGAAGGGGTTTCAATCGTTCCTTTCGGCTTAACGCATCTGCTACTACATTAGCCTTTCCTGGGTGGTAACGGATTTCACAATCATAATCGCTGAGCAACTCTAGCCAGCGACGTTGCCTCATATTTAAATCCTTCTGATCCAAAATGTGTTGAAGACTCTTGTGGTCGGTGTACACGGTACATTTGGTGCCATATAAGTAGTGTCTCCATAACTTGAGCGCAAACACTACAGCTCCTAACTCCAAGTCATGAGTCGTGTAGTTTTCCTCATGTTTCTTCAGTTGCCGAGATACATAAGCTATCACTTTGCTTCTTTGCATCAAAACCGCTCCTAGTCCATGATAAGATGCGTCGCAATATACTATAAAGTCCTCGTTTCCTTCCGGGAGGGATAATATTGGAGCTTCACAAAGCTTTTGTTTTAACAACTGGAAGGCTGCTTCTTCCTTTTCTTCCCAGGTGTACTTCTCATTCTTTTGGGTCAGTTTAGTCAAAGGTTTTGCAATCTTGGAGAATCCTTCTATAAATCTTCGGTAGTAACCTGCGAGACCTAAAAATTGACGTATCTTCGTGGGGTTTGTAGGAGATGACCAACCTTTAACAGCCTCAATCTTTGCAGGGTCTACGTGAATGCCTTGACTATCGATGATGTGTCCTAAAAATTGTACGGTGCGAATCCAAAAGTCGCATTTGGAGAACTTAGCGTACAATTCTTCTTTCTTGAGCAGTTCTAGAATGATTCGCAAATGTCTCGCGTGTTCTTCTTTGTTGCGAGAGTAGATCAAAATATCGTCGATGAATACTATTACAAACTTATCCAAGTAAGGTTTGCATACTCGATTCATTAAATCCATGAAAACTGCTGGTGCATTGGTCAGACCGAACGGCATTACTTGAAATTCGTAGTGACCATAGCGCGTTCTGAATGCAGTTTTCGGAATATCCTCTTCTCGAACTCTTAGCTGATGATATCCTGATCTCAGATCAATTTTTGAGTACACACTCGATCCTTGCAGTTGATCAAACAGATCATCAATTCGAGGCAATGGGTATCGATTCTTTACCGTAAGTTTGTTCAACTCCCGGTAATCGATGCACATTCGAAAGGATCCATCCTTCTTCTTAACAAATAAAATTGGAGCTCCCCAAGGTGATGAGCTTGGTCGAATAAATCCTTTGTCCGACAATTCCTTTAGTTGTTCTGACAACTCTTCCATTTCAGATGGTGCTAGCCTATAAGGTGCTTTAGCCACTGGTGCCACTCCATGCACTAGTTCGATCTAAAATTCTACTTGACGTACGGGTGGAATACCAGGTAATTCTTCAGGGAATACTTCAGGAAAATCCCTAACGATAGGAACGTCATCAAGCTGCTTCTCTGATGACTTACTTTCCGTAACATGGGCCATGAATACTTGACATCCTTCTTTCATGTATTTTATCACTCGCATACATGAGATAATTCCATATCGAGGTTTGCTTTTGTCGCCTTGGACAATGAGTGTTTCATCCTTGAGTGGTATATGGACGGCCTTTTCGTCACAGTGAATCCTAGCACGATGGTGGGATAGCCAATCCATGCCGACGATAGCTTCGAAACTACCAAGTTGAACCGGCATAAGATCAATGGCAAAAGGTTTTTCGGATAAGGTTAGGGTGCAATCTTTCATGATAGTATTGGTATCTATTAAATTCCCGTCCTCCATTTCGACTTCGTAGGTGGTGTTTAGCTTAGAGGGGGTAACGTTTAGTAAAAGGGGCAAACGTATCTGATATAAAACTCTTATCGGCGCCCGAATCAAACAATACTCTAGCATTATGATGGTTTAGTAGAAACGTATCGGTGACTACATCGGGTCCATTTCCATCTCCGAGTAGGTATACCCTAGCTTGGGTGTTGGCTGGTTCGTTTCCTTTTGGGCAGTTCCTCCGGATGTGTCCTACTTCTCCGCATCCGAAACAAGTGGGTGATACAGCTAGTGTGTTGCTTCCCGTAGCAGGAATCCTACAGTTTCTGGTTTGATGACCGATCTTATGACATTTGTCACATCGGACGGTACAACGACCCTCATGATGAAGTTTGCATCGCTGGCACAGGGGTTTCTGTCCGTTGTACCCTACACCTTCCGTAGCGGTGTAGACTCGGGGTTTTTCTTGTCTTTGATTCTGCTGCTGAGTGCTTCGAGTGTTGTGATATGGTTGGTGGTTCCGATTATTGTTGCGTTGGTTGTTGTTGCGGACTTGCGGTGATGACTGTTGTAGCTTTGCTGGTTGTTGTTGTGATGGTGGGTGGTTCTTTTATCGTCCAATTTCCTTTTAAGTTCATTGCATTTCACTTCTCGATCTAGAAGTTTCTGAGCAAGCTCCATTGCTGCTTCCAAGGTTGGCGGGTTTGCTGAGGTGACATTTCCTTCAATACTCCTAGGGAGTCCTTCGACATATTTCTCTAATGTCTTCTCATGATCGGGTACCATGGTAGGGCATAGTATCTTGAGTTCTTGGAATCTCCGGTTGTAACTTCTCAAATCAAATCCTTTCACTATTAAGGCATGGAACTCATCCTCGAGTTTTCGCAGTTCAGAACGGGGACAATGCTTCTTTAGTATTTTAGCCTTGAATTCAATCCAAGTAAGCTGATGTGCTGCTACTGCTCCTAATGTTTGAACGGTAGAGTTCCACCAGGATAGAGCGTCTTGCATTAGTGTTCCCGTTGCGAAGCTTACCTTGTTATTTTCCGAGCATCCACTTCTTTGGAAAACAGTTTCACTTCTTTCAAACCATTGAGCTAATTCCGACACTCCTTCAGTTCCTTTGAAATACGTCGGTTGACATGCTATGAAGTCTTTGTATGTGCAGTAGCGGGGTGCAGGTGCATTTCCATCTCTATTACGGCCTTGTCCAGCTAGAACGGCATTAACGCCATCAACGATTGCTTGCTGGATTGCAGCCGGAGTCATAACTTCGGGGTTTGCTGGTGCGGCGTTTGTGGTTGTTCTCCTAGTTCTAGCCATATTGCTATAAGAGAAGGTATATTATTAGAACATTTATAATAATCTTATCACGTTGAAAATACATATCGAGTAATGAATAGTTAAATATAGGTCGTAGTTACAATGATTCGATCATTGAAAAAGGTTTAAATCGTAAATTTTCGTATGTTGGGATGACACACATTACGAATAAGTTTGACCTGAATGAACTAATATATTACGATATAATGCAACGTAAATAAAGATAAAATAAACTTCCATAAATCAATGTCAAGGTGTTACAACACTTATTGGTACTTGTGCAAATGTTTACAAAACACGACAAGATATTCTTATTTGTAGGACATTGATTTTTCTTAACAAAGTGGTGGTCTCATGGTTTTCCTAAGGCCTTGTCTAGGCGGTTTTTGGAGTTCCTGAATGGCAGTGGACATGGTTTCCATGGTTTGATCTCGAGTCCTTTCCCTTTCTCGAGCTTCTAGTAGGGCTTGCCTAAGGCGTAGGTTTTCAGTGTTGATCCTCTCAATTTCTCGGTCTAAAGTTCCCAATGCTATTTCGGTCGAAGTGTTAGCCCCACATAGTGCTCCTATGAATTCCATTGATTCCCAAAATAGAGAATCCAACTTTTCAACCTTATCTTCTATTGCAAGATGACCAATTATGAGACTGTTCATATCATCTTCAAAGGTTTCTAGAAGTTCATGTGGGATCTTGTTGAGTATACTAGCGATGGAATCAAGTCGGTCTTCGTGGCGAACCATTCTTGCAGCTAACAATGGTATGGTATGGTGTATGGGTTCCCCAGTGACTGGCAGAATTCGGGAGGTAGAGTAAGAACTTTCCCCAAGTTCCCTTGTTGTTGGTGTTCCTTCTTGAGATCTCCAATATTGTATAATGGGCAATAAGAAAGACCATTTACGAGCATCTACTTGCTTGTGGATCCTTCGGCGTCTACGGTGAACACTAGATTCTGAGGTGGTTGGGCAGATTGGGTAAGTTTTTCGGTGAGGTGATAGAGGGACACTTTGGTAAGGTGCAGGTGGTGATGCTAGTGGAGGTGATGCTATGGGTGATGGTATTAGTGGCACAGTAGTAGTTTGGCTGTAGAAGATAGTTAGTAGTGGTGGTATTACTGGTGGTGCAGGTGGTGATGGCACAACTGATTCAGGTGGTATGACAAGAGTTGGTGCTGGTACAGCAGTACTTGCTTCATACGGCTGAAGTTGTCTAATTAGCCTAGATCGGCGAATTGGACCAGATGTTGCCAGAGGAGAAGCCTCTGTGTCAGATGCTGGCTTTGCATGTATCTGTCGGTAGTAGGAGACATAGGCATAGGTGAGGTAGCATAGGCTGAAGTAACATCTTCAGTTCCTGAGTTTGAGGACAAGCTGATTGGGTGGGTGTTCGAAGACATGACACTGTAATAAATTTCCCGATTAGTAAATGTAAGCATAATTACAACCAATTTAAAATGCTATAAGGTAAATAATACTTTTTACCAATTACTGGGATGCGTAGGCACGAAGGGCGTAGGATGGTATTTTATGAAAATTTTGTCCCGTTTAAAGTGTAGTTATAGTCCAATGTTCCAAAAAAAACACTTGGTTCACTATAACCGTGGCTCTGATGCCAATCTATAACACCCCCAAAATCGATCAATACAGCGGAAGACTTAAAATGTCAGCGGAAGACTTTTGGGGTATTATATTGTGGATCTTTCGTCACAATTATAGAAAACGATTCAAGTGATCGTTTTAAGTTTTATTTAAAATACCAAATATTTATAATTCCAAGAGAATTCGTTATTCAACAACAAGTTTTATTTAAAGAGAAATAAACATTTCTTTATTTGCCCACTTCGTGCCGTTGCCATCCATTCCATTTAGTTACCTGAGATAAACATGCTAAAAGTCAACAAAAAGTTGAGTGAAATTCATAGGTTTATAATTTAGAGTTTGAACACAGGAGGTAGATGTTTATTGTAATATCGATACAAATAAACAAGTTAGAAATCACATTCATTATTGCATTAAGCTCATGACACTCAACGATTCAACAGACATCAATATTTTCATAATAATGATGTAAAATATATAGCCTCCAAGATAGGTATTTGCCAGTAACCTATTATATTCAAATAACGTGCATTTGGTAACTTTTCTCCAGCAACCAAATGGGGATTGTCAATCCCTAATAGATCTATTCACAATTATTTACGTTCACCTTTCAAGTGATTAAGGTTCATGATCGAGGGACTTTTGGCAATAGCTACTTCAGCAATAATAAGATCAGGAAAAGACTTGTGTTCGGTTTTTGAGCATGTATCCCCCCCACAAAAATAAGTTAAGTGTGGGCTATGAACTCACCTTAGTTGGATAGTAGAACAAACGTAATCTCGACGATGCAAGGCAACGGCTTCACACACAACCTATAAGATATGGCACGTTTCAGTTCTTAAGTCTCGTTTTATTGCGAACGTTTATTATTAATTATGAGTAATCGATAAAGTGCATACGTGATGTGTTACGTCGTATAAAAATAGATAATGGTTAAGTATTGTTTTATTCGTCTAAATTTAGTTATTCGTTATATACGTTTTATTCGTATTATATAAATATATATATATATATATATATATATATATATATATATATATATATATATATATATATATATATATATATATATATATATATATATATATATATATATGTGTGTGTGTGTGTGTGTGTGTGTGTGTGTGTGTGTGTGTGTATGTAATAAGTTACGTTTATTATTTATCGATTTAATATATATTCAAATATATATATATATATTTAATAAAAGTCGATATTACTATTTAATCCTTCATGTTTCTCAATTTTACGCTTTTTACCCTTAATGGAAAAACAATTACGCCGTTAGTCCAAAAATTATATATATTTAATTTTTTTAGTCCAAATATCAAATATTTACATTCATTATCCCTAAATTTCAATATTTACTGTTTATACCCTTAGAAAAACAGTTTTATACTTTTCACCCTAAGTTTTACAAACTTTACATTTTTAGTCCTTAACCTTCGAACATTTGCAAAAATAGTCCAAACTTTACTAAATTTAAAACTTAACATTTTTATTATTTCAATAAGCTCAGAACATTTAGAAATGCTTAATTCGACAGCTTATTTGCTTATTTTCTTCTTATTTCACAAAATGGGCCTTAGCGAGTCAAATTAAAGGTCCAATAACGATTTTTGATCCAAGGGGTTTGGGGGTATTCTTGTTTAGTTGAAATCCATCTTTTTAAGTTACAAAAGCATTTCAAAACAGCTTATATGCTCAGCTTATCGTAATAAGCTGAAATGAGCTTTTTGGGCTTTACGGCCCACTTAAGGTTTTTAAGTTTCTGAAAACAGTTCTAATGTCGATTTACTTTGGGTCTCGTTAGGTGATCAAATGATGTTGTTAAGTCGTACTATTTATCATTCTCGTTTCTATACCAAGTAAACAATTAGTTCGTACAAAAATATTAATGGGTCGTGTGTTGAAATTAGAAATGGCGAGGTCAAAGTGTAAGGTCAAAACTCAATACGCAAAAATTATAAAAGTTCAAAATAATTCTAAGTCTTTTAGTGTGTAACTTGCATGTCTCATGTGACTTGAGATCGTATGGTTTTTAGTATTTAAACATAAATATAAACTTGAAATAATTATGTAAGCTCGTTTGTGACTTAGTAAACGTGTAGAATAATGAATATTACACATATGTTACGTTTTAGTTTCTTGTTTTATTTAGACGAAGTGTTTGTGCAAAGTGAACGATACGTGTATATATATATATATATATATATAAGAAATAGAGATTTTGGAAGTCTCACCTCACCTCAAAGGTGGAGTAAAACGGTGAGAATGGTTCGTGTATGTGGTTCAATGCCTCGTGGTTCACTTCAAGCCTTCGATGGTTCACTTATAAGCTTGCTACTCGCTCCTTGGTTCTCTTGCTTCGTGGTTCCCTTGTGCACTCCGTAGGGCTTCCAATGTAGCTTTTGTGTTCTCGTTTGTGTGAGTTTTGGTACGTACAAGTGTGCTTCAAATTGTGAGTGCATGTGCTTGTTATATATTGCATTTTAAGATATGGAAGATACGTGAGATCATAGGAACGATTTGGTTCCATGTTAAGCAAATAGTAGCGCCTCATTACTTGTCCAATGACGTGCGTACAAACCAAGTATCCTTGTGATACATTCCTGACACAATCTCTGTTCATATGCTCGTGATAGGGGAGGAGGGGAGGTGTAGAAGAGTAATCATGCCATGATTTGGCCTTATCTCCTTGGAGGGTTCATGTCTTAGCTTTGATCATTTTTAGTGGTAGTAACGAAAGCATGTGAGTAGAACTTTGGTCTCGTATGATTCTTGGGCAGTAGATAATCCAAGATGTGCAAAAATATAGGCTCGTTATGTGTAGGAATCGTTAGATATTAGGGTGCGTTTGAGGGTGTCGAGGTGTGTTTGCAAAAGAAAGAAATAAATAAAGGGGTGCGTTTGGGCTTTGAGCCTGGTGGGCTGCTGGTGGTGTCGGCCGAAGCAAAAGAAAAGAAAGAAAAGTAGTCCGTTTGGTTTGTGTGGTGTATCCGTGGCCCATTGGGTGTTGGGGGCCCACCTGGGGTGTCTCGATTATCGTGTCGAAGTTCAAAAAAAAATTAGTGAGCGTTCTCGGGAAGTTTCGTAGGTTCGGGGAATATATAAATAGTATACGTTATTTAGACGAAACGTATTATTAAATATAAACGCGTTATATAATTATTTATCGTTCGCAATAATTATAGGCAATCTAGGTTGTGTGTAAGCATCGTTCCTGGGTAAACGGTCAATCACAGTTATCGTAGTGGTTCAATATCAAGCCATATCATAAAAAAAAAAATTTTGTTACCCGTAAAATGGTGTTAAATTATCGTAACATCGTTTTATTTATTCGTATGCATTTACTAATCGTATGAGAAATTTACGAGAGGTTACAGCAGGTATGCAAACATTTATCGTATGATGACTGGCGATCTATTGTGTTTACATTGGATATGATGTATGCATATATATATATATATATATATATATATATATATATATATATATATATATATATATATATATATATATATATATATATTTCAGTAGATGGATGAAGAGGACATAAGGCATATATATATATATATATATATATATATATATATATATATATATATATATATATATATATATATATATATATATATATATATATATATATATATATATATATATATATATATATATATATATATATATATATATATTTCAGTAGATGGATGAAGAGGACATAAGGCAGGCTATGGAACAAGAGTTTCTTGAATCTCTTTATTTTCAAGAAGAACATAAAAGGTTGGATGAAGATGAGAAGCAGTTAAGCCTAGCAGAATAAGCATTCCAACAGTTTTTGGAAGAAGAGAGAATGTGCAAACAACTTGAACAACAACAGCAACCTCATCTGGATCACTTTCAGCTAAGTTTTGAAGAAAATGTGGCAGCTGATGATGATGGTTGGAACTCTGACAAGGAGCGGGAGCTGAGCAGGTTGGAAGCTCAGTTAGATGTAGAGAGGTTTGCGAGCTTTGATCCTTACGACGATAGTTACGACTCAAACAATTCTCAGACCTGGGATCACCCGGATTATAATTGAAGTTCAAGTGTCTTTTTTTTTATGTGATGGTGGTACTTTGCAATAGTCAAAAATTTCAAAAACTTGTAGTCTTTTGGTTGTATTGTATGCATTTACTCGTGTCTTTAATACTACCTACTTGTTCAACAACCTCATTGAACCTTTATCCTTTTTTCATCTATTATATAATACCTTATCATCAAATCTTTATGTATTCAATTGCTTTTCATAATGGATCCACAAAATGGTTGTCAATTGGTCTACAATGACTGTTGGGTTGAAAGGGAAAACAGGGCTGGATTGATGTTTTTTGCAAGGCGTCCCCCTTACAAAGATTTCATGTGGTATACTTGTCCATTGTGCCTTGAAACAAAAAAAAGAAACCCCATCTTACACTACAAGAGATGATGTTACAGGGGAAAATACAACTACAACCGATCGTGGTGGGTATGTGATTGGCTTAGGTGTTAACTATTCTAGTAACGCTCGTGCTAACATGGGCAGTGGTGATACACAAAGAAAAGCAACTACAACTAAAACAGCAAGTGGAGTATGCCCAAGTGAAGCAGCTAGTGAAGAACTTGCTACTGAAAAAGTAAGTGAAGAATCTGCAAGTGAAACACCTACTGAAGAACCTACAACTCAAACCAACTGATGAACCTATAGGTGATGTATGAATATAAAATATATAAGAATCAAATAAACGCAGCGGAACAACATCACCCACACGGATCTCATATAGCCATATGATCAATCAAAATTAAACAACACATGATTATACCTTTGTAGCGTGATCGGTAGCAACGAATGGAGACAGTCACCAACATTCACGAATCACCAATGAAACCAAGTGATCAATGGAGATCACCTCTATGTTATGTCCACACTACATGTCACCGATCACCACCTGATGCTAGTCTAAACCTTGTAATCATTATTCTTGCAACAATCTACAATAGATTAAGCCAAGAAGAGATCAAAAATACAAACCCTAGATGGGGTATTGTTTCTTGCCGTCATTTTTAGGAGGAGGGGAGAGGGAAAACATTTTTGGAAGTCCCTTTATGATAAAAGATAAATCAAAGACTAAATCAACTTTGATCTTATCATTATCATGTTACACATAGCCCCTCCAGCAAGCTTATAATGCCACATACATAACAAGTTTCGGTGTTATTTAAAAACAATGATTTCAAGTTTCAAAAACTATATAAAACTAAATCAAAAGACTTAGTTTTGAAAATGGTTTGTATTTCGTTTTGAGTTTATAGAAAACTATATGCAATTTTACATATGATCACAAGATATATAAAAAGCAAAACAAACACACAACCACAATATGCAAAGCCTCAACCGATGAAAAAACCTATGTTTGGTTTCGTGAGCCATCACGACAACCAAGAGTCAACTATGGACAAACCACACAACCACACGGAGGACTCCCACTTGCTCCAAGACAATCAAGAGCAAGTTGGAAGCCCATGATGCACATGAAAAGTAGTTTCTGTCCTTCCAGAATTTCTATGTTAGAGTGCCCAAAAGTCCATGAAGGAGGCTTCCCCGGGCTTAGCTCAAAACTAGAAAGTTGTAGGCCCATGTCTTGGGTACCGGAAAAAAAAATTCAGACAAAAAGACCTTACCAATCATCGGGAAACTCCGTTTTACCAACTGGTGTTCCAGCAGTCATTTTTCGGCAAAAACGTCTTTAACTCTTTCGCCATTCACCACCAAGCCACGATTACATTATATTGAAAGTAAAATACAATTAATATACTTTTAATCTACTGTAAAAGTGCCCAAACAATGGCTACAACCAAAAGAATATAATTACATAAATGCCGAAACAATGGCAAAAAACCCCAAAACACGAAATTAAATAACATTCACAACCATTCAATGCACAAGTGGTCTAGGTTTTCATCGGCTTTGCATATAAACATAATAATACCATAATATTATGAATGAAACATGATTTTGGCTAACTCCATGGACAAACATGCATGTATTTTCCATTGAAAACAAAATAATAACAAGAATTAAATTGTTAGCCAACGAAAACGAAAAAATTAATTGACAAGAATTAAAACCCCGTTAGGTACGTGTTTCCTATGACTTAAGGGTAAAAACCCACTGATATTAGGACCTTCCAAATACCATTTAACCACAGAAAATATGGCCTTAGGGGCTGAATTAAAACCGTTTCAAAAACCGATCAAAAACACGCATTTTAGGCCATTTTTTACGTACCCGACAAGTAACCAATTAGCGCATGCATAACAAATGGCCATGGGACCAAAAAGTGCAGATCATAAGACCCCTAAAGGGTCGTCCTATGAGAAAAAAATTGGAGCCCTAGGGCTGTTTTAACCATGACTTCAAAAATCATCAAAAAAAACACCCGTTTTAGCCATTTTTATGCATACCCGATAATCATATGGCACATATGATGGCTCGTGATACCACTATAGGTGATGTATGAATATAAAATATATAAGAATCAAATAAACGCAGCGGAACAACATCACCCACACGGATCTCATATAGCCATATGATCAATCAAAATTAAACAACACATGATTATACCTTTGTAGCGTGATCGGTAGCAATGAATGGAGACCGTCACCAACATTCACGAATCACCAATGAAACCAAGTGATCAATGGAGATCATCTCTATGTTATGTCCACACTACACGTCACTGATCACCACCTGATGCTAGTCTAAACCTTGTAATCATTATTCTTGCAACAATCTACAATAGATTAAGCCAAGAAGAGATCAAAAATACAAACCCTAGATGGGGTATTGTTTCTTGCCGTCATTTTTAGGAGGAGGGGAGAGGGAAAACGTTTTTGGAAGTCCCTTTATGATAAAAGATAAATCAAAGACTAAATCAACTTTGATCTTATCATTATCATGTTACACATAGCCCCTCCAGCAAGCTTATAATGCCTCTTTTCCCCTCCATATGAATGACCATCATAAGGGCCCTCAATGGGCTTCTCATTGTTGGCCCAATCCAAAAACACTAAGTCTAACTTAGTATTTAATGGCCCATTATTGATCCCGAGTTACATAGTCGTTTATATATTGTAAATACGATAAATACAATATATAAAATGGTGTCTCTGTGTATAAGTGTGTGACCCCATAGGCTCACATATGTCTAGCCATATAATTATTTATTATGACACGAGCATACTCCAACGGCTCCCACTTGCGACGTCATAATAATCAAGTAATTATACAAGCAAAGGTTAGCGTCTAGCAACACGCCAATGCCCCTAGAAATATGTGAGGGTAGTTTCTTAAACTTCTCATTTAAATGGTTTATATATCATCCATCCTTTTGTTACAGATACTATGTTGAACACTATTATACAAGCAAAGGTTAGCGTCTAGCAACACGCCAATGCCCCTAGAAATATGTGAGGGTAGTTTCTTAAACTTCTCATTTAAATGGTTTATATATCATCCATCCTTTTGTTACAGATACTATGTTGAACACTAGACATGGATCAAAGTCATTCTATTTGTTCAACTATTCTGTTTCTCGATCTAGATGTTGAACAAGATTACCAAGTGAATTAAGATTCATCTTAATCTCATTTGGGTACGGCCATACAAACATCTGTTCAATTCATCGAGGGGCCTAATAGTATCTAACTCCATGACATGTGGAGGAACAAATCCTATTTTGACTGCACGTGTCATTCATGTGTTTCAAATCACTCCTGAAAATGGTTTTTATAACTACCTTATTCAGGACAGCGTTTAACCATACCAAAGAATGAAATTCCACACATACAAGACCAACTTGCATCTCAAGTCTGAGGATAAGAGACATAACCATTTGCGAGATTCACTATTGACGCCGATCCATGCAGTGAATTCTCGAAGGTTGGGTCAGTCCAATGTTCATCACAATGAACAACATATGAGTTTGGAAAATAAATCACCAACACGCTCACATTTGCCTTAATTCGATGATACTCCCGTATCGTCAACTGGCAATGGACAATTTTAAAATGAATAAATTATTCATGGATTAAACATGCAAATATAGAACACAGTAGTATAAATGAAGACGATAATACCCGGTATATCAATTCATTATATAATACGACTGCTTACAGTTCCATTATCCAAATACTAAAAACAGATATGCACAAGACTACATACAGATCAGAATCCGATGTTTCCACCATGATCAATTTTGTTGTACAAGACAACAAGTAGTCATCTGAGTAAACTTTGAGAATACTTGTTTCAAAATTCAAAAATGTTTTGAATGATGATTGTCCTTTTCTTTGTGTGCAATCAAGTACATTACGAGTATTACAACAATACATTCCATAGTGTATTTGAAGCTAGCAAAACACCTACTTTAGACAGTCATAATAACAGTTTCCTAAACTGTAAAGTATTATTATTCTTTTAATGTATAATGCATTAATGCTCTCAATCGAGCACATCTAGTTAGAGGTGTCATCATTCATGATGTCATCCTACTACGACTAGAGTTGAGCATCATCTCAATTATATAAGTATCAATGAATGAAAATATAACAGAGCTCCTCAAATATCCGTAAACGTTTGAACAAATATTTGGTCCTTTGCAGGTCCATTAGGTTGTTCGTTTAACAATTATCTAATGACTTTCACTTAGATATTTATTGTTATCAACTCATCTTGCATTCATGCAAATGATATAAATAATCCAATACATAATATTACTTACATAATGAATCCTTTAGTTATACTTAAGGTTTCCATTCATGCATTCAATCTCATCATATAAGATTGATCATTGAGACTCCCCTCAATGACATGTCATATTGTGTTTAGATTATAAACCGCTTATGTTTATTCTAATAAACATATGCAAAAAGGTTGTATGTTTTATTTTCTAAATTTCTTAAGAGAAACTTCATTCCAGGCTAAGGATTAAAGTCTAGCTTAGACGGAATACTGTTTCTTATATGTTAACAACATATGAGATTTAAGAAAATAAATTCATTTATTCTACTTGCACTCTGAGTTCTCAGCAGTAATCTTATTTTATCAAAATCAAATTAATGATTAAATTAAGATCTCTGCTCCTAGATGCATGATCTAATCCACACATGGATTCTTATGTCTTGTATACATAATAAAGATTATACAGATTCATAAACCCTTTTGATTACTCATTGTAACACCCCCAAAATCATCACGTCAGCGGAAGACTTAAAATGTCAGCGGAAGACTTTTTGGGTGTTACTTCGAGGATCTTTATCACAATCATAGAAAACAACACAAAAGTGACGCTTTAAAGTTTAATTCATTCAAAATACCAAATATTCGAGACATCAAGATGTTTCATAGTTTGAACAACAAATTTATTTGAAATGTGTCAAAACGTTTATTTAAGCCCATGCTGGGTTACAAGCCCACTCCGTGCCTTCAAGTTCCTTCTCGTTTAGTTACCTGAGATAAACACATGCTAAAAGTGTCAACACAAAGGTTGGTGAGTTCATAGAGTTTATAGTTTTGAATATCGATTTCTAAAATCAAAGAGTTTATGATTCCATAGAAGTTATAATAACAGTTGATTATCAAATTAAAGTGTGAGTAAATCCATAATATTCATAGCTTAAATTGTTGGTTTATCAAAATCAGAAAATGAGTGATTTTCTTAATAATTCAAAAATAGTCCGTTGGTTTGCCCTTCACTGGGTCAACACCAAAATAATAGTTTGTTTGACCTAATCGGGTCAACACCAAAATAGTAGTTCGTTTGCCAATTATCAATAGTTTTTCCTGCTATTTAGTGAGCACAATCTCATAGTTTTAATAAAACAGAGGGCTACAACATCGTACGCCCTTAACATCAGTCATTGCATTGCTATATTATTACCGTTCTCTTGCCCTAAGTTCATGACACTCAACGATTAACAGGCATCAAAATTATCCATAATAATGATGTAAAACAGTGACCCTCAAGATAGGTATTTACCAGTAACCTATGAAATCAAATAAAGTGCATTTGGTGGCTTTCCTCTAGCGACCAAATGGGGATTGTCAATCCCTAATAGATCTATTCACAATTATTTACGTTCACCCTACAAGTGATTAAGGCGAATGATCGAGGGACTTTTGGTAATAGGTACTTAGGCAATAGAGATCAAATATAGCATATCATTGGAAAAATTGCTTGTAATCATGTCTATAGCAGGTATTTCCTTATGAGATATAAAAATGTGTAAACCAGTAACGTTTATATGAAATACAGTCATGTATTTAGTTAATGAATACTTGTAAAAGTAAAAACAGTAGTTAAGCATGTATCTCCCCCAAAAACGTTTATAAATCATTGTAAAACAAGTAAGAGTAGGGACTATGACTCACCTTAGTAGTACAGTAGTAGTGGTAGTAACATAATCTCAACGATGCAAGGCAACGGCTTCACACACAACCTAAAAGATATGGTATGTTTTAGTTGATAGTCTAAATCTCGTTTTATCGCGAATATTAGTTATTCAGTTGTGATTAAAACTCGTGTTCGTTTAAATGCTTGAAGTTCAAGAACAAAGTTATATATACATATAACTTGTGAGTGTAATAATCGATGATCGATGTGCGATTGGAAAATCATCAAGAATAAGTTGAAGTGTGTAGACGATGTGTTATGATGTCATTTTAGAAGAAAAGAATAATGTATCGTTATATCGTTAAATATTAATTATAGTTACGCGATTATTTATATCGTATTTATATAAGTTAAATTCATAAAAGTATTATACTAAATATGTGTATTTATATATAAAATATTAATATTATTTTTATAAAATAATATTACAGAAAATCCTTTAAGTTTTACCAAAGTTACACTTTTAACCCTAACGAATATAATTTTACACCGTTAGTCCGTAGTTAACAATCGTTTCATTTTAAGTCCAAATAATATCAATATTTACATTTTTCAACTCCAATTATCATTATTTATAGTTTTAAACTCAGAAAATCAGAAATTACAGTTTTGACCCAAAGTTTGCAAAGTTTACACTTTTAGTCCCCGGTTATGAAAATTTTGCAAAGTTAGTCCAAATTTCACCAAACTTGAAACTTAACATTTTCACTTTTTCTATAAGCTCAGAATAATCAGATAAGTTTATTTCAAAAGCTTATTTTCTCAAAAAGTGCTTATTTTTACAAATGGGCTTAACGAGCTTAACTTTAAGGCCCGTTAAGGTTTCGTGATCCAAAGGGCTTACGAGGGGTTTGGGCCTGGTCTCGGGTTCATTTTTATGTTACAAAAACATTACAAAAGTGCTTAAATGGTCAGCTTATCAAATAAGCTTAAAAACAGCTTAACGGGCTTACTAGGCCCAAAAGTTAACTTATTTTTATTTGAAAATCCAGTCTAAAGTTCGATCACTTTGGCTTTTGAAATCGACTCATATGAGCTTATTAGATTTATTCTTTTACGTGTCCTGTTTGCTAGCCATGTTGACAATGAGATCTAGTTTTAAAATCGATATGTTATGTGTCGCGATTTGGAATTAATGAGGCTAAGTAAGTGACTAAAATCGATTCTGAAAATAGTTTCCCTTGTTAAAAATATTCTAAGTCTTTTTATTAAATTCGTATAGGTCCAATGACTTTTAAAACGTGTGATATTTATTAAGTAAATGTTATTTTTAAGTTCAAAACTTTATGCCATTTGATTGCTAGTATATTAAACGTTTAGGATGTCGAATAAAAAGTATATATTACGTTTTTACTTAACGAGATAACGGATCAAAGTAAAGTGCCAAAAATAGAAAGTTATTGAAATGAAAACATGAATTAGGTGTCGTGTAGACTTACTTCACTTCAAAAGGGGGCGTAAAACTTAGAGTGTGGTTCGAACAAGTGTAAATGGAGGTTTTGGATCGACTTGTGGCCAAGTAAGGATGTAGGATGAGTGATGACGCTCCTTGAACTTGTCTCTAGCCCTTCGAACTCCTTGCCAACTTTCTGTCCCGTTTCATGGTATGCTTCGACTTATATTTTGTTATTGGGTTCGTTTGGGTGTGTGTTATCAACTGAGGTTGTATGGAGAGTATATGTAGGCAGTGTTTGGTGTGTGATAGCAAGTAATGGGTAACGTGATGTTGTGTGTTGGCTTAAAACTATGTGTGGCACCTCTACTAGTATCCAATCAAGTTAGAACAACAAGAGAATGTGTAAGACCTTCTTCTGACATTCTCTGACACTCCTGACAGTTGCTATATCGTTTATAGATGGTTTCCAGCGATTGGGGAGCATGGGAGGTGCTAAGGAAATTTGTGACACGTTTTTACTAATCTTGTTCATACGAGTTGGGGGTTTCACTTTGGCCAGATATGAGTGATCAAAAGGGTGAGGTAATGAACGAGGTTTGTCATTTCTAAGTCCTTGCTAGGTGGTGATTCGATTTAGGTAGAAATATGTTGGTGTTGTGTGTCGAGATTTTGAGTAACGAGGGTGTCTTGTTGGCTGGTCGTGACTGGGAAACAAAAGAGAGAAACAAAATATCA
Organism: Artemisia argyi; assembly: GCA_030686995.1. Lineage (NCBI taxonomy): Eukaryota > Viridiplantae > Streptophyta > Magnoliopsida > Asterales > Asteraceae > Artemisia > Artemisia argyi. Next base: position 49,111,126 of record CM060702.1, on the reverse strand, counting down.
AGGGTGCGCTTGGGCTTTGGCCTGGTGGGCTTGCGTTTTTGTTTCGGCCCAGCAGAAAACAAAGAAGAAAAATAAAAATAATTAAGGGTCCGTTTGGTTGTAATTAGGGTTTACGTGAAAGGTTTGATGTGTTTCATTTATAGTTTGGGGAAATGAGAGTGATTGTGTACGTATAGTGTGAGTACATGAAGGTATACAAGGCTAGTTAAGTATCCAAGTTGTTTGATATTTTAAGTGTGTGTGTTTGGTCGAATTGCATGGAGTCTTTATATACTCGAACGGGAAGGTGATAAGGAGCAGGGATAGAATGCTTGCATGTTCTTTGATTGGCCAAAATGGAGGTGGTGTAAGAGTTTGCACTTGGTTTTCTAGGTGAAACGAGAGGAGCAATAATACGTAGGTGTTATATGTTGAAATCGCAAAGAATTGGGGTGGTTTATTAGAATTTATACGAAGTATTATTACTATTTATGTTAATTTGAGATGAATCGTGTAAGGTGCCTTAACTTGATCAATATTCTAGTATAGTAATTATATTCAAAAGTTGATAATAATTGTCTTTCATAGTTCTTAGAAGCATGGATACTAGAGTTGTGAAATAAAAGGGATATGTCGCGTGTAAAAGTTATAATCAACTGAGCTAAAGCAAACATGTACTTGTGATTTATAAATATAATAGTTAGAGGTGCGCTTGTTCAAAGTATCGTGTCGAGGTTCAAAAATATTAGTGAGCAATCTCGGGAATTTTCGTAGGCTCCGGAAATATATAAATATTGTATGGTAAATATACGAAACGTATATTTATAAAATATAAACGTTTTAAATTTATTATATTATTCGCGATATTTATAGATTATCGAGGTTGTGTGTAAGCATCGTTCCTAGGCAAATGGTCAATCATAATTGTCGTAGTGATTCACATAATAAGTCATGCATAAAAAAATTTTGTTCCCCGTAAAAATGGTATTTAATTCACGTAATATTCTTTTATTCAAATATTGATATTTACTAATCGCATGGGAAAATTACGGGAGGTTACACTCATCGTCCTCGCAAAAGTAATCAAAAGGTGTTTTGAAATCCCATTGTCATATTTCATTTACATGAAAACAGGTATGACAATTAATCATCTTTATACATTTAATGTTTATAGGTATGAAGATTTAATCATAATCAATTTCTTGAGTATGAGTAAACTCCTTCTACTACGCATGCATTAAATATGTGTACAAGTTTGTCCTTATGAGTCTTCTAGTTCAAGAAACTCATTTTAAACCTCACAGTCTAACTGATTTGGTAAGAGATCAATCAAGCTCCATGAGTGATTATCTTTTAAGGACTGCATCTTATCATTCATAGTTTTTGAGCTATTCATGAGATTCAAGATCTGATAACGCATCTCTTTAGTTAGCAGGTTCACTATGATCCTCCAACTTATGTCCCTTAACATTGATATAAAAAATATATCATTCAGGTGTTAGGGGTATCCTTGCGGATTTATGAATGAGAGATATCAATCTATGGTTTAACATATGCATGTTCAATCTTAGTATGATATTAGCAAGTGTACTCAGAAGGTTGTGTATTTAGCTCTTGAATGACTTCAAGATCTAAAGGTGCTCCCAATTGCTTTTGTAAGTGGAGACTAATCTCCAAGTACTCAGCATCTTGATTAACAATAAATTGTTTTCAAGTGGGACATCCAAAATTCATCGTTAGTTCTTGACTCTAGTTTGTTAATTACTTACTCTTAGGTATTTAACAAATTCAGAACTTCAATCAAGACATAATGGGATTCATCCCATTCCATAATACAATGGTGTCCTAAATTCCTTCTGGGTTGGAACCATATTGGGTGTACGCATGGCACATCCAATTTTCTAACCTTGATTGCTTTTGAGGTAAAAAAGTTTAAGTCATCAAAGATCAAATGATATCCATGATGGACATACCATAAAGTTGTGGTATTCCACGTGGATAGATGTTGTGAGACTATCACACAACTCATTAGATGAACTTATACTCTTTAGCTTACGTATCTGCCAACCAAGTCATACCAGATGGCATCAATAGTATTTTTAGCCTACTGCATACTTTATATTTAAAGTATTTGACCAAGTCAATGACTTCATGTGTATGTTTTAACTAGAAAACATAAACATTAAATATTTTATTATACGTCGTAAGTGTACATGTCTTTAACAAGAAGACATAACAAATTAACGTCTTTACTTTACGTTATAAGTCTTTCAACAATTAACGGAATTGATGTTTATGTCTTTACAAGAGACCTAAACATATTCAACTAAAGTAATTATGAGTGCCGATAATTGGCCTCGATAGTAATTTCAAGTTAATTACATACTTCATGATTATGAATTTACAAGAAGACATAATCATATTTACTAAACAATTCAGCAAATATGTTGAAGTAGCTTTTCATGTTATCTTGACATTTTTTCTAATTAGGGCAACATACATTTTATGTGTATAAGTCCTAGTAGAACCTTATTTTTCTTATCTTGTAGTCAAGAAAAACCATTAGTCATATTGTTATATGTTGTACCTTGCACACAATTAAGATTTCTCCCACTTGTGCATGGCACAACATTATGCAAGCAAATATGACAATGTCACAGATAACATATGATTTTAGTCAAAATCAAAGTATAGATATGTAGAACTTTATCGCTTTTATAATGAATCATGCATAACAATTTTATTGATAACATTTCAGGAAGCAACATCAGGAACGCGACAAGTTATCTAATAAAATTCATGCAATGGTTCTCATAAAAACTATGATGCTTCATATGTGGAAAGTAATGTATTATTTCAAGACAATCTAGAAATAAGATGGGCAACTTGTAAGTTAATAGAGCTTACAACTCCCACTGGATTAGAGAACATTACATGTGTTTCGTCACCAGTAATACAATCATTTAGCTCCCACTGGATTAGACAACATTAAAAGTGTTACATCACCAGTGGAGAGAGTGATGATTGGATACTTTCCTGCTTTCTTTGAATATCTACACATTATTGCTAATGTGAGTCACTATGACTAGTAACATGTACTTAGGTATTCAAGGAAGTGAATCAAGTTCTAATATATAGATGATGGGCTAGCCATCATTTTAAACTTGAAAATTAGGCATGCAGTTCCTCCACATTTATCGGGTTAAGACACATTGCTAGGTAATCATGCTAGTAATTGCCTTTACCACTTTTCGGTTTATTAATATTTCCATTTTCTAATTATTTTAACTCATATTAGTTTAATAGCTATAGAAAACATGTTCTCTAGTTATCCAAATATCTTATATTTCTTGAAGGTTTCAAAACCGGAACTAGGGTTATAAAACGAACTTGAAAGAATAAGATGTGCAAACATACTTAACCGTTTTGACTTTACAAGACATCACGATTTCTAGAGTATGTGTGCTTTGAGTTTGATTAGAATTAGGACAATTCAAATATTCCTATTATGGCTTTTCCTCATAAGGAAAAGGATAGGAACAAGTCTCTTTCTTACAAGGAAAGGAAGACTTAGTTTGATCCTTTTAACAAGAAAAGAACAAACTTTTGTTTACGGTTTGTGTTGCATTAATTCATTAATTGAATTCTCAAAGTTCATATTTAGTATTTTCGATAAGTATCCTTTTATGAATTAATTACCCCATGTTTACAATTTAAAACAATTAATTTACGTAAAAGGCTAAGATCCACATTGTACTTCTACTATTACATCAGTTGATCTGCTAGCAATAGTAGATTCAATTGGTAGGCGACGATCACCAATTGCATTACAAGTGCAACTCTTAGATCTTTATGGGACCCATGGCACTAGTGAACAAGCAACTAGTGTCATGTAGGCATGTTTAGTCCCATCTTTGCCTCGGGTCAAGGTCTCACCGCTTAACTCGATTAAGTCATCCAATTTGAGAATGTGCGAGAATATATCTAGGTCCCACGCATAGATAATAGTCACCTTGGGTTAAAATTCAACCTAGGTCTCACGCATAGGCAAAAAGTAATTGCAAGTGTTCTCAAAATTAGACGGCGTGACTTAAATTTTGACGGGTAAAAGTTTTGATGTGAATCAAAAGGTGTACGAAAAGAGCATGCATTCATCCTTCGTAGCACAAGTTAAAAACATTTCTTAACTTAAGTCTAATCATTGTTTTAATTTATGTGTGTCAAGTTGTCCATTTTCATGACTATTATTCATCCTACGTAGATAATAAAGTTTGGAGAATACATAAATTGGAATAACATACATAACAAGTTTCGGTGTTATTTAAAAACAATGATTTCAAGTTTCAAAAACTATATAAAACTAAATCAAAAGACTTAGTTTTGAAAATGGTTTGTATTTCGTTTTGAGTTTATAGAAAACTATATGCAATTTTACATATGATCACAAGATATATAAAAAGCAAAACAAACACACAACCACAATATGCAAAGCCTCAACCGATGAAAAAACCTATGCTTGGTTTCGTGAGCCATCACGACAACCAAGAGTCAACTATGGACAAACCACACAACCACACGGAGGACTCCCACTTGCTCCAAGACAATCAAGAGCAAGTTGGAAGCCCATGATGCACATGAAAAGTAGTTTCTGTCCTTCCAGAATTTCTGTGTTAGAGTGCCCAAAAGTCCATGAAGGAGGCTTCCCCGGGCTTAGCTCAAAACTAGAAAGTTGTAGGCCCATGTCTTGGGTACCGGCAAAAAAAATTCAGACAAAAAGACCTTACCAATCATCGGGAAACTCCGTTTTACCAACTGGTGTTCCAGCAGTCATTTTTCGGCAAAAACGTCTTTAACTCTTTCGCCATTCACCACCAAGCCACGATTACATTATATTGAAAGTAAAATACAATTAATATACTTTTAATCTACTGTAAAAGTGCCCAAACAATGGCTACAACCAAAAGAATATAATTACATAAATGCCGAAACAATGGCAAAAAACCCCAAAACACGAAATTAAATAACATTCACAACCATTCAATGCACAAGTGGTCTAGGTTTTCATCGGCTTTACATATAAACATAATAATACCATAATATTATGAATGAAACATGATTTTGGCTAACTCCATGGACAAACATGCATGTATTTTCCATTGAAAACAAAATAATAACAAGAATTAAATTGTTAGCCAACGAAAACGAAAAAATTAATTGACAAGAATTAAAACCCCGTTAGGTACGTGTTTCCTATGACTTAAGGGTAAAAACCCACTGATATTAGGACCTTCCAAATACCATTTAACCATAGAAAATATAGCCTTAGGGGCTGAATTAAAACCGTTTCAAAAACCGATCAAAAACACGAGTTTTAGGCCATTTTTTACGTACCCGACAAGTAACCAATTAGCGCATGCATAACAAATGGCCATGGGACCAAAAAGTGCAGATCATAAGACCCCTAAAGGGTCGTCCTATGAGAAAAAAATTGGAGCCCTAGGGCTGTTTTAACCATGACTTCAAAAATCATCAAAAAAAAACACCCGTTTTAGCCATTTTTATGCATACCCGATAATCATATGGCACATATGATGGCTCGTGATACCACTATAGGTGATGTATGAATATAAAATATATAAGAATCAAATAAACGCAGCGGAACAACATCACCCACACGGATCTCATATAGCCATATGATCAATCAAAATTAAACAACACATGATTATACCTTTGTAGCGTGATCGGTAGCAACGAATGGAGACCGTCACCAACATTCACGAATCACCAATGAAACCAAGTGATCAATGGAGATCATCTCTATGTTATGTCCACACTACACGTCACTGATCACCACCTGATGCTAGTCTAAACCTTGTAATCATTATTCTTGCAACAATCTACAATAGATTAAGCCAAGAAGAGATCAAAAATACAAACCCTAGATGGGGTATTGTTTCTTGCCGTCATTTTTAGGAGGAGGGGAGAGGGAAAACGTTTTTGGAAGTCCCTTTATGATAAAAGATAAATCAAAGACTAAATCAACTTTGATCTTATCATTATCATGTTACACATAGCCCCTCCAGCAAGCTTATAATGCCTCTTTTCCCCTCCATATGAATGACCATCATAAGGGCCCTCAATGGGCTTCTCATTGTTGGCCCAATCCAAAAACACTAAGTCTAACTTAGTATTTAATGGCCCATTATTGATCCCGAGTTACATAGTCGTTTATATATTGTAAATACGATAAATACAATATATAAAATGGTGTCTCTGTGTATAAGTGTGTGACCCCATAGGCTCACATATGTCTAGCCATATAATTATTTATTATGACACGAGCATACACCAACAGAACCTGCTAGTCATTTACCTAAGTGAATAACCAGCAAGAAACTATATGTTGTCTTTCAGTTTAAATGTAATTTAACTGATATGTTGTAATTCATATGTTATAACAATGCAGTTTGGTTACTATTTTGTTTTTTGGTATATGTTGACTTTAATAGTCAAATTAAGTAATTCCAAACACTACAATATACTACATATGCAATTGCAAACTAAAAACCGTAAACAAGTAAAGCAACTACAACTAAGTGAGTATGCCCAAGTAAAGCAGCTAGTGAAGAACCTGCTACTGAAAAAGCAAGTGAAGAATCTGCAAGTGAAACACCTACTCAAGAACCTACAACGCATAAATCAACTGATGAACCTGCTAGTCATTTACCCAAGTGAATAACCAGCAAGAAATTATATGTTGTCTTTCAGTTTAAATGTAATTTAACTGATATGTTGTAATTCATATGTTATAACTAGGGGTGGAAACGAGCCGAGCCGAGCCCGAGCCTGCCAGAGCTCGAGCTCGGCTCGTTTCGAGTATTAAATTTTAAGCTCGAGCTCGGCACGTGGTATATTATATAGGCTCGGGCTCGGCTCGTTTATACGATTTGGCCATGAAAAGTTAAAGCTTGGCTCGAGCTCGAGCTCGGCTCGTAATATATCTTTATTAAGCTCGTTAATAAGCTCGAGCTCGGCTCGTATATATGTTTAATACCAGGGGCTCGTTTAGGCTCGCGAGCCTAAACGAGCTTTGTATGTAAAGCTCGGGCTCGGGCTCGATTAATAAACGAGCTGCAACTTAGGCTCGAGCTCGAGCTCGAGCTCGTTTAGGCTCGGCTCGTTCGAGCTTTTTACCGATCCGATCCCGAGCTTTTCACGAGCGGCTCGGCTCATTTCCACCCCTAGTTATAACAATGCAGTTTGGTTACTATTTTTTTTTTTGGTATATGTTGACTTTGATAGTCAAATTAAGTTATTCCAAACACTACAATAAAGCAAAAATGTAAAATACAACTATTTCATTAGCCATCATCATCCCAAAAAATTTACATCTTCATTACATAAACCACTAAAAATAACAAGTGAACTTTTTGATGAGAGACTTGATATTGATAGTGGGACACTTGAGGTCCTGAGGGGGAGGCACATACCAATGTTTCCTCTTATTGCCGCTGCTTCCCTTTGCCGCAACAAGACCGAGTACAACATTTGTAACCATTTTACTTGGTCTTGGACTTTTATGAACAAGGGTGCTAACAGGTTGTGCATTTGATGCATCAACCTCTTTTGCTTTAGAATTGGTATCTGGAAATACAACAAAAACACAAGGACATCAGATTTTAACCATTACTACTATCTTACTTTTCAATCACTATGTCAATGACACAAATAGAGAAAACTAAACTAACCTTTCATCACTTCGGCTTCTTTGGCAAATCTGCATAAATCTTCAAACATCTCATCAGACATTTCATCACTTTCTAACCAACTATCATCATATTTTGCCTTTACGTACTCTACCATTTTATCTGTCACTTGTGGCTTACTAAGCTCCATGTCTGCCATTCTTTGGATTTTTTTCTCTTTTTTTTATGGAACAAATATGGGTAGCTTGTTGAGGGTTGTTTTCAGTATATGTTGTAAGTTACAATGTGTATGATACATCATTAGGACTTACTAAAAAATCAACGGTTAGTTGTGGGTTTATTGGTTCCCGCGAAAAAATTAATAAGCGTATCAGAGAAGTTGTGGTCAAGTTGTATAGTTAAAAACTATATTAGAACATAGTTGGTCCCTGAAGTTGAATGTCGGGTTAGACATTAACCATATGCGAGTTATAAATGTGGTTGGACTATATTGCCCTTGGAAAAATAACCAAAACTGAGCGTTGACCAAGCCAGTACGGGTCAAGGGACGCATTCGACCTCAAAATCCATAGTTTTGGACGCATGCGACAATTTTGCAAAGTTAGGGTCCATGGCGATGTTTCGTGGAATGTTTAGGGACCAACGATGTATTTTTGTCTTTCATTTTTAACTCCATATATTTTATGTAAAATTCAACCACTAAAGTTTTATTAATTACTTCATCTTTTTTTAAGTTTTAGTTTTCACAAATTTGACGCAAATAATTTTTATGTGTTTTTTTTTCTCAATCAAATTTCTCCGCCAAATTTATTAAAGTTTGACGAAAATCAATTCAATTTTGACTTTTTATTAACCAATTACGTCATTTGATTTTACCTACGTGGCAAAATCGAGCTCTCCTATTAGTCTAATTTTTTTCATTGAGAAGGATTTTGCAAAATCACTTCGAAACGATATAATTCTTTTATTATATAAAAGATATAACATATTATTGTGAACCCAAACAACTCTTATTAATTATAACACATTATATTTGAACCTGTAAACTAGAGATTTAACATCAATTTGAAAGTTTGAGCATTAAACAAACATAGTAAAACAAGATATATACGCTCACGCGTTACAATAGGAGTAAAAACATCTATATTCTAACTAATAAATAAAGTTTGAGGAAATTACCAAAAAGGTACAAAAACATTCCAGCATTTCATGTTTTGGTCATGAATTGACCCATCTTCTCAATTTGGTCATGCTCGACTGCTCGACTGCTCAACTGGCCTCATTGCTCGACACGTGTCCTTTGCAAGTACACGAGTTAGGTGAAGTGTCCCTTTCAAGTACAAGTGGTAGATGGGAATATTTTATTGATTTTTATAAAATTACAAAATTACCCTCGTATATTATATTATTATATCTTTAATAATTACTCCACCTAACCCCACTCACCCCACCTAACCCCACTCACCTACCTCCACACTTTACCAGTCCATCACCACCACCAGCGCCGCTCAGCCGCCACTGCTCAACCACCACTGCTCACCTACTCAACCGCTCAACCGCCACTGCTCAACCACCACTACTCACCTACTCAACTGCTCAACCGTCACTGCTCAACCACCACTGCAATAAAAAAAGTACACCATGGCAAAACTCTCCAAAAAGTTGACTCCAAAAGTACACCATTTTTTTTAGTCATAATACTTCCAAAAAAAGTACAATGATGGATCAAAAAGGATGAAAATGGAGACCTTGCGAAATAAATGCTAAATCTGACCTTTTCTACATTATAACTCAATCCACTACTTTGTTTTTCCAACAATTAGACAGATATAGGATAGGATGGGGAGGTAGGTGATTATTTTCTTATTTATCACACTATTTAGTTACAAGTATAGACTTGCTTATAGACATGACGTAAAGCAATTTACAAAGCAACTTTTATCTCCTGTTAAAAATTACAATACAACACCACACCTATTCATACATACTTGGAAATATTTGTTTGTTAAAACTTCAACTCCGGTGGCCGGATCTGCTGGCAAAAACTCTTCAAAAGGTTGACTCCCTTATTTCAATCCTCCAAGAATGTGCCGGATCTGCTGGTTAGATCGGATTTGGTTGCCGGATCTGCTCCGGTGGCCGGATCTGGTCGGATCTTTAAAGATCTTTGATGATGGGTGTTGGCCGGATTAAACAAATCGAATCAATTAAATCACGATCCAATCAAACAAATATAAGATCTGATCGGATTAAAAGATGATAAACTTACTATTCATCTTTTATTCCTTTTTCATGGTCGCCGGATATTGTCGCCGGAGAAATCAAGAACAATGGTGATATATGTGGTACCATTTCCAGTGAAGAAGAAAAAGAGAGAGGAAAGAGTGAGAAATATTAAAGATAAGAAAATGAAATATGTGGTGGATATGTGTTTGAGGGTAAATATGTAATTTCATAAAAAATAATAAAATATTCTCACCTACCACTTGTACTTGAAAAGGACACTTCACTTAACTCTTATACTTGCAAGGGACACATGTCGAGCAATGAGGCCAGTTGAGCAGTCGAGCATGACCAAATTGGGAAGAGGGGTCAATTCATGACCAAAACATGAAATGCTGGAATGTTTTTGTACCTTTTTGGTAATTTCCTCATAAAGTTTTCTTTTAGGTAATATATATAATACAACAAACATCTAAATATGTATAATAACAAGAATTTTCATCCGCGCGTTGCCGAGTAGCGTCAATATACAATCATGTCGCACGTAACATAAATGTCAGTTTTTCCTGGCATGCATGCATGCGCTCCGAAAACTTGTCGTATGTGTTGTCAGATTTATTTTTTTCTAAACATGTAAGAATTAAACATTACCGAGTGTAAGTGAAATTTTTTTAACCACAATCAAGAAACTATATAATTAGGCACTTCTTGAATCATAAATAACGAAAACATTATAATGAACCAATTAGGTATATCTAGAAATTATACTGATGAAAGCAATTAGGTACATTTTATTCATTTTTAGCACAAAAATGACCAAACGCAAAAAATTCAAGTACATCTTATTCATTTTTAGCACAAAAATGATCAAACCCAAAAAAATTGCAAGGAACTAAAAGTTCTACCATTATGAGAGAAAATTAGAGGTTTATTGGATCAAGTGGTTAACACATTTGTCTTTGGAGATAGAGGTCAGTGGTTCGATCCTCACCCTTTACAAGGCCGGAGGTCTTTTTTTACCTTTGGTAAAACCGGAGACATCCTCTCTACATTAGGTAGGGGTAAGGCTGTCTACTTCTCAACCTCCCTCATACACCGTGAAAGACGTATTGGGACCCCTAACCCGTGAAAAACGGTATTGGGAGTTACTTTATTTTTTTTATTTCGCTAAATCCGGAGAGATGCCTTTGTAAAATCGCCTGGACAACCCACATCGTCACCTAACATTTGTTGACAAACTCTGAAATTTATGTCGCGGTAGCCAATATGATTATACCAACCCGACTCTTAGGCTAGCATGAGCGAAAACAATTTGATGAAGCACTCCACCTTGTGGTTGAAGTGTCACAACAGCCACCTTCAACTTAATACTCGAATCTAAACTCTTCTTCATACACTAAACGTAGTTAACTACAATGCAAAATTATTTAAGCTTTAGTATAATAACAAAGATCTCTCTTTTGACATACCAAATCAACAATTCTTACTTGAATGAATCCATACAGAAGAATAAAACGTTAACGAAAGAATAAAATCGTGAATCACCTGATGTCACATACCCGTTTAGAAAATAAGCCATAGCCATTCTGGGTGTCACACCCGGCCACGGCGGAAACACGCGAGTGTAACTTCATGGATATCATCACAACACATGGTGTCTATATAGAGAATAACTACATGCATAAAATAGAGCAAGTACAGACATGAAGTGTCATAACAATACCCCAAAATAAAATAACCAAAACAAAATCCAAAATAATCCAAAAATATCATCATAGATGATAAACCACTTCCAATGCAACTAAGGTCTTGTCTAATCACATCCTTCTATCTTATCCTTAGAAAGCTCACCTGAAAATGATGCTTAAAATGTCAACATTACGTTGGTGAGATTCATAGGTTTAAGACTCATACACGCTAGGCAACCAAAATCACTGTGATTATAAAACATAGCTGGACAAATAATTTAGAGTTATCATATAAGCTACAATCATTCGCAAGCGAATATCCACATACAAAGGCAACAACAGGACGGCTCGTGTCCTGCTATCCCAATAAACATCAATTAGGTCGCATGCGCGAGCAATAGGATAAGTATCCTCCCAATTGAAGCACGCACAACATCAAATGGGTCCCCAAATGAAGCACCCATAATCTCACAATCGAATCATCACACATAGCATACATACGATAACATTATAAGTTCAAGCTTTTTGACACACACATAATCACAGTAACTCAAACATTTAAGACAAGCATCATTCACATCCCAAGTTTAAAACAAGTAAAAATATGGGACTATGAACTCACCTGAAACCTTGCAGCTTCCACAAAACAAATCACAATCTATAACACACAAAAATAAATCCACATTACACATGGTCAAGCTAAAAGCTATAACCCATGTAATACACATATGATGGATGTCTAAGACTTATATGACCCACCACGGATCTCCTAGAAACCATACTAACCATTACCATAACCTAACACTCACTAAATCCCTTGCACTTTTAAAATCAAAAAATGCGGAATTTTAGGGTACATTCGCCCACATGAAATCATGACAATTAAAGCTCAACAACTCACACCAAAAATTCACTATGGTCTTTCATAAGCATACAAGCTAATCCCAGAAGGCCATGGACAAATAACACACACAAGTACTCACAAGAAAATCAAACTTGTCAACTATCCAAATTCGGATCTGAACGCACACCAAAAAGTTTTAATTAGAACAAAATACTTCCACAACTTTTTATCGCGAATCCTTTTCGTGGTGGTCTAAGATAACCTAAAACTTAACTATTCCAGAAGGGCTAACCTAAATACCACTGTTTCACCCACAATTCACTATCAAACTTTTACCTAAATTATGTCCCGATTTAACAGCTTTGACATCTTAACAAAGAAAAATCAAAAGACTAACTTCCCGACCTTGAAATCAATCATGGTTGGACTTTTTAGAAAGCTCTTTCATTAAACTTCAATTTAGACTAAAAATTTGTGATCTAACTCCTCACCATCTGTTAAATACACTCGTATCTTTACAGCCCTACAAATCTGTCAAAGCCCTAACTCAATAACTAGCATGTTTTACGCTCAATTCTCTTAACTAATCACCATACTATTATCATTAATTGATCCCAACATGTTTAATAACATTAATTTACAGAAGTTAACACAAACCCTAATCCATCATATAATTATTACATAAATTATATTAATTAATCAATTAACTGAACATATGGTTTAAAGATTTGACCTTGATTATTGATTTTAGCTTCAAAACTATAAACCTTAATTTTTCTCCTCTTCTCTTGCCCTTGTGATCAACTCAAATTTGAAGAAAATGGCTTTGGGGTCGTTGGTTATGATGAGGCGAAAAATGATCCATTTTTAGGGGGTCATTTAAGCCGGAATTGGAATTTATTTGATCAAATATTGCTCTAAATCGTTCCTTTTTGTGATTTTAGGTACTTTGGGAGTGAATTCTGGAAAAGGAAGCATTTTGGACGTTTTTGGAACATAAAAGTGAAGAAAACGGCAAAGTCTTAATTTTCCTTGTTGGGAACAGTACTTGACGGCGTCAAGAAGGTTTTTATGACGGCGTCAAGAGCAATTTTGGTGACGGCCCAGAGAAAACGTGACGGCGTCAGAACAAGGGCGTCAAGAGTGAAAGTGGTGACGGCCCAGAGCAGAAATACACATGACGGCGTCAGATCTGGATCTAGGCAGTTCGAGAATTTTATTGGCGGCTGGTTGACGGCGTCAGAACTTTCTTCTTGACGCCGTCACCTCCTGAAATCTATATATACTTTTCTAATTTCATTCATTAAGAGTGTAACTTTGGAGGAGAATTTTAGGGTCGAACTTAATAAACCCTAACACGACTTTTATAGTATTTTCAAGGGTTTTCACCCCTTGAAACCCTTCATGTTCAATTGAGATAAGTATCCTTTCAATTCATTCAATATGTCTATGTGTTGTTTGAATATATCTTACGCTTGTCTTAATTTTAACATGCTAGGCTAGATCTCTTGTGTGTTTGCTTAGATGTAATGAAACCTAGATGTTGATTATAGGTTGATTGTTTGTTTATAGTTGTAATGGATGAATAATTTCAATGTTAGGCTTAAGAAAACTGGCATATCTCCATTGTGTAACTTGCTTGAACGTCTTAAGAAACATGAACCGATGTGTACTAGGTTTTTATGGTTGTATTTAATGCATGAGCGAATTCTAGTGATCCCATGTTAGGAGCTTCTTGCAGGCTCGACATAGGAGTGAAGTAGGAGCTTATAGAATTGGGGAAGTAAGTACGCCACCCCATGATTGATATTAAGGAATATAACCCGTCATCCACACAATTGTAACAAGTAATTAACCTGTAAAAGATATCTAGGGAGTAGTGAAATCTAAGTAAACACAATTCTCCCATCTATTGTTCACACCATATTAGTTTAATTAGTTTATTTTCATTTTTTTGTCATTTTATTTTGATTGCATCTTTAGTTATTGGGTTAGTTGACTAGCAACTAATTCCGCTCACTCTTCCAAAAACCAAGATTTTACTTGCTTTCATAAAAATATAAAAATACAAAAAGAATCATCCCTCACCTCTAGACCTAGTTTTTAGGCTTTCTAATCCTAGCGACACTATTCCTGAGTTGAACGATCAATCCCCCGGTACTTGTCACTATACTATACTACAACGATCAGGTACACTGCCTGGTGGGGGTTGTAAGCTTCTCGAGAGGTAAAGTCTGGTGCAATTCTCACGCATCAAGTTTTTGGCGCCGCAGCCCGAGGAATAGTTATTGTCTAGGTTAGAATTTCTTTTTATTAGGTCTACTTACTACAATCCTTTCTAGTGAGATTTTTATTTTTATTTTTATAGGATTCCTTTAGTCAATCTTTTTCTTTGTGCCCTTTGTTTGTAAAACCATTTTCATTTGTCTTCATGGCGGATGAGATTCCATTTAGATCATTAACAATAGAGGAACAATTAGTTTACTCGGATAGATTTGCTTCTTGTTGTTCCAATTAATTTTTAAGTGATCTTAGCTATATACAAGAGGAGATGGGTGTAAATTTTGATAGGTTTGATGAGTTATGCGCATGTGTGGCCTATATTAAACAATCATTGTTAGGATCAATTCCTTTTAGTAAGACCTTTTGGAAATTTTTTGAGGAAAGCCTCCTAACCGTGAACCATGAGTTCAATGAATTGATGGGTTTGTATACATCACAACTTGAGGAAACAATTAAGGAGGATTTAGCCGAACATGATCATATTGAGCAAAAAGATGAATCCTTTAGGCAAATTGAACATTGTAATCAAGTTATTGAGGAAGGTTCTTATGAATCAGACTTAGAACTTGAAATGGCTAGAGAAGGATTTGAGATACTTAGAACATGTTAGGGTTAGATTATAATAAAACACATGTTGAGGATATAGGTGATCTTGACACAAGGAATGATGAAGTAAATAACATGAGCCCACAAAGTACCCAACAAGTCCTACCATCATTTGAGGCACACACACCACCCATGACTTACCCGAAAGAAGTAGAAGAGACTATAGGAGCCCCGATAGAAGTAGAGCCCTTAGACCAAACACAACTAAATGAAATAGGTTTGAATACTTGTAGTCACAACCTTTCTCTTAGTTCTAAGGAAGTTCCTAGTTTTGATGAACCGGAGCCTCAACCAAAACCGTTACCTAATCTTCCATCTTTAGATGTGAATTTAGGAATTGAAAAAGGTCCCGATCCACCCATCAAACCATATAGTCCGGGTAGTCTTGGGATAAAGGTAGTAGACTCTAAGCCTTCTAGAGAGGAAGCTGACACAAGAGTGGAAAATGACCTTACATGCTTATATCACCCATTCATGATGGATCATAAGAAACATGATGGGTTTAAGCCGGTTTTATTAAGTCAAGACGGATCCCCAACTAGTAGTCTCTTGAAGTTGATAAAAATGATCCCTTTCTAGGAGAAAATCTTAATCCACCTATTAACCCGATTGAATTAGGTAAGGTTATGATGATAGGAGCACACCCCTTTGAGCATATAATTCATCCACCACTCTTTCCTCGCGAGGCATACTTCCACCGAGGTGGTGTGTATCGCTACTTCCACCCGCACTTAATTCAAAGTGTAGGGAAAACCTCCTCTATTTCCGTTAAATAAGGGTAGAGTCAGGCTCGTGACTCGAACAAAAACAAGCGCTTATTGGGAGGCAACCCAAGCTTTATTTGTTTGTTTGCTTTTATTTGTTTTCGTATGCATGTTTTATTTTTATTGTTGGTAAATCATGTTTCAAACTAAATTGTGAAAATGCTTTATTTTGTCGTTTGACTTCGTCTTAACTTCATACAAAGATATTTCGCAAAAGATAAGTGTAAGGGGAAACCCCAAATTTGTTTCTAAGAACAAAATTGATCATGATTCTCCACAATATTAAATAAACATGTATATTCGTATTTGTTAGAGTCAAATGCTTGTATCGAGTCATAATGATGTTTTGCAGGATTTTCCAGGAAGTAGGACAAAGTTTTTCCAGAAATTTTCCGAAAACTTAATGTAAGAATTTTTGCAGGTCACTTCTGACGGCGTCAGGAAGAAATTCCTGACGGCGTCACGTGTAAAAATCTGGAAATTTTGCTAGTTTTGTTTTTCTAACGGAGTCTTAAAGTTTTTGTTGAATCTTTAGTTTTATAAACTCCAGGAAATCTGCAACCATCATTCCACAAGCATTATATCTTACTTTGTTTTCTAGGATTTGTTATCATATATAGATTGCCTCCGATTTTACGCGAGGTTGCCTTGTTTATTTTCTCAGGTTTAACAGGTTATGTATGACAAGAAGATGATTTATATTATTGAAAAGAAGCTTTGATTGTTCATTTTCTTGGAGGAAGATCTAACCTTTTTACCACACTATCCATACCGAGCGAATCAGGGGAGTATTTGATTTCATTCTTTTGCCTATTTCACTTTTACATTCTTTAATTGAACATTGGGGACAATGTTCATCCTAAGTGTAAGGGGAGGGTAAAATGATGATACCTCATAAGATACACTTTCGCTTGAGTTTGTTTGTTTGATGGTAGGTGTGTAATAAAACTATGAGAAATACTTGTTAGTGTAATTTTAGCACCAAATTTAATTTTTTTTACAACATTTAGGAGTGAAACTTTAGCCATAGCAAGCGTCTCATGGATAGGAGATTGTATGACTAGCACAAAACCGTACCATTCAGAAAAATTTTCCACCCAAATACGTGAGGTTCGCCTTTAGATTTGATAGGAAAAGCATTTACGATTAGTGCTTATGAGTGTATCGGTAGCATTTAGATTCTAGAACTTGTGTTAGTGATGCATCCCAAGACCGCTAGTGAGACTACATTCGTGTAGTAGGATTTACTACATGATAAGAGGCATTAGGATCACCCTTGTGTTAAACCCGTATCATAATTACTTGACCATTTAAGTCATATTACTTGGCTAGTTAAGTCAATTAATTTTTCCCACACCCTAGCGTTGTACTCATTTTTAGTACACGAAACCCCTAGTACACCCCTCCGAGCCTATCTTTTGGTTTCTAACTTTAAGCATCTTACTTAAAGGAAGAATTTGTTACACCCTACTTAAATGTACAACCAAATCGCCTTAGCCTTCCGTGTATGCACTCATCTTTAGTGCATTATTGTTATTTGTTTAAACCCTTAGTTAATTATCTAATTGATTACATGGTTGTTAAGTCGAGTCATATCCTTGTACATATTGTTTTGGGACGATTGGGACGAATGGGTAAAGTACTAATCTTATGGAGTAATGGGGAAGAACATCTATTATTACCCCCATATGTACGTTAATCTTAAAAGTACTCCAAGTGTTTTGATTATCTTAATTCGAGTCATTAGATTAGTTTATTGTAAAGTATGTAAAAATTCAAGTGTAAGGGGAATGTTCATTCCTTATGATGTATTATTTTGGATGGTAGGGTAAGAGTGTATGCAAAAAAAAAAAAAAAAAAAAAAAAAAAAAAAAAAATCGTAAAAATTAAGAAAAAGAAAAAAAAATAGAAAAAGAAAAGAGAAAAAAACATACGGACTACCATCCCGTTTCATTCTATGTTTATTTTATGTTTTTGTTATTTTTCATTTATTAGCTTAAGTCGAGTCTAGTCTTGGCTTAGCAACGCCATATTGTACATGTAATTAACCAAGATTATTAACTCGCCACCAGTAAAGATTGCCTATATCCAACAAAACCGTGTATTTCATATCCCTACACCTAACGTTACAACCCTTTAAAAGACCTCTTTGATAGTTTATCCTAGGTGCTTACGCCATGTGGTGGAGGTTTGATCCTTTCCCAAGCCTATGGTAATCTATTTTGTTATGACAGGTAGTGAGAGATGTTTTCCATTTCCATATTGTGATATATATTTTATTACACCCGAGAGATGTGAGTATCTAAACACTATTTGTGAGGTGCTAGTGTATGACCACCGTGCTTGTCTTTGGTCTTTAGTGGAACGATTATTTGTTGTAATTACTTTTATATTAGTGTTAAATGACCCCTAACTTGTATTTTGACTAGAATAAAAGCGCGTTTTCTTGAGGACAAGCAAATCTCAAGTGTAAGGGTATATGATGAGGCGAAAAATGATCTGTTTTTAGGGGGTCATTTAAGCCGGAATTGGAATTTATTTGATCAACTATTGCCCTAAATCGTTCCTTTTGTGATTTTAGGTACTTTGGGAGTGAATTCTGGAAAAGGAAGCATTTTGGACGTTTTTGGAGCATAAAAGTGAAGAAAACGGCAAAGTCTTAATTTTCCTTGCTGGGAACAGTACCTGACGGCGTCAAGAAGGTTTTTATGATGGCGTCAAGAGCAATTTTGGTGACGGCCCAGAGAAAACGTGACGGCGTCAGAACAAGGGCGTCAAGAGTGAAAGTGGTGACGGCCCAGAGTAGAAATACACATGACGGCGTCAGATCTGGATCTAGGCAGTCCGAGAATTTTATTGGCGGCGGGTTGACGGCGTCAGAACTTTCTTCTTGACGCCGTCACCTCCTGAAATCTATATATACTTTTCTAATTTTCATTCATTAAGAGTGTAACTTTGGAGGAGAATTTTAGGGTCGAACTTAATAAACCCTAACACGACTTTTACAGTATTTTCAAGGGTTTTCACCCCTTGAAACCCTTCATATTCAATTGAGATAAGTATCCTTTCAATTCATTCAATATGTCTGTGTTGTTTGAATGTATCTTACGATTGTCTTAATTTTAACATGCTAGGCTAGATCTCTTGTGTGTTTGCTTAGATGTAATGAAACCTAGATGTTGATTATAGGTTGATTGTTTGTTTATAGTTGTAATGGATGAATGATTTCAATGTTAGGCTTAAGAAAACTGGCAGATCTCCATTGTGTAACTTGCTTGAACGTCTTAAGAAACATGAACCGATATGTACTAGGTTTTTATGGTTGTATTTAATGCATGAGCGAATTCTAGTGATCCCATGTTAGGAGCTTCTTGCAGGCTCGACATAGGAGCGAAGTAGGAGCTTATAGAATTGGGGAAGTAAGTACGCCACCCCATGATTGATACTAAGGAATATAACCCGTCATCCACGCAATTGTAACAAGTAATTAACCTGTAAAAGATATCTAGAGAGTAGTGAAATCTAAGTAAACACAATTCTCCCATCTATTGTTCACACCATATTAGTTTAACTAGTTTATTTTCATTTTTTTGTCATTTTATTTTGATTGCATCTTTAGTTATTGGGTTAGTTGACTAGCAACTAATTTCGCCCACTCTTCCAAAAACCGAGATTTTACTTGCTTTCATAAAAATATAAAAATACAAAAAGAATCATCCCTCACCTCTAGACCTAGTTTTTAAGCTTTCTAATCCTAGCGACACTATTCCTGAGTTGAACGATCAATCCCCCGGTACTTGTCACTATACTATACTATAACGATCAGGTACACTGCCTGGTGGAGGTTGTAAGCTTCTCGAGATCCCTCGAGAGGTAAAGCCTGGTGCAATTCCCACGCATCAGGTTATGATTATATGGGTAAGGGTTGGGCTTGTTTGGGTTGGACTAGGATTCCTTATTGCTGGGAATTGTATTTGGGCTCAAATTGGGTTTCCTTTTCCCTTGTTTTTCTCTATTCAACCAATTTTTATATATCATATATATATATTTTTTATATTTTTTTATTAGATTAAATTATTACACTCAAAACCTTATACTTTTGATATTTTATAACAACCCGTAACGATAACTAACGTCTTACACAATAAACCTAAATTTTACGACAAATCAGAAAAATTATAATTTTCAAAACAAAGTTTCCAAAAATAGAATTTCACACTCTTTTTGAAATATAACTCATAAAAAAAAAACACACATAACTCACTTACGCTCATTAACTTTAACGAAGACTCGTTACGCAAAACCTCCAAAACACCAAAGCTACACAAGTCATTTCTACACCACAAAGGTGATCGAAATAAACTTTCCCAAATTTCAAACTTTCCAAATCACAATAAAACCATTTACGCAAAGGGATTTAGTGTTAAAACTCACCTATATCACACATATATCACTTCAATCTCCTAGGACACACCAAACAAACGTCAACCGAGTCAAGACTATCAGTCAAACTGACCAGCTAAAACCACGGTTGTTACACTGGGACCTTCTCACCCTCCCGCAGAGACAACCTTTTGTTTTAAAAGTTGCCTTTATCAGAATGCTAGAGCCAATAAAAACACCACCAATATAAGGGTATGGAGATTGGGAAAACCTAATATAAATATTTTCTGGTAAATAGGAAAGCATGATGTTTGACGCAAAGAAGATGGGATAACATCTTAGACCTTGACTTCTAACATCGAACACACTTATTCATCTTTTTCGCTCTTCTTTTCCCATTCAATGCATCTTTTTCTCTTCCCTTCCAATTCTTCTCGCACCTAAATAATAAAATGAAAAAAACATTAGTAACTGGACACAAGATATACAAAATTTTCTCTAATATTGCGATGCCCTCAAAACACACTTCCAACCGGCTGACACAGGCATCACAACCAAGTAAGTATTATCCAAATTAGATATGTATAAAGACAACCTGCGAAGTACATATAAAACTATGTTGCCATAACCTAGCTGTCGCATTTATAAATGATTATAAAATTATAAAAATAAATGAATGATTACAAAATTATAAAACATATGTTTATTTTGTACCATGTCAAATAAATGATAGCTTTCATCGTTTATACCAGGTGTTATATTAATTGTATAAAGCCTTCGTGTTTGATTACTTTGTATAATAGAGATAACAAAATGTACTTTTTATTAAAGGAATTATTTTTTTTTTATTTATTTATTTTATAAAAGAGTTGAAAAGTTAATGGTTGAATATGTTGTTGTATAAGATGATTCTACATGATGCTTAATTAGTAGTATTTGCATAAAATTTATATAAGAAAATCTTAATGTTTATGAAGAAAAAGTAGAAAATGCTACAGATAGTTACTCCTTCCGTCCTATATTAATTGTCCATATTTTCATTTCGGGTTGTCTCAAATTAATTGTCCACTTTAAAAAATAGTTAGGGAATTTAGTTCGAGTTTATTATATTACCCTCACAAGAGGTTATTATAACAAACATTCAAGAGGTTTTAAAATAAATAGTTATGGGTAAAACTATCATTTTGCTAAAAGTAAAAAAGAAAAAGTTGTATTGATGATGCTTTTCTTAGACAATGTGTTTTTTTTGTTTGTGGACAATAATTTTGGAATGAAAAGAGTATACATTATACAATAATTTTTAAGGGTGTGTTTGTTATGTTGGTTTTGGACCCATTGAATACATTGATAGATTAAATTAATTGTTTGGTTGGTACTTTGAGAAAAAGTAATGAAATCATTTTTTACAATTCATTCCATATCAAATAAGTGCCTTTTGACAATTCAATATGCTAAACATTTCTCATCCACACAATTTCTGATTTTCTTTATATCTTTCTTACAAGTTTTTTTAAGTCAAACAATAAATATCTATTAATACTAATAAACCAGAAAACTTTACAAGCCCCTTAAAGCACCCATTGCATTTAATTTGATGATGTGTCTTCACTATGATTGGTCGATGCTTTAATGCGTACAAGTTCACGATGCACAACTTCTTCACACATTATACTCGAAACATAAAAACTTATTTTCGGTAACTAATTAACACACCCGTATGTAACACACAAACTTTGAAACGCCTTCATCAATTCCCAGCAATTAATGTTGAGTTGTTGACAGCCATTCACACAAAAATTCTTCTATACGCTTCTTCTTTACTTATTCCCTACTCAATTAATTGAGTGATGTGTCTACACCACATTGGACACTATTTTTGTTAAGTACATCATGTATTTATCAAAGGTTATACGCTTCTTCACAATCAACACCATATTTCGATTCAACATTTAATTTCAACAATTAATGTCAATCGATTCTTCCTCTACACGCTCTCTTCTTTATCAGTTTCAAAATTACACTACCCTTCTTTGATTCAACCATTGGTGTGTTTGGAACCGGAACCCATTATTCTGTATTTTTTCAGGTACAACTCACTGCATCTATGATACGCTCCTCATTAATCATTTGTAACTGCCTTCCTTCAACTCCAAAATCAAAAACATTGAATAAATGTGTTGTAATGTTACAGGCGCTCCTTTGATGTTGGAAAACCTTGACTCAAGGTGAGACCAGGTTGTATATTTGTGCCTGTTAAATTCCCCTCTTTATTATTAAAACATCAACCATTTTGGATATTTGTAGGCTATGATGGTGGTTGAGGATTACAGTTGTGTTTTTACTCCTAAAATTTCAGGTGCCTTTTTTTCTTAATCATACAAATTAGTTACTTAGTTTTATTGTGTTTTGTTTGATAGAACTATGGATTGATCATACCCAATTTATGTTGTTTTGGTGTGGATCCAGATGTTCAATAATGTGTAATTTTGAATATACGTTTCATACTCCTTTTAACTTTGCTATCCTTATCTGAATTTTTGGTGGATTTAGACCAATGAGTAGGACTCTAAGAGATGTTGTGTATTAGTTGCAGTAAGAGGAAAGTTGATTTAAAAGTATTAAATGTTCTTGCAATCGGAGTATCGGACAGAAGGTATCGCAACAACTTTTTGCTTTCATTTTTAATTAACGATTTCATGATATAGATCCAACTTAGGTACAATTGGTTCTTGACTCCGTATTGAAGAAGCAAGGAATATGCTTTGTCGAAGAAGCAAGAAGGTGAGCTTTTGAAGAAAAAAAGAATGCGGCTAACATGAAGTCGATTATTAACAGGGCTAAGAAATACCCCAATGAGTATGAGGATCAGGTATCATTTTTAGTGCGTTATGTTTTGCATCCTGTTGCTACATTGGTTGGTTTGATTTATGTTAAATGGATTTGAGTTATTTGATCACATTGCAAGAACTAAAATTACTTCCAGTCTTTTTAATGTCAACCAATATTTGATTTATTGGAATGGTAGTTGGTTTCTAAGTCTGGATGAACATGGTGATCAGAGTGTGTCTAATCTTATAACCAGCTCAAGTTCTTAAACATTAGAATGGGTACATTTATGCAGGGCATTAAATCAGTAGGCTGGTCAGTCAACCTGGCCCCATTTGGGCTAACTGTGATAAAAACGGCTTTTTATTGGAGGTTAAGTAAAGCTCAGTCACCCAAATGTAGACCTCGGATAGTATTCCTATTAATGATGAAATAGGAAGGCGCATAATTATTAGTGGGATTTATAGGCCTCATTTGCTTTGACCACTTAATGGCTTTTATTTTATAGTTCTAATATATGCTTCACTTGGAAAAAGTATGCCAAATAAGTAGAGTTGATAAACATGAACACTCTAGGACTAGCTTTATTGTACTTTAAAGACTTCCTTGTGTCCTGTCTTGCATCCAAGATGTCCAAAACCTCCCATCCTTGGGCGAATGAACCGCATTTATTTTGAACTTTAACATAAACAAGGTTTTTTTTCCGCTAATATATATTGCTCTCAGTTTCTACAGTTTACCGAATAATATGATCTTTAATGTAACAGAGATTGGAACCAGAATAACATGCTTTTGGATCTCAATTGGGTCACTTTTCCACAACCTCAGGTATGAATCGCAGACCCTTTACATCTTTATTGATATTATTGATGTTTTAGGTTTACAAATCCTTCCCTTCCTCTTACATGTTACAACTTAAATATGGAAGTCAAACACGTGCATAGTCCAACTTCAAATTAAAAGTACATAATTGCCTTCTTTTAAGCGCTAACTCCATAAAATGTTACTAAACTTGGTCAAATTTCAAGGCCAGGTACAATCAAATAAATTTAACATACTTAATTCAATGTAATCCGTATGTTAGTTGGGTGTTAGTTCACATTTTTAGCAGATTTGAATTTGACCATCTTGCCATTTTTCAGACATGGCATGTGGAGACCCGTTAACTTAGTAGTTACCGTTTGAGATTTTAATGAATCTAAGACTAAATATCAAGAACTTTGTTTTTTAAACTAAACTTAGTTACTGTGAAATTGCTAGGTGATAAACATGCTAATGATCATATGGAACTAATATCATAAAGATCTATTGCTTCTGTTATTGGTAATAGAGTTTTGCTATTCAACTAAAAGATATGAAGCTAGATAAATTATATACTTTTGTTATGTCAGCCTTGGTGTGTAAACTTTATTTGTGCCAAAGTAAAACATATATTTACTTTATTTATGTAAGCTTTAGTAGCGGTGTGGTCCAGGTTGAACATGATCAGGTAATGTGTTCTACTTGCTTAGTTGGAGAGTTTGAATGTCTTTCACCTGTGGCATCTGATCCACACCCAAATGCTTGGTACAGAATACGTTTTTATGAATGTTGTTTTGCTATTATTTTTGGTTACCTACCATTTTCAGTGTGTTTGTTCACTTTGTTGTTTTTTATTCATACAATTTTAGAGTAAGAGAAGATGTCACTATGGTTCTATTTACTTGATATGAGGTGGAAACAAAGACGAGACCAATAAATGGTTACTTAAGTTAGGTTTGATTGGGTTTAGGTGTTGGTTTACAACATAAACTCTATTTTCAAGGCATTATGGCATACACTCCAGTATAGCCTATAAAAGCACAAATTATGACATAAACTCTGAGCTATGCTATAACTTTCAAGATTGCATTATCTAAAATAGGCTTTTGATTACTTTTTTTACAATGTGGGACGTTTACAGTCTCAGATATACCACTTGGATGAAACGTTACAACAATAAAAAGCGTATTTCAGATAATGCAATCTTGAAAGTTATAGCATAGCTCAGAATTAAAAAATAGTTATCTGATGTTAATTACTTTAAGAATTATTGAGATGTATAGAAAAATGTAGCTATGGATTTCATGAATGACTGAATGCCCTTATGCTCAAGACTTCAAGCAAGTTCAGTAATTTAGTTATACAAGTATACCAAATTAGTTTCCATATAATAAATAAACTACGCAATACCTGGTACAGTAGATACCTCTAACAATAAGCTAAGTAATAGTAGCATACCTAGAGCCTTCAATATTCACCAGTTCATTGATCCACTACTTCATTGATCCACTACTGTTGGATTTGTTTAGGTATTGCCAAAATTTGTAAGATAGAATTCTATCTCGATAACAAGTTTTAAAAATGGCAGCTAGAAAATTATTTGAATGATTTAATGAGTTCATCTTGGTTTGCAGCAATTGGGGTCTTCAATAAAAGGACCGAGTGAGAGCGATTGAAGAATACAAGGAGCAAAAGAAATGGGCTTCAAGAGCTCGACTAAACATCTTTTATTGTTGTAACCTTAAATAATATATCAAGTTTATATTTAATTTTGCAAGTTGAAAGCATCATAGATCTACATATTTATGTGTTTGTTAAACCAAAATATGTGTGTTCTGAAAGCATCATAGATCTACAGTATTGTTGACTTATTACTTATTATTTCTTTCAAAGAATAATTCAACCTGTTTACGTTCGTTCTTCTTTCTTACTTTATTCGCATACATAATTTCTTGATGCATAATCTCTTTAAAAAAACTCCGTGATTCCACATGTCTATAAGCATTTTAGTACACTTTTTGACTACTTTTTTTATGGCTCGACACATTTCACATATGATATTAGTAAATGTTTAGGAGAACTGTAGGTTAGTAATAACTCACCCACTTTGTTTATAATGAGTTAGAAGTTATATGCTATTGATAACTTATCGTGACATTAAGTTTACTTGAATGCATGTTTTGGCCAAGTTTAATACTTTGAGTTTAGAATATGGTTTTTGAAGTTAAATCTAATTCTGTTAGGAATTTCTAAGGTTAAGTACATACGCACTGTACTCTACGTCAACGCGTCTCCTCTTATATCCAGTCCTAATTTCTACAAATACCTAATTTCATCAGGTATTTGTTATTAGGGTGAAATTATAATTTTTGAAGGACCAACTCTATTAAAGCGTGTTTGGATGTGTCTTTTAAAGGGTGTAATATAGTACTGGAAATTGTACAATCACTTTAAAGGGTCGGATGAAAGTGTTTATTTGATCCTTAAAATGTTAAAGGAATATTAGATACTATGATTTACGATCAAGCAATAATAAAGGGTGTAAGATAGTACTTAAAATGTTAAAGGAACATTAGGTACTATGATTGATGCAAATATAATAAACGAAACACACTTTGGAAAGAAGGTGATCATGTCGTGGTTGAAAATTACTCCGTTTGATAAACTTTTACAGCTAAAGATCATAAGGAAACTAAATCCCGCGTTCATTTTATTTGCTATGAAAATGAACATGAGTCATGGTCAATCCCTTTCAAAAGTTGGTTTGTATCTGTCACGTCCAATTTCACACAAGGACAATTATATGTTACCGTTTCCGGGGTCAAAAGCAAAAGAGGTTTGAAGGTTGTCAACTGTGATGCAAATGGTATTATCTCGAAAAGTACTACAAACATTGTCTACGAAGAAGTACTTCAACGTCCACGGTCAATGTTCAACATGCATGTATAACTATATAAATGACATGTTTTATATCATTTTTTAAACTTTACATATACTTTGTAGACAATTGAATTTTAGTTTGACTTTTTTTAATAACAATTTTAGGCGTTCACGGAATGACATGTTTTATATCATTTTTTAACTTTAAATAAGTAGAAGTATTTTGTGTGCAATATCGCTCTTTGAGGGAAGCATCACTTGAGGTTTCTGAAATAGTTGTGCTTCTCAAGAGTGAAATTTGATGGTTTGTTGTCCCTATTTCCGGATAGTAAATTAATGGAATACTTCTTTTTTGAGGTAACCTGTGTTTTATTGTTGTAATATGGTGTACATTTTCGTATATTTCACATGTTTTTTATGTATCAGTGTAAGCTAACCTCTTAAAAGGTGATGCTCCTTAAACGGGTTTCAATGAAGCTGGCTAAAAGTAAGCAATGCAAAAGAGACATTCAGGCAAAGAAATGTTCCTTGACCATGTTTGTTCATGTGAGGATGAATATGAGTATTTTTGTGAAGATTAAAATCTTTTTAACCCGATCTATTAAACTACCGTATTAAATGTATTAGTGCCTCATTATTTCTTTTGTCTTTTTAATTTCTCTCATGATACCGGGGTGTTTGATAGCATTTACGTGTAGTTTCATGCATACTATTTATGACTATTATCTTTTAAGATGGCCTCAACTATCAAGTAAGGGGATTTTTGAGAGTTGAAGCTATGAATTTATGATTATTACTCTATTGGACGCTTGATCTCATGTGCAAACAATTTTCGTTTATGAACCTTTAGCTTAAATAGCCCATAGTTGAAAAGAGATCACATATATTTTAGGTGAAAAACTATATGATTGTACATAAGTATGCCATATCCATCAATGAGACTAAAAGGTACGTTGTTACTCTATTTCTCACAAGCATTGTATGACCAATTATTAAACTGACTTTAACATTTCGAAATTTTCCAAATGCAAACTTTGTCAAGCCATAATATAGAATTGAATCATGAAAGATGAATAATAGACAAATGTACATCTATATGAAAGTCCCATTAGTAAAAGAGTAGCTTTAAAGGTTGGTCTTAGAGTCCTTGGTGTATGGTATGTTTGTGCATTTTGGTGTCATTCGTCATGACAATAAACAAGAGCCAAGGGCAATCGCTTTGAAAAGTATGATTTTATCTGCCACGTCCTGTTTTCACACATCGACAGCTATATGTGGCTCTTTCACGTGTCAAAAGTAAAAAAAAAAAAAAAAAAAAAAAAAAAGTTTGAAGGTTGTTTTATGGATTTATTTAATTACACTTATTAAAAATCCCAAACTGCTTTTACTTACATATTTTTTAAACTTATTAGGTGTTCACGTAATGGATTTTTTGTTGAAGTGTTAGAATGGTCACTACACACATTTGCTTCTAAAGACAAACATATTGGAGATCAAGAGGCAACAAATGTTTATTACACAGATATTTACAAGCATTGTATGTTATACTATCATTCATTTAAAACTTATTATTCCATTAAAAGAAAATTTCATAGCGTTTACGTTCGTTGTTCTTTATTACTTTATTCACACACTTAATTTTTTTTTTTTGCAAAAACCCTCTAAAATCCCGTGAATTCCACGGGTCTATAAGCTAGTCTTTAAATAAATATATAAATTAAATAATTATTAAATTTCTCTCACATATTTTTTTATTTCAAACCAATCTCAAATCCAAATTCGATTCTCACTTACAAAACAAACGGTCCTAAACATGTTCTTATTGGTTATCAACGACTTTTCTTTCACACCGATCAGCATTAAATATGTTTAACCAAACTCGGCCCAAAATCTCGATAAGCCCAAACCAAAGGCCCAAAATGAAACCCTAAAAAGCAAGGCATCATCCTTAACACCAGAAAACCCTACTCATTTTTCTTCACTATCCCCGCCGTTTAGAACTTCCAAATCCAAGTTCATACCAATGGTCAGTTTTTTTTATTAAAACCAAAACAGATTTGTTTTTTGTTATATAATTTATATATGATATGATGATAGTAATGATTTATTTTATGTTTTTGATTTATTGAAGGCTCCAAAGAAAGGTGTGAAGGTTGCAACCAAGAAGAAGACGGTATTATTTCTTATTCATTTTCATTTTGTAATTTGAATATGATATTCTTTGTATGGTTTGTGTTTATGATGTTTGTTGGGTTGACATAATTTTAGTTTTTATGTTTTATCCTATGTATCTTTACTAGTTTTGAGCTTTGAAAACTTTGTATAATTGATGTTTATGCTAATTTATCTTATAATAGATGATAAGAAAGCTTTTTAAATTATACAAATTTGTTGTGTGCAAATCATTTATTAGTTTAGTTAACTTGGAATCTTAATAGTTGTGATGATTCAATGGGGTTGTTTGTTTAAGCTTATATGTGGGCTTATGAGCTTATTTGATTCCAGCTTCTATTTCATAAGCTCTATTTTTTTTTTGGCTTATTTGGAGATTTACGGGCTTATATAAATTTATCATATCATAATAATCTTATATAAAGTCTCAATATAAGCTGGAAAATTGTGGCTTTTGAAATATAAGTCGAAACACAAATAAGCTCATAAGCCACATATAAGCTTAAACAGACACCCCTTAAAAGTATATGCTAATTGCTGCACATA
The DNA here is from genome assembly GCA_030686995.1 of Artemisia argyi. Taxonomy (NCBI): domain Eukaryota; kingdom Viridiplantae; phylum Streptophyta; class Magnoliopsida; order Asterales; family Asteraceae; genus Artemisia; species Artemisia argyi. The sequence continues at coordinate 49,081,425 of CM060702.1, read as the reverse complement.
GGTAGTTACAGTAATTTATGCTTGTGGTTTTTGTGGATTCGAGGATTTTTACAAAACACATTTTACTTTCTACCCTGTTTGACACTTTAATCATCGGCTATACTTGAAAAAGATACAATCTTGTTACTAGTAAACATGTCAAATACCAAAAATTTGTTGTGTATGAAGAAAAGTTTGTTCGCATGAATAAAGTTCCATGTTACCTGTCGTGTTAGTTATGTTTAGTTGTTTTGAACATGTGATGTTGGAATTGAGGTTATTTGTAATGCAAGTGTTTGTTTGGTGTGATTGATTTTTGTGGTGATTGTTTGTTTGTGTGTTTATAGGAGAAGGTGGTGAACCCGTTGTTCGAGAAGAGGCCGAAGCAGTTTGGGATTGGTGGAGCTTTGCCACCAAAGAAGGATGTTCACAGATTTGTGAGATGGCCACAAGTTGTGAGGATTCAGAGGAAGAGGAGGATCCTCAAGCAACGTTTGAAGGTCCCACCAGCATTGAACCAGTTCACCAAGACTCTTGACAAGAATCTTGGTATGTTTTGTTTCTTAAATTGTATATTTTGTTGTTTTTTACAGTTGGAAAAACTTATGTCTGGATTGTTGTATTGCTTTTGCAATCTTGCATGCTTCTGTTAATTGTTCATTTTGTTGTTGTCAACAATGAAATTGGCTTCTAACTGTTTTATGAAACTCATAACAAGTGCTGATTGCCATGTATAATCAATGTTTGATGTAGTGAACTTGTATTGCATGCTCTTTGTTGCCAAGGCGTTGACTGCATTACCAGTCTTAGCTTCATGAGCTGTTTTTCAAAATTTGTTTTATGGATTTCATTCATGTAGTTTGAGCATTAAAGGTGACGAGTCTTTTAGATTGTGTCAAGGAATTGTGTAACTTTGGCTACATCAATGGCTGTCGCATCTTATTATTTTTTTGACAACTATTTGTTGCGTTTCTTTTGTTTGCGCTCATCTTCTTAAGTTCTTAAAAGACATATCTTTATGTTCTTAGTAGCTAAAGCTCTCTTGTATTCTCTCTATATGTCGATATTTCATTTACTGTTTCTCATTTTCTTATTTTTGTTGATACAGCAACTACGTTGTTCAAGATGCTTCTTAAGTACAGGCCAGAGGACAAAGCAGCCAAGAAGGAACGTCTTGTCAAAAGGGCTCAGGCTGAGTCGGAGGGAAAGACAGTTGAAGCTAAGAAGCCTATTGTTGTGAAGTATGGTTTGAACCATATCACTTATCTTATTGAACAGGTATTCTCATTCACTCTCAGTTAGATTATATATAATGTCCATGCTACCAGTATGTGTAATATTACTATTGTTTTCTAATATTTTAATGCTTTTCTGTTCTTTGTTTCAGAACAAGGCGCAACTGGTAATCATTGCCCACGATGTTGATCCAATTGAATTGGTTGTCTGGCTTCCAGCACTTTGCAGAAAGATGGAAATCCCATACTGCATTGTCAAAGGGAAATCCCGATTGGGAACTGTAAGTGTTCTGCTTAATGCTTTTTTGTTTACGTTCTGCTCTCTTATTTGTGTTGGAGCTTAACATGTTGCTTGTTACATCTGTCAGATTGTTCATCAGAAAACCGCAGCTGCTCTTTGTTTGACAACAGTCAAGAACGAAGACAAAATGGAATTCAGCCGAGTCTTGGAGGCCATTAAGGTACTTTTTTTTTTATAACATATCTTTATTGCTGAACTTTAATGTGTGATTCTGAATCTGACCCATAATTTGATATTTCAGGCTAACTTCAATGACAAGTACGAAGAGTACAGGAAGAAGTGGGGTGGTGGTGTAATGGGATCAAAATCACAGGCGAAAACCAAGGCTAAGGAGAGAGTTCTAGCTAAGGAGGCTGCCCAGAGGATGAATTAGAGAGCATATTTGGTAATCTGTTGTCTGCAGTTGAAGTTGTGATTTTTGATTTTGAAACTTTTGTTACCTTCTAGTATATTTGTCTTCCGTTTTTGAACTTTGGGAGCCAGAATATTTACTTGCTAAGCTTCTTGTATTGGTTTTATTTTCAGACTAGTATGTCTATCGTTTTTAGTATGAGCTTCTTCAATATTTACTTGCAAACCCGTAACAAATGTGTTTCCGTGGCTATTATATTTAGCCGGTCACTATATTTGATCTTTTGGCAAAGCACTAGTTGACAGCAGTTCTTTAGCAAATGATCAACATTAAGTTGATAGATAGATCAAACTATGCAGGTGACTTGGCTGTTCAAAAGTTTGATATTAGCACTTGACCGTTTATTTGCCTGAGTCTTATTTTTCTAGTGTCAAAAATCTATACAAATATAATGCAGCTGCTTAATTTTATCGTTTGTGATATAAAGGCCAGTGAATTTTCTTTTTTTCAAGCAAAAAAATTAACAAACAACAAATATTAGTCACATAAGTAAAAGAATATCCCAATTCCCAAACGCATTCAGAGTCATGTAAAATGTTACTCATTTTGACTAGTTACCATCCAAATAAATTTCATGATTTTTACCTTTTTCCTCCCACATTTATCTCCATCCCTCCAAATGATCATTCACATTTTCTCTCTGGAATCGAATATAATCAAATTTATCTTGAGATTATATTTAGGTTTTGAATTCAATTCATCGCAAAGAAAATGCAACGAGCAGTTGACAGCTTTCTCGCTGTAACGAAAGAGTTAGTTTCTACATCATTTCTTTGTATTTATGTTTTGAATATGGAAGCGACCAATTTATTGTGTTCCATTGTATTGTGTTTTGCTTGATAACATAAGATCGCAAATGCTGATATTTTGCTTTGATTTAAGGATGGAAAATGAAAACGGTTTCGTCACTTTGGATATTTAGATCGCTGTTAAACGCATGCTATACATTGTATGTTATGTTTGTGAATTGTGATGGTAGGATTGTCAATAATCATGAAGAACTCGAAATTAGATTGGATGATCAATATAGATTAGACACAATATGGTAATTGGATGTCTATTAGGATGGCTAATTCTTAACATGGGTTGTCTTGTGGATTTTGGTACTCCTAATTCCTATGCCATAATCACAAAACATACCACTTTGAAAACCTAAGTTGAAATATGTTAGAAAAGTTCATTTTGTTTCATAAATTGTTAAAAATAGCTTAAAACAACGGTATTCAACAACGAGCATTGCGAGGGCCCTGCCTTTCTAGCACATAAATCTGTTTGACCTGTTTTCACGAAAGAGCCAAACTGAAACAAAATGGTGGTTCTGTTCCACCGATCAAACAAAATGGATATCGGGTATTCCTTATAAAACATATGAGAGAATGTATGGTAACCCACAACTTAATATCGATCTAATAACCTAATCCATTTAAAACCATGATGGAACTTACTAGGATGCTACAGCTTAAGGTTTATCAGGTGTTGAAACTTCAAATATCTTATTTTCTCTTGAGTGTGGAAATAGTTGTCACACGTTATGTGCTGATAGTCCTTGACGATGCGTTTTTTCATCTAAAGAAGCTTTGTGTTTATTCAGGTCTGTGAAGACTATTACTTATGAATCATTAAGTAACATACTGAGACTCATAAATGGAATATCTGCACTATTGTTGAGAATGTTGCCTGGTAAAGCTAGTATGCTTGAAGGAATGAGCGGTTGGGAGCTTAGACCAGTTTTGCGTGGACCTCGGTTTCCACGCTGGATGGAAGAGTAAGTTAACTCTATTCCCTGTAAAATTTGTTTTTTAAAGGTTGCAAGATAGTTTTATGTTTTCATATACGATTTTAAATGCTTTTTGTGCAGTGGAGTATCATCTTTTAACCATTTCGTTCATGAACTATCGACGAATTACGATCCAACATCAGCTGTAGATTATACATCTGGAGACGAGATAGATGAATTTGAGGATGCTTCCACATATCCCCCATCTCCATTAACTCCAGGCTTAAAGTTCTCTAGAGCAGCTAGCTTCAAGCATGAAAGGCGTCGTAGACATTGGATTATATCAGTCATCAAGTTTCTTTTCCTTCCTGCAAGACTCATGTTAGTGATACCCTTGTATATACTTAAAAAGATTATTAGAAGAGGTATAAGGGCACTACATACTACGAATCAGAAAAGGACAGGTAGCTCAAGTACTACCAAGAAAGCATTGGATCATGTTGTTCAACGCGCTACTGACAGAAGACGCGGACTTATAGAGGTTTGTTCATTAAGTGATTATTAATATTTGAATATTCGGAATCAGATAAAACAAGTTGTAGGAGGGTGCTTGGAGATGTTTTTTTTTGAAATTTTACTATAAGTCTCTAGACTTAGTATTGTTGCAGCTAGTATAAAACTGATTATATGACCCGTATATAATCAGATAAATGGGGCAGATTATGTGATTATTACTGTTCTAAGCTGCGATAGTTAGTTTCAAATCACAATTATGATGCCTTTTTTGTGAAAAAAGCACTTCATGTTTACATTTTTTTGTTTTACATTACCAGGATCTTCATCTAGGAATAGAGATAGTTATCGAAACCATATTCGATGTCATTCATTATGCAGCCCGTTGTCTTATTTCTCCATTGGATACATTAAGATCGTTATTGAGGTGGTCTTCTTCACCAAGTGGTACTAGAAAAACTGATAATAATGACTCGGATGCGATTGTTGCCACCGCCACTCTTGCTAATCCTGATCCAACACCAGCGGAAAGGAAAAGTAATCTAAGTAAGAGACTAAACACGGATGCTAGAACATGTAAAGATGTCATTACAGAGCTCGGGTAATTAATCAAGGCCTTCGTTGGTAGTATATTCACTATCGCAACTCCTTAAAGTTTCTTACCACATACTTACTTTTTCAGGTACCCTTACGAAGCTATTAATGTAGTAACTTCAGATGGATATGTTCTCCTTTTGGAAAGAATCCCAAGGTACAAACCATTTTTTTATCCTTATTTTCTCATATCTTATGTTTGTAACTTTCTTTGGATCAACAAAGCTTATTTGGTTAACAACGTTTTATCATTGTTGTAGACGCGATTCAAAAAAAGCTGTTTATCTCCAACATGGTGTTTTTGACTCATCAATGTGGTAAGATTACTTTATACGATTTTGTTGGTTAATTCATAATTTGAAACTATATTTATTAGTAGCATATATTTTCATTTGTCAATCATGGTCTCGGTTTTCTTCATCAGTTGGGTGTCTAACGGCATTGTCGGCTCCCCAGCTTTCGCAGCCTATGATCACGGTATGCAAATTTATATCTTTCACAGACTTCATTTATTGTGGTATATGATCTTATTAGAGGGTGTTTGGGATTGCTTATTGACTTATTCTTTAAGCAAATAAGCACTTCTGATTGTTTCAAGGAAACTGCTTATTCCACAGTAAATAAGCGCCGGTGCTTATTATTGAAAAAGTAGTTTCATATAAGGAATCCCAAACACCCCCTAACATGACATTAAAGATCATTGATTTTATATTTATCTTTCAGGGTACGATGTTTTCCTTGGTAACTTTCGTGGCCTGGTTTCTAGAGAACATGTTGACAAAAAGATTTCCTCACGACAGTAAGTTCATTTAATCTTAGCTTCTGCACAGTTAATCTAATGTACGATATGCAACAATTATGTTAAATGGTAAATCTCACTACGTTTGTAGGTATTGGCGTTACTCAATCAATGAACATGGAACAAAGGATTTACCAGCCTTAATTGAAAAGATAAACGAAGTGAAAACTTCAGAATTGAAATCTACATCTGAATCCAGTACAAACGAAGAATCAAACAATGAACAACCTTACAAACTATGTGCAATATGCCACAGCTTAGGAGGAGCTGCAATACTTATGTACATTATAACACGTCGAGTGGAAAAACTTCCACACCGGTTATCAAGATCAATCATGTTATCACCAGCTGGATTTCATCACGATTCCCCTTTTTTCTTCACGGTGATTGAGTACACATGTCTTTGGTTGTCTCCAATAATTGCACCAATATTTCCGGGGTTATATATACCAACAAGGTTTTTTAGGATGTTAGTTAATAAACTGGCTCGTGATCTTACTAACTACCCTGCGGTTGGTGGGCTTGTTCAAACGTTAATGAGTTATATTGTTGGTGGTGATTGTTCAAATTGGGTTGGTGTTATGGGGTTACCTCATTATAATATGAACGATATGCCTGGTGTTTCTTTTGGGGTGGCACGTCATTTGGCTCAAATAAAACGTTCAGCAAGATTTAGGATGTTTGATTACGGGAGTCCTGAAGCTAACATAAAGGTGTATGGTTCACCTGAGCCGTTAGATTTGGGAGAACTTTATAGTCTGATTGATGTTCCGGTGGATCTTGTTGCTGGGATGAAAGATAAGGTGATTCTCCCGTCAATGATTAGAAAACATTATAGGTTGATGAAAGAAGGGGGAGTGAGGGCATCTTATAAAGAATTTGAGTATGCTCATTTGGATTTCACGTTTTCTCATCGTGCAGAACTTTTGGAATATGTAATGTCCCGTTTGTTACAAGTGGATCCAAAGCATAGGTCACTCAAGTTAAAGAATAAAGAAGAAATATTGGCCTTAAAATGATACAGGGTAATCGTTGAATCTTTTGCTTCTCAGTTTTCTTGTGCGACATATAGTATGATAATCTTTAACCAAGTCATAACTCTTGTGTACTACTAGAAGTTACAGATGGTTCTGTGTGTATATGTGTAAATATTGATCTCATTTTATTCTTCATCTTTACTTCTAAGAGAATGGGGATTGTTTGGTGAGTAATGTAGACATGGGATTCATGAATTTAGGTCATATTATGAAGAAACCTGTATTCAGCCCTTCACTAGGAAACTGAGAATACAGTTTTTGAGCTGATTACTATGTTTGTAAGGGGATCAAATTGATTGATCAATTCCAGTACTTATAAGAGACTTGTATTAGCTGATAGTGTCATGTGAATCACTAGAAACATTTGAAGTGTATGGTCAACACGACAACGAAATCTTAGTGAAGAGACTGAAGCAGACTACCATAAGACAATGCGTTGAGATTTTTGGAACTGTTATATGTCTATAAGGTGTAATATTAAAAGGATTATGGAGTAAAATATAAGGGGGTGTTTGGTTTGTAGAGGGAATTACTATGATTATGGGAATAGGTATGGGTTTAGAAACCCGCCACCTTTGGTTGGTTTACAAAATAGCCAGCTTTGAAGGTTTGATATCACTAATTTTCCAAAACAAAACAAACCAACCCAACATTTGTATTGGGAATGAAAGTCATTCTTTCATTCCCGTACCCTCAAACCAAACACTCTCTAAAGTTTAACTGAAGCATCACTCCAGTATTTTGTTGCTTTCGCTGCTATTGTTATCGGGAGGTGATATTTACACCATTTCTTTTGGAGTTTTGGTGCAATACATGGTTATACAGTGTGTTGTATAGCTTGTACAATATAGTGTATACTATATGGTGTATTTATCTCTTCCCATGTAGGGATGGCAATAAAACCCGTAACCGATGGAAACCCGATCCCCAAACCCGATTTGACCGGGGACGGAGATGGAGATGGGGATGGGGAATCCCCGAATTTTGTAACCAGGTATGGGGCGGGGATGGGGATTGCATCAATCCCCGAACCCGACCCCGACCCCGACCCCGACCCCGATTTTTTTAATGTATAAATATATGAAAATTATATATATCCGGATATCCCTATAACATTTACTTTTTATGTATATATTTTTTACGAGCATTGGTATGTACGAGTAATGTATATGCATGTGTGATATATAAATTATCAAATAGCTTTAAAAGTATAAACAATTAAACACTAATTACTATATACTACTTAACCAATGTTTTGTCCAAATACACACATACAATGCACGTTAGTCTTATATTATATGTGTTGTCTTAGTATCTACGACGCTTTAAAGTTGGATTAAAAAGTAACTAATTTAAGTATGAGTGATGTACGTTTCTTAAGACACTTTATGGGTCAAGTTCTTTATATTTTCGATGAGTTTGTTTATTTTTATGTTTATTTGGTAACGATGGAAAATCCCCGAATCCCCACGGGGATCCCCGATCCCCATTGGGGATGGGGATGTAAAACTATTCCCCAATGGGGATGGGGATGAGAGTGAAAAATGGGGATGGGGATGGGAAATATGATCCCCGAAATTCCCTGACCAGTTGCCATCCCTATTCCCATTGTGATCATCTAGTTAGTAGATTAGTCAAGTACGTATGTAAATTAGGATATCTCACAATTTTCATTAAAGTTGGCAGAGCTTGATTTAGACCTTTCTAAATGCTACTTTAACCGTGATTATAACTACATCGATCGAAACTTTCTTTTGATTCATGTCATGAAAATCCACAATTTTAGAGTGTTTACGAGAAGTTATCTATTTATAAGATTTAAAGCTTTACTAGTTACATACTTACATATTACAAAGTCGTCATAATTTTATTTATTTATTTATTTATTATTATTTTTTTTTAAGTGTAAAACGTATGAGTGAGATACCTTGATTAACCAACAAAGATCCAAGTAAATATTAAGTATTCAAAGTGTTCTAGTAACAAAAGGTTTGTAACTGTCAACATCAAATTAAAATGTGAGAGATTTCAAGTTAAATTTTTGCTAGTTGCAAACAAACTTAAAGCGACCACATCAATCTTTTGAAAAAAAGAAAAACTTTGCCCATTCAAACCCCGAGAATTAGTCAGCTAAAAAACAAGGAAAAAACTATCCTTACCCGAGTAAAATCTCAAAAAGTTAAAGTGCGTGCAATTGGAAGATTTATAGGGGGAGCGGGGAGGTTTGGGCTAAGTCCAAAAATTATTGTTTGTTTGATGGTATTTACTTTTTCAAAACCCACTCTAAAAGGTTTTTCAAATCTTGATTAAATGGTAAGGTTTTAATCCAAAAGCTTGTACCTTCACTAACATCCTTAACTAATTTAATATTCAAATAATACTTTTTCATTATCTATAATACTACTTATAATACATTTTACCTTCTTTTATATTAATTTTTTAAGATTATCAAAAATAGATTTTTAAGTAAATACAATTAACTAAGCTATTAGTACAACCATCTAAGATAATAATGTTCAACAATTTAATTTTTCAATCCCTTATTTAATGTTGTAAAAAACACACCCTCTACAATGCTTATTGTCAAGCTAATCAAAAACAAAAAAAACTTCATACAATTAATATAATTTTCTTTTTATCTTGTATACATGGTTTTTAAAACTGGATTGTACAATAAACCACTTTCTCAAATGGTTCCTGATTTTTGGTGGTTTTGTCCGGTTCAACCGGTCTCCATAATATTATTATCAATCGTCACGAAGAACATATAATCAGATACATTACTCGCATAAAATTTTGTTTACAAGGTACCGCCGCCGCAACGCGTGGGTACCTGCTAGTAAAAATTAGGGGTGAGCAGAAAAACCGAAAAATCCGAATAAACCGAAAACTGAAAACCGAAACCGAACCGAAAATAACCGAACCGAGTTTGTCAAAACTGAACTGAACCGAACTTTTAATTCGGTTCTCGGTTTGGATATGGTTTTGGTAATCAAAACCGAAAACCGAATTCATATAAACATATTTATTTTTTTATATAATTATATATATAAAAAGATCAATAAAATGTCATATATAAAAAGATCCATATATAAATAACAATAAAATTTTATATTAAAAAATACTTTTTATATTTGAAATATCTTTTTTGGCTAAATATATTGGTATGTTTTCTTTTTTTTCTTAAATAAAGTGTGTAATTCGGATTAAACCGAAAACCGAACCGAACTAGAATTCAACTGAACCGAACCGAAAACCAAATTTGAATTCGGTTTGGTTTGGTTTACGGTTTGACCCTAAAAAAAACGTTTAACCGAAATAACCAAACTGAATTAATCAAATAAACCGATAACCGAGCCGAATAACACCCCTAGTAAAAATATAGGGTAAATTGCAAAAATGGTCCTTAACGTTTCACGAAATTGCAAAAACGGGACCGAGACAAAAAGTAGCGCAAAAAAGATATCAACGTTCCACATTTTCGCAAAATCGCCACTGAGAGGCCTTTTCCGTTAGTTTCATGGTTAAGTGCCATGTCACCGAGGGTATTATCGTCATTTCACTGCTTTAAGGTCCACGTGGCATATCACTATTGATTCAGGGACTAAATTTGCAAAGTTATTTTTATCTTTTATTTCACATCTACCACCACCACCACTCTCTACCACCACACAACCAACACCACCACCCTTTACCTTTCATCTTCATCTTCTCCGATGACCAAACCCAGATTCCGGTGACCAAACCTAGATTCCGGTCACTTTTTTCCTTTCCTTTTTCTTTTAACCCACAATGGATTAAAAATTACGTAACTTTAAATTCAATTGTACGTGTTATGTCAAAAAGGCTTACCAATTAGGCCAAAAGTTCCTTATAGAACCCCATTTTACCAAAGAACCCAACATTTAATCTCATCCATCCATCCCTTTTACCATCCACGGTCCACATAAATCCCACTTTTTTTTTCTTTTCTTTTTTTTATTAATGTAGGGGCAATGTGGTAAAATCATGTCTTACCAATAACTCCTCTCACCCACACGGTTTCTTCAAACCCGTTTCCTTCAAACCCTTCTCCTTCAAACCGTTTCCTTCACCCATCTCCCCAATCAATAACTATCAATCATAACCATCAATCTTTCAATCATAACTATCAATAACCCTCTCTTCAAACCCGCCGTGAGCCGCCATAAATATCAAGCCGCCGCCGTTAACCGCCGTGAACCGCCATAAACCACCGTAGTTTATGAAATAATGGAGTTAGTTGATGAAATGAAGGGTAAAATTGCTTATTTTGTTGATTATTTATGTTTTGTGTATATTAGCAATAGGTTTTGCTTATTTTGTTGCTTATTTGGTATAATTGCTTATTTTATTAACTATCAATAACCCTCTCTCATCACGTTTTAATCGCGACTCATATTGTAACTGAATGTATAAACCGAATATAATCTGTATAAGTATGTTGATTTGTTACAGTTGAAACCCTAGCTTATGTGTGAGATGTGACTGATATTATTTTACTGTAGATGTTAAGTTAATTTAGGTGAAAACGTTGAGGTTAGGTTGTTACGAAGCCGTAACTACTTTGTTTTAGATGCAAAAATATAATGTGTAAGCTTCATATCATCTGATGTAAGTTTAGTGTATATTTAAAATTAATTGAGGTAAAAATATGCGATATAGAGTAATATTTTGAGGTTACCAAGCGGTATTTTTTGTTTAACTGTGAGTTGTTAGTAATTGTAGAAATATAGATATCTGTTGTGTTTTATGAGTTTATTGGTTTCGCTTGAGGTGTAGATGATAAGTTTTTAACACATTTTCTTCTAGATTTGATTGAAAAATGTGAATGCCATATGTGTTTTACTGATTTTGATCATATGCATTTCCTTGTTTAACTGATCTAAATCACTAGTAATGCTACTTTTTGATTGAGATTCGGCTAAAAATTCAAAATGTGCTTTAGTTTTTTAGGCTTAACGTTTGTGCTATTCTATTTATGCATATCATCATGAGTATATGAATGCGATTATGGACCAAAACAGTTTGTGTTTGGAAGACTAGTACAATGTGTTTTTCTGAATTATGATCTGAAGTGGTCAATGCGTACTTAGAATTATTATTATTGGTGGCTCGAGGTTATGTTATGGTCTATTTATGCTCGGAATGGTTTGGATGTTGTGGTCTGTTTATACCTGAATGTATCTGTCTCTATCTGTACAACTTATCTGTATGAACGAACGTTTTTATGCATCACATGTGTAACACTTGATGTGATGCTTAGTGCTATAAGGTTACAGTGGATATGTAAATGATGTTAGGTTGGGCTAGAGAATAGATTGTAATATACATGTGACTGTACTGATGTACTGATGTATAGTATTTTGTTGCTGATGTACTGATGTATTTTGTTAGAATCATGTATGATTCACATTGAATCATACATGATTCTGGTAGAATCATACATGATTCTGGTAGAATCAAGGACTCGGCTCTTTGTGGAGCTTAATTATAGGACGTCCTAATACTCGTCAAGCACCACCAACAATGCGATACTTGAGCCTTTTCATAGCTTCATATTAGCCTCTCTAGAGTAGTTTATTGTTTTACTTTTTGCTTCTATTAATAGATCCTAGTACTAGCTTCTTATTTCTGTGCTTGTTTCTCTAATTTGAGCTTGTTTGTTTATCTTAATTCTGTCTGCAAGTTACCTATTTAGTCAGTTGGATGTTGTTATTGGGACTGTGCTAATTGTTACTTTATGCAGAGTGTTTATCTACTAATCTAAGTTTGGTTTGCTTGTAAGTGAGTGCTTATTTGTGAGTGAGATAAGTTGATTGGGATTGAAATTAGTGGTTAGTTATAACTGGATACCACTTTGATTGGCCTGATGTATAGGATTTTCATTATAAGGGTATTTTGTTAGAATCATATATGATCCACATAGAATCATATATGATTATCATAGAATCATATATGATTATCATAGAATCATATATGATTAAAGGAAAATCATAAATGATTATGATAGAATCATATATGATTGTATTAGATTATTTTATAGTTATTAACATTTAAAATTTTTATGCAGGTCGATCAAAAACTGTTGCATTTAAAAGAAAACAGAGCAATCTATCTTGTCAACATTGTCTTGGCAAAGAACAATGTGAAGCCATATACTGATGAGATATGGTAGTGATGAGGACGAGAATGGGTCTGATGAAGAAGGTAGTGACGATAAGGACGATGGTGAGTCTAATGAAGAAGGCAATGATGATGAGAATGGTGAGTCTGATGAAGAAGGTGGAGGTGAGGACGAGTGTGAGTCTGATGAAGAATGTGGTGGTGAGGACGAGGGGTGATTCTCTTGCATGAGTTGAATATGCATTCGCAAAAGATGTTTGATTTGGCTAAATTGAAAAGGTTGATGCAGCAAAAACCAAGTGATGTTGATAGATGATAAGTAGATGGTAGCATATGGTAAACTGATTGTAATCTTTTGGTAATCTGATGGTTTATGTAGTACGTACATTCTGATGGGTAGTAAACTGATGGTTTATGTAGTACATATTTTCTGATGGGTAGTTCTAAAATAGTTTGATATTTTGAATCACATAGTTTTAAATTTGTTGTAGTTTTGAAATAGTTTATGTTATATTGAATTATATATTAGAATCACATATATTCATGTTCAGAATCACATATTGGAATAACATATATTATTCATTAATTATTCATGTTCAGAATCATACATGATTCTATGTGAATCATATATGATTCTAATGTGAATCATATATGATTCAATGTGAATCATATATGATTCTTTTGAATCATATATGATTTTGAATCACATGTATTCAGAATCATATCAGAGAAACATATCAGAATCACATATATTCAGAAACACTTGTCAAATCTGCTGAAATATCAAACAAAAAGTATTCAATTAAACGTAGTTGAATTAAAATCCTCATAACACTTTTCCAATAGTGCAATAATAATAAACAAATTTAAAGAAATTGTTATTCAAGAAGCGTTAGTCGCTTTTTCAGCTGCGACATTTCTTGTTTGTTGTTCACCTGCATCAGTTCTAGTCCTTTGTTCTCTTGCATCAGTTCCACTCTTTTGTGCAGCAGCAACTCTCGCAAGTTTTGCAATATACTTTGGATTCATTGGACATGTCGACTTGGTGTGCTTGTTAGTCTTCTCATCACAGAATCCACATTTCCTTTTTCTCTTAGATGTTTCTTCAAGTGCTATTTCTCTTCAACATGTATATAAATATCATCAACAACAGGTTCCCAATTAGCAGATCCCTCGGGAGTTTCTTCATGTGTGTATAAAGTCGGCCTTGGTGTCGTCACAGATGCTGAAATATAGTATTTTCATTAGAATCATATATGATTTCCCAAGAATCATATATGATTCTTAAAGAATCATATATGATTCACATTTAATCATATATGATTCTATATGAATCATATATGATTCAATGTGAATCATATATGATTCTAACAAAATACATCAGTACATCAGCAACAAAATAAAATTATAAAAATTAGCTAAAATTACAACTAACTAAATGAGCAAACAAACTATCTAAGTTCCAATATATAGATCATATAGGCTAAAAATAAAGATTTTAAAAATAAAAAACAAAACCTACTTGTGCATTTCTGTAACTGTGACAGTTTTGGCATAATGGGTTGAAATGTGGTTATTGACTTATGATACTATGATACCAGACACTAAGCAACTATAATAACATGTATTGAATCTGTTTTAACCATCAAAATGCACTTAAACTAGATCTATCCATAAAATTTACCCTAGGCTGTTATAAACTTCATTATTTAACCTACTATTGCAAATCCTTAAAAACTAGTTAAAACTAGTTACCATTACTTTAGTTCTACTCATATATGATGATTGAAAGTGTTTGAAATTTAGATTTTGGTCAAAACATATTTTTGCTTGAAAATTACCCTTGATCCTAAAATGAGCATTAGAATAAGCTAACTAGAATCATATATGATTCTATCAAGATCATATATGATTCTATCAAAATCATATATGATTCAATAATTTGGACAGTTGATAGGTGCAGGGCTGCAGCAGCTCAGAGGGGTAATTTGAAGCTAGGGAAAAGCTAAGAAAATAAAATTCATCTACTTTTATACAATATAAGCACACGGCTAATCATAAGAACATTATTCAAGAGATTCATCTTATAAAATACTTACCAGAAGATCACAAGCACCCTTGTACTTTGCGGCATAGGTTCCTCGAGAATTATCTTTATCTTTTAAATGTGCAGTGCAGGTTTGATGGAGCAATGTGCAGACAAGAAATAAGCCACTGAATAAGCTCTATCAGTTACAATTAACTAGTAGTTATTAAACTCATATTAAAAACTATCTACAAACACAAAACTAGAAAAATAGAAAAACAGAAGAATCATAATTCAGTACAGATTTGATCCATACAAACAATACGGAATTCGATCCATTACAACTAACTAACTAACTCAAAATGTAACTAACAGCATTTTAACTACAAAACACAACATTTCACTTACGGCTAAAACCAAATGATCTGATCCGTAAATATAAATGATTGAGTAAAACTAAAACGTAACCTTCAATATCAAATAATAACCACATTTAACCAAAATTCATCATCAAAATGACCTCCGCAACTCAACGTCAACAAACTAACTAAACACACACATAATTCACTTCATAATTCGATACATCCATATAAACATAACGAAATCATCATCATAATAACTACTAACTATCTCAGGTAAATTTTCTTCTTCCATAACGATGGCGTGATGACGGAATTGAAGGTTTCGAAGGTTGGGGATGACGATTGGGGAGGTGGTGGATGGTTGGGGATGACGATTGGGGAGGTGGTGGACGGTTGGGGATGACGGTTGGAGGTGGTGGACGGTGGAGGTGGATGGTGGAGGTGTGTGTGTTTTTTTGACCTATTTTTTTGGGAAAAGAATGAGGGTTATACAATTTTTTTAGTTTATGTAATTGCCTTTTTTGCCCCTCAAGTGTAAATATTAGATTTAATCTAAGCCTTTGGATCAAATTTGATTGTATGGTTAGGATTTGTTGATTGGTTCTATGGCATGGAGGGGTTCTTCATGGATCTCAATTGTATTGCTCACACTTAAGTATTGACATTATTCCAACGAAATCACCTTTACCCATATTTGCAAATTTGAAGCAATTGGAGTTGAAGGGTTATTATTTTAATGGTTTTTAATGGAAATTAACCCCTCAAATTCTTGAAGGGTTATTATCTGTGTTGGAACATTTATGCATTAAAATGGTGCTTCATTTTGACTCTTTTAAAAGTTTGATGTTTTATTTTTTGCTTCCAACTTGTTTTAATGTTGGGTTTTGCCTATTATGTTTGAGATACAGATCCCTAAGTTCATACTGGCAAATTCTCAGGTTTTAAAGACGCTTAACATCACATGTTGTAGTACATTATCCATAAAACAAGAACAGCGGTTGCCTGGAAAATTGTTGATGCTTCCAAAGTCATCGAGAGATTAATTGCCAGATTCATTTACTTAGCAACTGCTTGTGTCACGTGATCATAACTATCACGTGATATAGACTGATCGAATCTGTTCACCTCTCTGCTACTTATTACATTATGTATGTTACTTTGACATTATAAGCATTTAAACTTATGACTTGGTGGATTGTATTTATAAGGGTATGTAAAAGCTAATGACGCTCAACATACGAAATATAATCTCATTATGTCTACTGCATTGCTGAATTTATCTCGTTATGTACAAGATTGCTAACCGGCTACCTTCTACACGGTCAAACAAATAATTATCACTTTTTTTTTTTTTTTTTTTCTTTTTTTTTTCTTAAAAGCCTAACTGAATTGTTTACTCATCATCTTCATCACGCAACGTCAAATATACTGCTACCACCATTACGTCATCACATCACTTCATCCTCACCGTCAAGGTTCTCGTTTGACTATTACCATCACACCTCTGCCCGCCACCATCATTAACCCCACTTACCGACGGCCACAACCACCACCACCACCATCATCAACCCACAACTGAATCCTCTCGGCGTTTCTTAGTTTCTTTGGACTGAATTGTGTGATTCATTCCATTTGTAAGCAGCCAATGAGGGTGAAACCAAAGGCGTCTTGAAAGTTGTTCTTTGGGTACATAGATGTTCATGGTATAATCCACTGCTTATATCACAGACATCTATAACCCCGTTGTGAACAAATTCTGAAAAGAGATTAGCTGTGGGAGTGTGCTCGCCTTTTCAACAACATATTCACTCCAAAACTTGAAGAGATATAATTCAAATCGGTTCAAGTTCATGATGATCACAAATATCATATATTCAAATGTATTGATATCATAGTTTATCTCAATCTAGTTAGCAGGCACATTTATAAGATAACTTAGTTATATACAGAAAGAATTTAAAATAATTTGTTTAGCAGGAGGCCATTAACATTGGAGATTCTCTAAATTCTTTGCACTAACAAGTTGGCTCAAATTGAACAACACAAAGTTAGTCAATTATATTTAGTATAATGGAATCTAGAAAACAGAGACGATTCTACATCTTCTGATTGTAAAGACAATAACAATAACATTGAAGAAACAAAATCAAATTACATGACACTCGGAACAACTAGAACACACTACGCAGGCCAGCTCCCAACTAACTGAATCTCACAACTCCTTGAAGCCTTTTGAATCTTTAACAATTTTGCACGAAACGACTCTTTATTGTCTTTGGATAGGGTGAGCTTGGTATTACACTCGACTGTTAGCATCTTTAGAACCTTTGCATTTAACAAGATAAACTTCAGAAACTGCATATCACAATAGCCGTACCCATTGCCTTTGGTGTATTTCATGGTCTCAAATTTCATACGCATACAAGTGGGAATGGACTTTGGTTTATTCCAGCGATAACCACGTTCAACCTTTTATTTTTAAACAAACAAGATAGACACAACCCAACATTAACTATACAGTTATAAAAGAAAACATGTCACAGGTTTAATAAAATTCGTAGAGTAAGTACCTTTATAATGGATACATGTTCCAATTCTGGAGACCTTTCAAGAAATTGAGTGATTAACTGAATAACTGCCATCTATAACCGACATAACCTTGTAACTCCAATTGTTTCAAAATATAGTGTTCTACAGTAACAACTAGAAAAAGTGGGATAAGCTAAAATCTTTATTGAGGCTAAAGCTTTAGTTAATTGGGTGTTGTGGTACACATATTTATACATTTAGTTGAAGGAAAGTTACGTAATTTTTAGTCCATTGTGGGTTAAAAGAAAAAGAAAAGGAAAAAAGTGACCGGAATCTGGGTTTGGTCACCGGAGAAGATGAAGATGAAGGGTAAAGGGTGGTGGTGTTGGTTGTGTGATGGTAGAGAGTGGTGGTGGTGGTAGATGTGAAATAAAAGATAAAAATAACTTTTGCAAATTTAGTTCCTGAATCAATAGTGATATGCCACGTGGACCTTAAAGCAGTGAAATGACGATAATACCCTCGGTGACATGGCACTTAACGATAAAACTAACGGAAAATGCCTCTCAGTAGCGATTTTGCGAAAATGTGGAACGTTGGTGTTTTTTTTGCACTACTTTTTATCTCGGTCCCATTTTTACAATTTTGTGAAACGTTAAGGACCATTTTTGCAATTTACCCAAAATATATATATATATATATATATATATATATATATATATATATATATATATATATATATATATATATATATATATATATATATATATACAATTTCTCTAAAGAGTAAAGACACTTGTAAACCAACGGACCCTTAAACCGCTCACCCATGATGGCCCAAAGTCTGAAGCCCAAACCCCAAATCCTGAAATCATACTAGTCAAACACAACGGTGCAGCGCACAATAGCAAACAATGGCACGATCAATAGGATGGGGTTACATTCGAATCATGGCCGGAACAATCGCCGGCGGTAGTGTTGGCTTCTACATCATGCACCGTCTCGAAATCAGCTACAAGGTTTAATTTATTCTCATCATCATTTCATTTAAAAAATAGGGTTCCCATATTTAATTTATAAAAATTCATAACAGGCAAAGTGGGATGAACGGTTGAGAAATTACGAGGAGGAATTGAACAAGAGGAAACAGAAATCTAAAGATTTTGAAGAAGAAATACTTTGAGTTAGTTCTCTTTGTACTTTTGTTGTTATGTTTGTGAAACATGTTTTTTTTTTTTTTTTTTTGAGGTTTTGGATGTTGGAATTAAAGAAATATGAATGATAATGTTGTTCGATTTAACTAAGTTTGAGGTTATACCTTTTTTTTTTTGGTTTACTTGTGTTTTTGACTCGACATTGCGAGCCAACTAATCCCTGGGCGACTACCCTTTTGGATAGCCCGGAGTTTACTTTTATGGCGTGTTTGATATAAAAACGCTTTTGAAAATGATTTTGTAATATTGAATAACGAGTAGCAAAATTGGAGTATCTAATGGTTTACATGTAGAATGACCCCTAGGTGTGATTGGATAGTTGAGTATGTAACTTGAAAACACTATAATTGGATTGTCACAAATGTTAATGAAACACTAATTGCTTGACTACCGATTCACTTGCATACATTATAGCGTTGTGTTGATGTGTTTAAATATGGTATATAGGTTTGGTTATTTGGTGATTTTTATTCATTCTTCAAACGAATATAATTATATGTTGGAGCTAGGTATTTTATTTTTTGAATGTCGGAATAACTCGCATATTGGAAAAGCTTATCTGTAACACCTAAGATGACTAAAAGTCTAAAACCTTTCCTAAACATTTTTCTCTAATAGAACATTTTTTCTTTGCAGTTACTTAAAGATTAAATACTTTCAATTAAGAGACCACTTGTTATAAGTGACACTCTTTTCTACCCAGTAATTTTTTTGCATGTACTTTTGTTATAAGTGACACTCTTTTCCAACCTCTCTAAGCAATGTGATTAAAGTTTCGGTTTCTACTTTTCAAATCGGTAGGTATGTCATGTCGTTGTAGCTTCATTTGTCGTTGATTAGAATGTTAAGAGATCAATGTTAAAAAGGATCAATTGAGAGGGAGTCTGGCTTCCGCTAACCCCAACAAAGAAGAATGGTATTATCTAGGTATATTTTTGTCATATGTTTGAGGGCTTACAGGCTTTAAAAACTGTTACACGATGAATGGCTTATTGTACTCGACTTGTCTAGAAGGAGCACTCGAAAGAGGCTTAATAGACAATGTTGATAGTTTATCTCATTGTGTCACATATGCCTCATTATCTAGTACCAAGCACTCTTAAAAGACTCTTTGCGAGTATATTGGTTATATGTGAGTTGAGAGATGTTCAATAGTATGGTACTTGACATCCAATGTGTGTTCATATCTACTGCAGCTGCTAACTAGAATGTATATAGTGTGCTCCTCCTCTCTCAAGTCCATACTATGCTGATTCAGGACTCATTCATCAACATATAGCCCACTAGTTAACACCAGATTCTTGGGTTTTAGATTCTTAGTTTATGACTAGTAAAATAGAAGATGGTTTATTTTAGGAGGATTTTGTACGCAATTGCCCCTTTCTATTAACTAGAATGTATTTTCTATGTCTCAACATACTGATAGCAATCTATATGGCAATTCTTGTCGTCGGAAAGTTTTCTATTTAAATTTGAGATGTAATGCATTCATGTTGGAAAGCAATTTGGGATGAGACTTTGATGCCCTATCCTGGTGATTACCAGTTGGAGTCATGCTGCAGCCATGTAGAATATATTGTAATATAAAGCCAAATGCAAGGGGGGGTGTTTGTCTAAGCTTATGTTTTGCACTTAGGGTTGTATTTTAAAAGCACTATATGGCTTATAAATAATAAGCTCATCCTTAGTGTTTGAGTTTGCTTATTATAGTCAATAAGGTAAATGACCATAAGGTCATGTATATTTATAACTGCAGTTGTTATAAGGGGGTATAAAAGTCTTTTGCTATGACACCCCTTGAAATAAGCCACAAATTTTGGGCTCATGAAAACCCCGCATATAAGCTCATAAGTCTAAGCTTATATGCTTACACAAACACTTGTGGGCTTATTTTAGTCATATAAGCTAATAAGCTCATAAGCCACTCATAAAAGCTTAAACAAACACCCATTAAATAAGCATTGGCCGTTATTCCCTGTATTATGAAGCTGTTTACTTGATGAACGCTGTAACATGACTCGAAGCAAAACTGTAGTTACTAACAAAGGGTATCAAATTACTTGTTCTACAAGATGTGCCATGTGGATCGCCCTGTTGATCAGAGTATGACATGGCATCACTAGTCCTTACACATGTGGGAGTCATATATGTCTGTCCACACTCCGGGTATGTTTGGCAAAAGTAATTGTTGAAGATGGTGCTGGAGATGGAGATTATAAAAAGAGATTATTTTTATAAGCTACATGAAGTAACATTTGATTTTAAGAGATTATGAAAGATTTATTTATTTATTTATTTATTTATTTTTAAATCTCTTATAAGTTCTGTCTGTCAAATAAAGATTATTTTTTAAGTAGCTTATTTAAAAAAAAAAATAAGCACAATCTCTTTATAATCTTTCATAACTCTTAAAATCACAATAATAAATAAATAAATAAAAATAAAAAAATTCCAAGTTATGATTTACCGATGAAAAAATAGTTTTGCTAATTAGGTCTTTTTATTTTAATAAATAATGCATTCAAATAATATTTTAAATTTTGATTTGATAGCGTAATTAACAGATTTAATAGCATTTTAACAAAAATTCTTGTAGAACTATTTAACTAAAATTTCAAATTGAGTCCCTAAAATATTTGCTAGACTACATATTAAATGTTATATCAACATCTAAAAATCATATTACTAACTTTTTTTTGACAAATTATGAACATTAATATTAAGTAAATGGTGAAAAATATGTTAAGTTTGTTGTTTTTATTTTATTTTATTTTTCTTCTCGTAAAATGATACAATCCTAATTTTTTTCCGTAAATATACAAAATTTAAACATTCAAAACATTGTGAATTCATATTCATATATTGTTGTGACAACACGAACATAATGGATATAATTTTGCATGTTAAAAATACTTAAATAACTCAAAAGTGAACATGAAAATTATGTGAGCTATTTTAGGCAGTCATCAAATTAAAATGAGTATGAGACTAATCCAAGACAAAGATGACGTTCAATACATGGATAGTGAAAATAACAAGGTCAAAATTGTTAAAATTGGTGACGTGTAATAAGCATGTATAATTGGCTTTAGTCCGTGTACCTTTTTGGTACCGAGCCCCCCACCCAACAAGGAAGGCATATCCCGGTAAATTACCTAGGCAACACTGGCTGACCAAGTTGGAATCCGGATTCGAACCCCCGCCTTTAAGCTTTGACTTGGTCAACTGCGCGCTTTTGCGGTAGTTGGTGGCCAACTACCCTAAGGCAGCTGGTTATAATTGGCTTTATTATTCACAAGATTGGCAACGGTCGCCGCGTTACAGGCATGCCTGTTTTTTCCCCCAACCAATTAATACATGATATGAAGTAGTCATACACTCTCATTGTTTATATGCGTGCATCACATTCAGTTAAAACAAAGCCGTAAACGAAGGTCCTCTACTATTGTTTCAACCATCTATAAGTGAAAGGCCAACGGCCGGGGAAAAAACGTGTAAAGAACAGATCGCATATAAAACTGGAACTTAACAGTTGACCTCAAGTGACTGGTTCAGCGTACCCGAAGCAGTTGCACATCTTTTTAATAGCTTCACATGCATATAAATCTGGAATAAATACTCCTTTGTTGTTGCACGACTTGGAGTCTGAATCGGCAAATGTGGTTCGCCGCCGCCGAAATTGCAAACTATATATATGTTGCCACCCGCTTAATAGAGGCACCTACAGAAATGATATTACGTCATTAGATTGTCGTCAAACAACAACGTTTATCCATATGTCCTTTCATTACCACTATCTAATTATACGATTATTTTATAGTTACTTTCTTAAAACATATCCATGCATCCTGTAAATCATGTAACTAATATAACCTAACGCTATTGTAATAGATGAACCAATCGTCATTCAAAGTCAGTACAGTTAATATTTAGACATCGTATCCAAACTCAGTATCAATGAAGTAACAGTAAGTAATCGTAGTCGCTCAGATAACCTGGTATAGAACTATATAAAGGTTTGTGTGTAAAACGCTATCAGGTCCATAGGTAAATAATTCACCAAGAGTAGGAAACCTTTCTTTAGTGTTAAAAAAAAGGAAACCCTAAAACAGATAAAAGAGTCGCATAAGAATGCATTAATTTAACAGAAACTCATATTGCACTTTTACTTGCGTGATGGTTGTTTGCTATCGTTATGACTATGCGGAGTGACCTATACATTTTGCTGTGGTCTATTTAAATGAGTATAAAAGGGAAAAACGCAGACTAATAAATCTTGCTTGTGTTAGTTTACCCATACCTGTTAGCGTTGGATCTTTTGAGTTTGCCTTTGGTCCGAATTCGTTCTATGCAGTGAAGTTGAGGTAATGGCATGGGAAATCGTCGTCTACTAAAGGAGTTGCCTGTGTGGACTTACCAAATGGCAAAGTCATGTCATTGTCCAACGTCATTTGGCATTTATATGTTTTTTGGCAGCAAAAGGCGTGAGTCCGGTAACTTAAGCTCAGCTGCAGTATGCTGTCGAAACGAATCATGTCGCGCAATTGTACATTTGCTTGTATGGCGTGGCCTGTAATACTGAATCCATGGTTATTGGTAATAGAACACCTGTTTTTTGGTATAATACTGCTATTCATTTTTGTGGCTGTCACAAATTCGCTCACCTTTTTTTTTTCAACAGTATGAAGCATAATCTGATGGGATTGGGTTCAAATGCATTCCTTGCAGTCCATTTTGAGTAAAGTTTAACTTCAATAGGTTTGTTAACGTCTGTGGGTTTTAAGTCCCCAATGTCTGCAACATCCGGTTCAGCCGTCACCATTTTTTCCTGTAGCATTGGACATCGATGTAGGGCTCCTACTGGTTTCCATTAGTCTATAGAGGCAGGAAAAGATTGCATCAGACAGTAAGTATAGTATTGGAATTAATAGTCAGCCTTGCAGGTGGACGGCTACAAAGATGCGCGTTAGATGCAAAAAAAAAGGCAGGTTGTTCGGGTTTATAATGGGTTAAAACATGACGCATCATGTGGATATAATAACGAACAAGAAATACCTGAAACGTAAAAACGTAATAGCAGGGCGTGCATTTTGAATGTACCTTTTTTTTGGGTACACTATTTTAGCAGATCATTTCTAATCAAAACGGCAAGCACCATAGCGAGAATCACAACATTTTTTGAAAGAAAATCACAAATTTTAATTTTAAAGTAACGTTTTGAGTATAAGTGTAAGCTATTCGTACCATTTCCGACATGAATATTGAACTACATATAGTTTCCGTATCACAGGCCAACAAAGATGTAACAGAAGATGTTTGTACCCGTTCGGCATGACCAATATGCGTCGGCCCTCTATTCCTCCGAATGTTTAAATCCTGCAAGAACAATAATATAAATAACAATAGTAATTAAATAAAATTGCATCAAAACCAATGAATTTTTGCTTTTGGCATCTGCCAGTAGATGCTTGTGTCCTATTTCAGTCATTTCCAAACCGCTCATCCTAACCTTGTATGGTGACTATCTGTATCATAAGTTGTGTGCGTATCAAAAGAATATTCATGTTCCTGATGAAATACGAAAACCCTATGACACGCCTGCTGTCATCGCGCTTCAGAAAAAATGCAGACCATTGAACGATAACAGTAAAGACGAAAAGGATAGTTTTGGAAGAAAAAAAATGCCACTTTATCGTGAAACGATACATGCAATTACATATAAAGAAAACATACACTACATTAGTAAATATCAACCAAAGCACGAAATTGGCCCATTTTGTCCCGAATGAACCCGTTTCAGCATACATATGATGCATTCATGCACAATATTGACATGTTTCAACTTAAAACATCCTGCTTATATGTATTCTAACTTATAAGACCCATTCATACATAAGATGGCTAATTTAAATTGAGTAAAACTCATTTTAAACTGCTACGACCCATTTCACATAAACAAACCGAATATAACCAATTAAAATTCAATAAGCTAATATAAACCCACAATAACATATCAGAATCCATTTAGACCCATTATGATATGTTTCAGATTTGTTTCGTTTTTTTTTTTTTTTTTTTTTTTTTTTTTTTTTTTTTTTTTTTTTACTTTTAGGCGATGGTTGAAAAAAGTGATTAATGAATAGCAATAACAATACTAAATGCATAAGGTTAAAAGACGGAAGAAAATACCGTACCTTGCAGTAAGTGCCCTTATTTTGGTACATCGTTCCTGCATCCTTCAATCAAGCTCTTTCATTCGCCCGACCCTAAACTTGAGAATGTTGCACACATAAGATCAACATATTAATGCTACTAATTTTTACATCTGAAGTCTATAAATCTATGATCACTTATATTTTAAAACTTTGTCAAAAAGGTAACCGCAAAAAGGCTAGTCATGGTTGAAGTCGGATTCTAAAAGAATGTGATTGTTGATCCTGCAACTATTTTCTTATATGAACGAATTCCTCATGCTCCCATTATCCGCACTTTCAAGCCTTCATCTGATGCGTAATAAGTTAAACATTAGAAGCTGTAATATGTTGGTATAAAAACGACCTATTTTAGCCATTAATGTCGCATCTTTTCTAATGATTAGTTATTTAGCTTCTGAAATAAGTAGGACAATAATAATTTTTTTTCCATTGACTGCATTAAAAAGACAATCTTTGGTGATTAAGCATGTTCACTTTTAAGTATTTTTGGTTTGACTTTGCTTAGTTGACGTGTTAGTAGTATAAAAATAGCCAGGTTCTAAAATGCATCCGTTAATAAATGAATATCCCAAGGCTACCAGATGGCCATTCGAATATTCAAATTATGGAAAGGATGTGGATTAGTGACCTTGAGGTGACAATGATAAACGCCTTTCTCATGACAATAACTGACCCCATGTATCTGTCGTTGAAACAGCTTACTGCGTTCTCATTCGGGTAATTTACGTTCTCACGCCTATAAGAAAAAAAAAAAAAAAAAAAAAAAAAAAAAAAAAAAAAAAAAAAAAAAAAAGTATTTGTCATGCAAATCATAAGGTAAAGCAAAGATTGGTATTGGTAGTGCTTACAACTGCATCCAATGGTCACCTCCGTTGACGATTCAACCATCATATAAACCTTAGTTTTCTTTGCTAAAACCTGAATTACAAAATTATTAAATAATCATTGAGACAATAATAGTATCTTTAATAAAAAGCAAAAAGAAATAATAGACAAAGCTTAATCACAGGCCCTTTTACTAACAGGAAACGACGTGGCCACATATCATCCAAGTCGATGTATATTTCTTAATTGTTAAACTAAGATTAGATTTGGCATTTCATGTGTCTCATTTATACATTTAAAATTTTGATGATTAAAACCAAAGCCTAATCGACACATTCGTGAACTCACAAACACCTACCCGTCTTTTAGATGAAACAGGTGCACTCGTTGTCGCAGCAAGTACCTTTGCTTCTATTTCCTCTGGAGTCCTCGTCCATGATTGTGTCTGTTCCATTTGTGCTAGAACGCGGAACCATAAAGCTGTTACAAAGCTTGATAAATTAAGCGACAGTTGATACGATATGAATATCAACTACAAACCAACACCGCATCTGGGGATAAGCGGGCTTATAAATGAAAATCATTTTACAAATATATAAACTGATACTTTCAGCTGATTTAAGGCTTATGGGCTTATTTTAATTTTGGAACCGGCTGAAGCCAATAAGCTAAAGCTGATAAGCTTTCTAAACAACCCTATAAACCTCATAAATAAGCTAACGCAAACGCCCCCAATAATCAAATATTCACTTCAGAAACCTAACTTCGCAAAAAACCCAGAATAAAGCTATATAAATTATAACATACACTAAATAAACCTCATATATAAGGTAACACAAACACTCCCAATAATCAAATAATCACTTCATAAACCTAACTTCACCAAAAACCCAAAATTAAGACTACACAAATTAGGATATATGAAACATAAAAATAAAAGATTAGCTCTTACCAAGCATATCAATTTTAAGAAACCCCTAAAATTGATTAATTAACTGTTATGACCACAACTTAAATCGTCGGCCACAGTCGATCGAGTACCCACCTCCATTTGTTGTAACCCCCGGTACTTTTTTTTTTCTAAACCTATTGCTAGCCAAATATCTATTTTCGTACCTGAGACACATTAAAACTTTTATTTTGTGATTATTTGGGCTTGAGAAATGTGAGATATATTGGATACGAGAACTTTATTCATTGATTGACTCAGCACAACCTAGAACACTAGAATTGTATTGCATTTGCCAAATTATTTGAATAATTTTGAGTTTTGGAAAAACTCTGAAGTTTATGCTTGATTTTATTGGAAAAATTATTTCGTGAACAATGGCGCAAATTTCGTAAATTTTCGAGTCCGTTTGCTATGTCGTTTGGACCCCGGAGCGTTTATCGTTAGAAGTTTACTACGCTAGCAACATTGGCCCCTAAACTATCCCCTTACACCTTACCCTACACTTTCACTAAATACAAAACACACCCTATACTTTTAATACCATATATATACTCCCCATTTTCTCATTTTATCAAAAAATAAAAACACACACACCACACCCACTCCTTCTCCTTTCTCTCTCTCGTCCGCCGTCCGACCACCGCCGGCCAAAACTCCGGCCGCCGGAATATTTTTCCGCCCACCCCAAAATAAAAACTTTTTATATTTTGTAGATCGGGACGTCCCCGTTCCGGTTGTACAAGCCGATTTAATCAAAACACCCCGTAACACCCTCAAACCATCACCACCGCCGCACCACCTCTACCACCGAGAGCCACCATCGCCACCACCATCATCACACCGCCGGTAAACCACCCCCGCCGCCTCTCCTTCTTTATTTTCTTTTTATTTTCAAAACCCTCATTTTATTTTTATATTAAATCCGATTTTTATTATTAAAATCTTTTATAAAAATGTTTTTGATATTGATTTGAACCTAAAACTTGTGTGGGATCTTTTCTTGTTCTCGTTGGACCACGACTCGGATGGACTCACCGAGTCAACTCGTGACTCGGTGAGGGTTGTGATGTTCTTGTTGTTGTTTGATATTGGTGACGAAGGGAGTAATATTTGTGTTTGGATTTGGATTTTCGAGGGTCCGTTTGGTTTGTTGTGGCTCGACAGCCGAGAACCACCACCACCGAGCCATGGGTGGTGGTGGGGGAGGGTATTATATTTTTTGTTGATTGATATTTTGAGTGTTTGGATTAGTTTAGGTAGTGTTTGGATTGGATTTGGATCGGATTTGGTTTGTTTGGTTTGAGCCGAGGAGACGAGTATGGCTCGATTTGGATTTGGTTTGGTTTCGGGTTTATTTTATTTGACATGGGATTGATTTTTGAGTTATTATTATTATTGTGGTAATTATTTGAGTATTGGTTGATTTCTAGTCTCGGGATATTGATATGGGTTAAACGATAACTAATAATAAAACGGATAATAATATATATAAAATCTAAAATGAATTGTTATAGTTAAGTGGACTTAATAATGGACATATTTTCATTCTTATGACATTGTGAGCTTGAATTGGACGTATTGGATTTACGGCCTTGGTTATTTGGATATTATGGACCCTTTTGTACACGAGATGGTAGGGTACGTTAGGCCCGTAAAGATCTTAACGTACCTAGAACCCGAACAAATACAAAATGGTCGATAAAACCTAAACAACTAATGGACTACGCGAATGATATATCCAATCATATTTATTTATATATTAATATTGTTTAAAAATAAAGAGTCGTTGACTCGGGAAACGTTATATAAACGGGCAGGTCATGCCAAAATTTTATAAAATTCTTTATAAACTTAGATTATTTTATCAAACATTATTATTATTTCAAAACCTTTTTATTTCAACATTATTTTGGGAAAACGGGTAAAATCCGAGACTTATTGTTATGTGTTATTATTTACTTTTATTTGAGTGAGTTTTCTATCTTTATTTCTTTACTTTCCATTTCTTTTCGACAACTTTCTTCGAGGAGTTCTTTCGTCTTTCTTGCGTATTCGGTCGATTCGTCGACTTGTTTCTTTTCTGATTTTCTGGTCTCTCACACGAGACTTTACGAAATCTATTTCTTTCAAATACCATTGTATTTATAAAACTTTTACTCAAGCATTGTTTATTGAGATATTCGAGTATAGTTCTGAGTTATGCCATTTATATTGATTAGGTTGTGCTGAAGTTCATTTGCTGTGACGCATTATTTTATTGGTTACTATATCTCGTTTCCTGCACTGCTATTGTTAAGGTGTGATTCATAGCCCCGCTTTTTATATTTTAATTGTTTATAAACCCATGGGGTGAGACACATGCTTTAAATGTTTTCTGAGCACAAGTATTTTCGGTATGGTTTTCCTGAATGATATAATATTTTCTGACGATGTGCTAAGTAGCTTGTCTTGCCGGAAAGACCCTCAGATCATGAGCCATTAGTCACTTGCGAGTGAACGCAAACTTAGTTTATAGGCCTATAGGATTGACCATCCCGCCCGGTTGTCAAGGGCTTGGCAACGCGGGTGTACTACTTTCGATTTTGCTGGGTATTGGCAAGTACCCGGCCTTGGGGGCACTTATTATTATGAAATTCCGCGGTTATTGTTTATGTTAGTACAAAGTTACTGACGATTGGTTTGGTTAACGTTTGTGTGTCATGAGCTTAGTACCATCAACCGTATGTATGCATGTATTGCCTCTACATATTGGGTGTTACCTTGATTTCCCTGGTATTTGCATTTGTTACTTACATCGTATGATTAAAACCTTGTGCTCAACTTATTATTTTAAACCTATGGATTACACTCAACCTTTGTGTTGACTTTTAAGCATGTGTTTCTCAGGTACTACTACTAATTAGTTTTTGAGCTTTATGACATGGGCTTGGTGGAGTGGCAAGGTCGATGGAGTCTTTCTATCAAGGCAGCTTTATTATCTTTACTATCTTTACTTTCATATCATTCGTAAAAACCTTGGTGTGTCTTACTTATTTCCGCTGCTAAACTCTGTTAAATGTTTTCCGCTGCTAAACTTTGTAAACTTTCTGCTGCAAACTCTATTTTACTATTTCCGCTGCTACTTTAATTTAAGAGTCCTTGTACTCTAACCGGTTTATAATTCGAATGATATGTTTTGCAACATTTATAAACGTCCCGTGTTGTGGTCGTTAGCTATAAATGTGCTTGGTTTCTATTTGCGTAGTGCCCCCAGCATGTTAGCTGCCGTATTTTGAGTTGGGGGTGCTACATTCTGTAATGCCTAACAGTTGGCTACATGAAAAACCATCAAATAGTAATGGATTTTGGAGCTAAGGAACAAATCTAAAAATGTGTAGTGGAACACTGAAGAAATATCTTCCAGTTATATCATCAAATAGTTGAGCTAGTTAATGGTGACATGGATCAATGGCGATGGATTAGTTTTGGCCCAACAATATTGGCGGGAAAAGCCTAAGGAGAGTGTGCACAAAACGACACCGTTTAAGGTGTGATTTAATATAAACTCTAATGAGTTGAGGATGACTTAACCTTTTAAATGTTTACTAGCAGGGTACCCGCGCGTTGCAGCGGCGGGTACCCTGAAATAAATTTTTTCGATAAATAATGTATTTTAGTTTATTATGTTATTTTTAACAATAAATTTACGGATATCAAGAATTTCGTATAGCTCGTGCTCGTTCGGGCTCGAACCCATTGGCCCGTGCCTGTTCGGGCTCGAGCCCGTTTGGTCCGCGCCCGTTCGAGCTCAAGCCCATTTGGCCTGTTGCCCGTTCGGGCTTGAATATTTGTATAATGTGTTTTATTATTTGTGGTAGTGAAATTTAATGCAGGAATTGTGTTTAATTTGGTTGTACAATATACTTGATAATTTATATTTGTAAGGGATGTTTTAATAAATGTATTAATTGTATTTATTGACCAGTTAAATAATTGACTACATTAAATAGCATTAATGTGGTGTTTTGTTGTACACTATGCTTCTTGTCTTGTACGTCTGAAAATTATATGCATTAAAGTGTTGTACACTATGTTTCTTTTCTTGTAAGTAGTAGTCATTATAGTCATTAATAACATTGACTATTTTAATAGCATTAATGTTGTAAGTCTGAAAATAAGTCTGAAAATTACATCATGCTTATTTTGTTGTACACTATGCTCATTTTGTTGTAAATTTAAAAATTGGTTGCAGCTATTGTACATTGTGCTTAAATGACTGTAATTTTTGGTGATGGGGTATTTTTAATTGCATTAATGTTGTTTGATAGAATTTTGGTGTTAAAATTACGCCATGCGTTAGTTTGTTGTACAATATGCTTATTTTGTTATAATTCTGAAAATTAGGTGCTTTAAAGTGTTGTAAACCATACTTAATTTCTTGTAAGTCTAAAAATTTTAGAGAGAGAGTCATTTATGCTTTATATGTAGTATAGATATGAAATTGACAAAACATTTAATATGTCATGTAAACAATAATACATTGTCTATTATATAGTTTGTAAATGAGAAATAACGATATAACTTATTTGCTTAAATTTTATAACCACATGTTAGTGTGATTTACATAACTAAATCCAATTTTTCTTTGATAGTAAAGCAACAGCATAGTTTCTAACTTGTCAATTCATCTGATAGTAAAGTTTTTCTTTCTTTGTCGATCATGTGATTCGTGTCATAACTAAATCCAATTTTAGTAACTCTAGTTTCACATGGAGGATGACGTAAATTGAATGTTTCACATGATATCCTTTGCATGGAATTAAAGTTGATTATTACGGAGTATTTGCCTTTCTAAACAAATAAAAATAATGTGAACACATAATTTGTTGATATCATGTGTTTCTTTAAACGGATTAACCTTAATGACGCTAGATATAATCTTTTGAGGATTAAAGCAAGTGGTAATCAAATCTTTTGAGGATTAAAAACTTTGGTTGGTGGACATTTAGTATAAGGGTTTTTCTAACATGTGCCCTAGGGCACATGTTAAGCACAACAAAAAGTACATAAAAGTACTTATGGACCCACGCAAAAGTACAGACAAGTGTACTTTTGTATGTCCTTTTTCGTGGGTCCTATAGTACTTTTTGTGTGCTTAACATGTGCCCTAGGGCACATGTTAGAAAAACCCTTAATATTATATATTTATAATTCCTTGAATTTATTAAAAAATGAACTCCATATCACTCAAAAGTGGGGTCACCTATAAAAAGCATTGCCGTTGAGTGAGACAAACTCAAACAAACTCCATCACTTTCTGACACACTCACCGGACATCAAAATTCCGACCAATCACCATGGCCAACGACAACACATCACCCTCAACCTCAAACTCAAAGTCAAACCAAAAGTCAGAAACACAGAAAAGTCAATGCGAGTCAACTCAGCAAAAAACACTAAAAAGAAATAAATCACCAGGGGTTCGTTGCATAGGAGGCAGAATTTACGATTCTGAAAATGGCAAGACATGCCATCAGGTATTAATCTTTTTTATATAATTTCATACAATGTGTGTTTTTTTTATTGAATATCTAGATTTTTTTTTTTTTTTTTTTTTTTAAATAAAATCTTGATGTTTTCAAATGTTTATGTTTTTTTAGTGAAAAAAATCTTGATATATTTTAAGGATTGTATTGTTTTTAATGAAAATCTTGATGTTTTTTTTAATGTTTAGGTTTGTGATTTTTGTTGATGACAATTTTGATGTTTTTTAAGGTTTGTGTTTTATTTTTAATGAAATGTTGATTTTTTTTTTAAAGGTTTGTGTTTTTGTGTTTTTTTGTATTATAGTGTAGACAGAAGACATTGGATTTGTGTGTGGGGTGTACTAATGTGTTGGCCAATAAGAAGAAATGTACACTTCATGTATGCAAAGCTTGTTTGTTTAACAGGTTATGTGATTTTTCAAGGTTTATGTTTCGTTATTTATTGATTGATTGTCTTTGTATTTGGATCTGAAAATTTCATGGTGTTTAAGGGGTGTTTGGGTATATCTGATTATTTGCGAGTGAACTAATTTATAGTAATTTATTTATTGTTGAGAATTGGGTTAATTAAGAAAATTTTGAAAAAAATAAAGTAACTTTTTTTTTTTTACTCACAAATAATCAGATTATATTGTGGTTTATCTGATTATTGCGAGTGAAATAAGGTTTTTCCAGAAATGGTTATTTGAAATATTGTTAAAAAAACTTATTTATCCTTTTTTTTTTTTTAATTTGTTTTTATTATTTTTTTTTTAATCCCAAATTATCAGCTATGTAGTTTTTCAACACCCTTGAAACTGTTGTATCAAACTGTAATAAGCAGATGATAAGAAGGTTTAGGGAGTGTAGCCAAACATTCCCTTAGGGCCTGAAAATTGCTGATATATATATATTTTTTTTTGTTATTTTTTATTTTTTGTGTGGCTTTAGGTATACAGAGATTGCGGAAAAAGCTTTGGAATCGGGTAATTGGATATGCCCACGATGTAGAGGAATTTGCAATTGCAGTTTTTGCATGTAAGAGTTATATTACATGTTCTAAATTTTGTTAAAACTAAAATTAAATACCCAAAAATGAAGCTTTAAATTTGACATTGCCAATTAGGGTATGTTATTTAATCAGTAAAATGATTCAACAAATTGAAATTTAAGACTTTTTCCAACAATGTGAATTTATGTTGTCGGTACTTGGTACTATAAATGTAAGTTGCAGCATGTTGGTATTAATTTGCAAAAAAATTCATACTAGTTTTGTATTCAAGACGTACTTTTTGGGTGGGTAGGGTTCATTGTTTCGAGGTTTATGAAAGATTTTGCTATTTAAGGTTGACGTTACATATTTCACCAATTTGTGAAAAAAAATGATTTGCGATTCTCCGATTGATGAATGTGTAGGAAGAAGAGAGGACTCATTCCAACTGGGGTTCTTGTTCGTAATGTTAAGGCAGAGGGGTTGGCTTCGGTGTCTAATGGTGGCACTCTGAAAAAGCGACGTGCTTCTGAAAATGTATGGATCTTACATTGATTCCCACGCAACAGGAATTTAAGAATAATTTGAAAGTCTCACTGGTTTATCTGAAAATGAAATTTGTAGGAAACAGAAGATGAACCGACACTAAAACGGATTAAAGAAGAGGCTAATGGCGAAAGCGACACAACAAAAGAAGTTGATGGCGAAAGTGCGGTAAGCCAGAAGCTCGACCGTCATATTGTGTCATTAGTAGATGAAAAGGACTTAAAATGGGGGTGTTTGGATTTGCGTTTAAAAACTAATTATTGCATTTTGATGTCACAAATATCCAGTTTTGGATGTTTGAATAAATATACTGTCACATAATATCAGACTTCAAGTTCGATCACGTTTAAACACAATTTTGTACAACCCGATCTATTGCCGCTGATTATGTGATTCTAATCAATCAATATCACATAATCACTTTCAAGACGCATCCTTATGCAAGTGATTTAGAATCGCCGATTGCTTCAAGCATAGCATGATATGATTTATAAGATATATTATAAACTTTAAATACCTCACATAATAACTTAGTCAAATTGATTGTATGTTTTCCCAGGAAGAGAACAACGTAACCGAGGAAGACGATGTGGCGATTCAACTACCACAGGGTACCGAGTTAACCAATCTAGCAGGCATCGACATGCCTTCGGGAGATATTGGAAATGCTTTGCAGTTGTTAGAATTCTGTGAAACATTTGGAGAGGTAAGTTTGATAGAATCGTGAAAATCACTAGGGTGATAAATTGATACCGTAAGTTACCATCTTGAAATGTGCTGTATCTTAATAACTCTAGACTCAATTAACAATTGGTTCAAGTTATGGAAAATTTTAGAGTTAATGTATAACGTTAGCATGATCATTTGTCTAATGCAGTTATCTTAAATTGCCGTCTTGACCGCTAGATTTTATATATTCCCTACATACTTGAATCTTTTTGCTGCATTTTAGGTTCTTGAGTTACAGAACGGGCAACCTGAGATTTTACTTCGGGAATTGACACGTGCGAATGCACAAAATGAAAGTGAACCCTTGATTCTGTTCCACATTAAATTGCTCTCTATAATAGACGACGATATGGAGGAAAAGTACGTTTTTATTTTGATATCTAATGTTTAATAAATTTAGTTTATAATTACTTAGTGGCATATGTGATATGTTTTAACCAGGATCATATTATATGCAGATATCCTGGAAAGTTATGGCTGGAAGGGTTCAAAAACTATATTGCTGAATCTGACTGTCCATCTAAAGACAGTCTGTTGGAGCTATTCAAGTTGCAACCTCATGGATATGACGAGTTAAACTTTACGAAAAGGCTCAGGCTTTTGAACTTTTTATGTGATGAAGCTCTTGGCACTGTGTTAGTTATTTATTTTTTAACTGTTTATCAAATTTTTTTGCGCCTACTGTTTGATTATTCATTATGTAGGTATAATCTAACTGGTTTAGGATTTTATTGGTTATAGAACGTTGAGGTCGTGGCTTGAAGAGCGTAATGTGGAAGAAAAGAAGAAAATGAAAGAGAAGGTGATTGCTAATAGAGAGAAGGTACTAAGAGTATTATTGCTTAAAAGGTACTCGAATTCATGTTTTTCTTTTTATTTATTTTTTGTGATGGCTGTGTTTTGTAAATGTAATGTAGGAGAAGAACATAAAGAAAAAGGTACAAGATGAGGTGGCAAAAGCTATCCTTTCACGTGACGGCGTTCCGCTTTCCGTTACTGAAAATTTAGATCTTGTTTCAAAGATTAGGGCTGAAACTGCTATAAATGTTGCAAAATCTTTGGAAATGAGAGGTTTGTAGGATATTGTGTTTTCGAGTTTGTCCATACATAGTAATAGTACCCATAACCCATAGATATTGCATGTCTCTTTCTGTGCTTTAAAACTTGTATCTTTGGCTCATTGATTTGATTTGATTTTATAGATGTACCGCACGAATCACATGTACTTAGAGCAGAGCCAGTACTTATAGATAAAAATGGCTGCAAACTCTGGAAATTGAAAAGCCAAATTGATAATATTGGCATTTTGCTTCAAGGTTCGTGTTGGCTTCCATATGTATTATCAGTTCCAAGCTATAACTGAAATCACGTAATACGTACTTACCTCTATGCAATTCTATTTGCAGATTCTTGTTATGGAGACACAGTAACCTGTGATAAATGGTTCGCTTACAGTGATCAAGAAAAGACATTGGTTGATGAATTTGTTACTAATTCAAGGTACTGACTTTTTCGTGATTGTACCAGTGAGAACATCCAGTAAATAGATGTTACCCTTTTGCTTGCTCAAAATCCCATACCAGAAATCTTAAAGACTTGCTAAACTGCATAAAAAGATCAATTTTTTTGTATTGCAAGGTTAGCAAAAATATATATGTAAAATCATATCCAAGAAGAGTACTCAATGTTACCCTTTTGATTGCTTTCAAAATCCAACATAAATCTAGATTACTACTAAAATTGCACAAACCATCAAATTTCTATATTTCTGTCTTCTTTTTTTCTCGGCAAAATTAGCAAGAAAATGCAGACTTAAAACTTACAAAACTATCAATTTTCAGGAAGTCCAGATAATGATTGGGAGTACTCTTCATGCTGTCTCGGCTTTTCTACATTTATAATGAGTATACTTACTTTTGTTCACCATCTTCTGTTGGCTGTGCCCGAAAGAACTTGTTACAACTTACAAAGTGGATGTTTAGATGCATTTAGATGTAAATGCAGCATATTTTCAAGATATTAGTAATTATGCAGCATATTAACATTTTAAGGTATATTTCTTGAGAATATGCAAATTTTGGTATGCTATGGAATGTTTCAACTGCTTTTGTATCTGTTTTTAGTTTTTTACTTGGTTATCTTTCAGCTTGCATCTAGCCTTTTCTTAAATATGTGTAATGCAGTAATGCTTTATAAGGGTGTTTGTGGTTAGTTAAATCTCAAATGCTGTTAGTTTATCTGCACTTATCTTATGTTGCATACATCTCACGTAACATGTACTTTTGTTGTTACCTTTTACTGTATTAATGGGTGTTTAGATTGGCTTATCCAAGACAGATTATGGGCTTATTGTTGTTAGAAACAGCTTAAGCTCAATTAGTGGGTGTTTAGGGTGGCTTATTTAAGGCAGCTTATGGGCATGTGTTATTAAACAGCTTAAGCCTAATTCTGTAATACAGTATAATGAATTATTATTGAATGTTTTTTAGAAAAACAAAATATTATTGGGATTATATATATAAAATACTAGGTCTAGTCCTGTGTTTAGACAGGGGGCGTTTTTGAAAAGACATTTGTTCAGTAAAAATGTAAGATGTGATTTGTATATCTTTTATGAATAAAAAGGATAGTTATAAATGCATGACACGACTACAATCTAACTCGTACATCGTATCCGTAATCCTTTCATAGCGAAACATGCAAAGTCTGTATATTTTATGAGCTATTTATAGTCAGTCATATTATAACTAAGGAAGAATTGCATATATACACTTTAGTACCTTTTCTCAACTTCAGTGTGAAACATGCCGAAGGAAAGAAACTTGAGGTAAGAACATAGAAGGAGATCCAATAAGCGGATAAATATAGTATATCACCTTACTTCTTTCGTCTATGAGGAAGAAATAAAATGGAAACCTGTGGATATGTGCTTCCTATCTCTACCCTTGATCCAAGGTAGCCGAAGGACAAATTTTAACTAAGCTTTGCTGAAAAAAGTTGCAAACTTCAGTTTCGAAACTTTAGTCTTAACTTCATTTAGTCAGAAGAACTTAGAACGGCAGTAGCAGGGCGAAAGGCAAGGGCTAACTAACAATTTTTGGGGTCCTAAATCTTAACTCTGTTGTAGAACGAGTATTTAGTATGTGTATGTAGATATATACCCTGCAGAAGTCTTGCTTTACAGGCATAACCTTACTGTCATATCTCCATTCATTAGCCACTGTAGTTGCTACTAATTTCCTTTATATTATTCTTTTCTCCTCCTTACTAATAAAATATGAAGATCCAAGGCTCCAAGCTGAGGTCATATGCTTTCATTCATCACTTATTTTGAAGAATGTTTGTGTTAGTTTCTTTTAGAGGTAACAAAATGGTCATGATGGTTCACTAACGGGTCAAAATGGGTTCAGGTTCATATCATGTCGAGTTGACACACGTGCTAGTTTTGGTCCAATTATTAAGGTTCTTCAATATAAAACTAACGCGTTTAATAATAATATAAATCTTTATATAAATTTGAGTCTCAACAACTCTCAAGGGTGTATGGATTAAAACCACTGTTCTAAAAGGCGCGCCAAGGCGTGAGGCGTGGCCTCGACGCCACGAAATGGACCAAGGCGTGAGGTCTAGGCGTCGTGTGAAAATGCGCGAAAAGGCGTGCAAAGGCGCGCCTTTTTTTAAGGCGTGGCGCCATTTTTAGAAGCATTTAGGGGATTTATGGATTTGGGCTTGAATTTCAAGTATTTGGATTATTTCTTTCTTGGGCCTCGTAATTTCAAAACTTAATTCCTACTTGGGCCTCGTATTTGGGCCTGGCTATTTGGGATTTGGGCTTTAGTATTTGAAATTCCTCTTATAAAATGATATAAAATTATAAATACATAAATTTATAAATATTTTGTTGCCGCCTTAAGCACGCCTTAAGAAACGCCAAGGCTTCGCAAAAGCGCGTAAGACTTGAGGCGTGGCTGTGCCGCCACGCCACGCCTCACGCCTTTTAAAACATTGATTAAAATTCAAAAGAAAAAGAGCATGGACAACTACTCCTCATCGGCTCAACTTATTCCGGCCAGTTCCATTAAATAAAACAGAACCTAAATCACCTCATTCATTACGGGAAATGAGTGGCACAATCATTTTTTCAATTGGACACACCAACTTATGCATTAAACAGTTGTACTATACATATGTCTTGCTTTAACAGTCGCGTATAGCATTTTCTCCATCTCCATATGCGAGAATATCTTCCTCAATTTCTTTTATTGTTTCACTTGGCTTTTCAACATCTAAACCTTTCTCGATGGTATTAATATTCAGGATTTTTATTTATTTATTATTTTTTTTCCGCCTGCATATGTGTGTATTAAATTAGATTTGTTTTTTATTAGAAAATTCGATGGTAGGGAGACTGTTCTAAGAAGATCCTTCGGCAAATGTACGTGTGAGGGTGAGAGTGCTTACATATATACATGTGAAAGTGAGAGTGAGTGAAATTATGTCATGATCGAGCTACGCACATCCCTAAAGCACTTTGATTAAGTCGAAGCACACCCCTATTTTTGAATTCTAAATTGGACTTATCGTTCAAATATCTAGCAGATATTCACATAATAAACATTCAAATTAGATATATTAAATTTTACCCATTATGATACACTAACAGGGTATCCGCGCGTTGCAGCAGCTGATATAAAAAGTTTCGTATAGCCCGCGCCCATTCGGGCTCGAGCCCGTTTGGTCCGCGCCCGTTCGGGCTCAAGCCATTTGGCCCGTTGCCTTTTTGGGCTTGAATATTTGTATAATGTACTTTATTATTTGTAGTGTGAAATTTAATGCAGGAATTGTGTTTAATTTTGTTGTACAATATTCTTGATAATTTGTATTTCTTATGTAAGAGTGTTTTAATAACTGTATCAATTGTATTTATTAATCAATTAAATAATTGACTACATTAAATAGCATTAATGTGATATTTTGTTGTACACTATGCTTCTTGTCTTG
Source organism: Artemisia argyi (assembly GCA_030686995.1). NCBI lineage: Eukaryota > Viridiplantae > Streptophyta > Magnoliopsida > Asterales > Asteraceae > Artemisia > Artemisia argyi. Next base: position 49,041,800 of record CM060702.1, on the reverse strand, counting down.
TACGTCTGAAAATTATGTGCATTAAAGTCTTGTACAGTATGTTTCTTTTCTTGTAAGTGGTAGTCATTATAGTCATTAATAACATTGACAACTTTAATAACATTAATGTTGAAAGTCTGAAAATTACATCATGCTTATTTTGTTGTACACTATGATTATTTTGTTGTAAATCTAAAAATTGGTTGCAACTATTGTACATTATGCTTAAATGGTTGTAATTTTTTGTGAAAGTGTTTTTAATAGCATTAACGTTGTTTGATAAAGTTTTAGTCTTAAAATGGCATCACACTTTATTTTATTGTACAACATGTTTACTTTGTTGTAATTCTGAAAATTGGATGCATTAAAGTGTTGTAAATCATGCTTAATTTCTTGTAATTCTTAAAATTTTGAAGAGAGAGTCATTAATGTTTTATATGTAACTAGCAGGGTCCCCGCGCGATGCAGCTGCGGGCACCCTATAATTTAATTTTTACGGGTAATAATTTATTTTATTTGTACATTTTTTGGCAATAGCTTTGCTGATTAGTTTTTTATGGTAAATGTTTGATGAAATTTTGCTTAGTTTATATTATTTTATTTACTATTATTTTATTTATTTATTTATTTATTTTGTTTAGTAGTTTGCTTGGTTTGTACAATATATGAACATATTTTAGTTTATTATGTTCTTTTTGACAATAAATTTATGAATATCAAAATTTTCGTTTAGCTCATGTCCGTTCGGGCTCGAGTAGGGCTGCAATCAAGTCAAGCTTTTATCAAGCAACTCGAGCTCGAGCTCGAGCTTGGCTCGATCGAGTCAAGCTTTTATCAAGTTCAAGCCCAAGCTCAAGCCCTAAAATTAGCTCGAAATATTTAACAAGCCAAGCTCAAGCTTTGGATAGCTTAGCTCGAGCTCGTATCAAGCTTTTATCAAACTTTAATATAGATATTTTCATATAAATTTCATATAAGTAATTAGGAGCAAATTTAGTTATTAAGCTAATTATAATTTATAAGGGCTTAGTTTATAAATATTGGATAATGTATTCTAGAAACCTTTAACCCTACCAAACGTCCAAACGATTTGTATTCTAATGATCTAATCTAAGCGTCTCCTCAATCTCCTCTACTCATTCAACCACCAAGTCCAAAGTTTCTCTCTTTTTTTTTTCCAGAAGTATTCGTAAGTTCAGTTATCAATTTATCATTATCAAGATTTTTAATTTAATAATCTTAAGTGTTGCATCATCAATCTATATTATATACATGTATCTGTGTTTTTTATCTTGCCATTGTTAAATGTTAGCATCATCAATCTATTTACGCAAGTACTCCATATGTAAATATTTACGCAAGTATTACTTAATATTGTGTTGCTACTGTTGCTTACTTAAAATACATATACTTATTGTTGAGTTTAGCTATTGAATAAAATATTTTTGTATTCATTCAAGTTTTTCAAGCCAAGCTCAAGCTTTGCTCGAACCTACTCAAGCCAAGCTCAAGCCTGGATGATGAAAGCTTGACAAGCTATCAAGCCAAGCTCAAGCTGTCACACCCCCAAAATACCTGAATGACAGCGGAATGGAATACCTGGGGGTGACTGCCATAGCATCACTGTTACAGTCATATTGAACGACCTAAAGTGTCGTTTAGAAAATACAGCGTTTGATCATTAAAACATTCAGAGTTTACAAAACATAGGTCCCAAAAGGTGTTGCAAGTTTATAAAAAAAATAAGTCATTCTAGATCAAACGTTTCATAAGTGCAGAAAATATAGTGAGATGCGTCGACCCCGCGACTCCATGAAGATCCAAATGTATGCAACATGAGCTACCTTAATAACCTGAAAATACATTGCTAAAACAGTCAACATAAAGTTGGTGAATAATCATAGGTTTATAAGTTAAATCAGATGTACAATAGCCATAAGTAAAAAGTAAAGTAATAAGATTTCAGTAATAAAATTTACATTGGCTCTTAAGCTCATGACCCCGAAGCTAGACGCAATTAAATTGGCCCCAAATGAGTGTTTACCAGACACTCTAAATATATTAGACATGAAATGCATCCGTAATCCCGTTGGAGCAACCCAAACACGGATGGAGGAGTCACCCTCAATAGATCTATTCACTCACTCTCGCTTGTAGATTAATTAACGGTCCATGATAATAAAGGGGACTTGTCGTGACGTGGTAATAAGGCAACTTAAGCAATGTAAGGAATTTATACTTTGGCATGTACAAAAATCAGTGATGCAATGTATTCTCTCCCGTGGGATTTGAAATCAAAATATTGAATTAAAAACGGGGCTATGAAAACTCACCTGAAGTGATGATACTATGACGTGAAATGATAGGGACAATAAGGTGCGAATATTAGCCGCAACCTAATATAAGTAATAACGATATACTTTAGATCATGACGTGATGTAATGAATGCACATGCACATAATGCCTATACCACTCGTAACATGAAAATACTAGTTATTGTCAAAATAAAATATTTTCCATACTTAGGAAAAATAAGTCTACCTAGACTTATAAAAACTAGTCGTAAGATATCGTATATAAGATGTTAGTGTTATATTCATCGCTTTGAAAACCTTAAAATAACGTCAATTAGTCGTAAAAATAAGCTTTTGGTCATACGTACTTCATTGGTTAAGAATATAGCTTTTGAACAATATATCTAGAAAATATAGTATTTAGTACGAAGTTTATTATTTCTATTAGTGACTACTAATATATATATAGTTTTAATGATTTTGAAACATGTATATCTTTGCCGTTATAAGTTCATTTTCCTCGTTCTTTATATCCACGGATTCGTCTTAACATGTATTAATATATTTTTGATAGCTCGGCTCCTCTAGATTACGTCTAACGCCTCAGTTTGTCCGTCAAAAATCGTCCAACAGCATGAATATTTTCAGAAAAATAGTTTTCATCGTTAAACTTGCAAAAATCATATCTCCTTCGTTATAAACTCGTTTTAATCCGTTCTTTCGCCAAAAGTTTCGTTTTTGAAAGTAGTTTCTAAATCTTTGGTTAAAAATTACCCCTGAGTTTCTGAGTTTTCCAGGTTTGGCGTTTTGGGACAGTAGGTTCCTAGATAAGTTCTAAACTAGTTTCTAATCCACCCAAATCACTTCCAATCACCACAAATCTAGTATATTCCTACCATACACCTTCTTAAGGTGTCATGAGTTCTTAAACATCATCAATCAACTAGATCTAACAAGGGTTTCCATTTCTAGGGTTTCAAAGATATATATATATATATATATATATATATATATATATATATATATATATATATATATATATATATATATATATATATATATATATATATATATATATAAGTGGTATAAGCTAACATATGCATGTAATCTTGTATATAAATCATATGATCATAAAAATAACTTGAAGAAATTATGAAAAAGAGTTTGACAACTTACTTTAAAAGATTATAGAGCTTGGATGAGTAAAACCTAAGAAACCTTGAGTTTTTTATTTCAAAACTCCAACAAGGATTACCAAAGGAACTTAAATATAACTTGATCTTGAAAAATCAATGATTTTTGCTCTTGATTTGGTTTTGGGTCGTGGGTTTGGATAAGAGAGGAAGAGAGAGCTTTTTGATCTTGTAAAAATGGGTTATGTTAAAGTCTTGGTGTTTTATAAATATCTAGTTTTAGGGTAAACTTGTAATTAAGTTATCAAATAGAAGTAACCATGTGACATGTATGTATCTGAGGTAGGAAAATGGTAGTTTGCTTGCTATTTAATTTGTATCATTAGTTATTAGTGTATATAATGTGTTATGTTATAAGTTTTGGGTACCGGGTTAACTAAAAATAAATCATGACGAGTTGAAATAAATTTTGACGAAGTTAATCGGGACATAATAAAGTCATAAAAGTTGTGAAAATATATTGGGGACAAGTATTGGGTGTTTGGATAATTATTATTTAGTTTTCACGAAAACTGTCGTAATTATATTAAACCTACGATGTAAATTAAATAAATTCCCAAAATACCGGGTAAATGAATTTTATAATCTTTGTGATGTTGTAAGGGGTTTACAAATATATCGGGACCATTGTGGGGATTTTTAGATATGTTAGTTATATTTATTAATCGTATGTTAACGTTTATCTAAAATTAAATATACGTAAAACGTTAAATATAACAAAAATATTAATTTGAATATTTTACGAGTGGTATAGTATGCAAATGCTATTATGATGAAATGTAGACTATTTCTAGTTCGTATAAAATGTCCCTACTGATAAAGCATGAATTCGCACCTGAACCAATTCGGTTACGCGAATTTAAATATCCGTAAACTAAATTTACGATGAAATGAGTAATGCACATGAATAGTGTTTTTCTCCCGGGAATGAATAGTGTTTTGTGAATAGTAATATTTTTGAACATTTCTCGGAATATCAAACTGACCTAAAAAATGATGAATAGTAAAATGATGAATAGTGATTTATGAATAGTAAATTGTCGGAAGTTCGAAAAATGACCTGAAATGCTGAGTTGTGACACAAGCCTAGTGTTTTTCTTTCAAGCCAAGCTCAAGCCTTGTTGAGCTTGAGCTCGATTCGACTCGATTGCAGCTCTAGGCTCGAGGTCGTTTGACCCGTCCCCGTACGGGCTCGAGCCCATTTGGCCCATTGCCCGTTCGGGCTTGAATATTTGTATAATATGCTTTAATTTGTATTAGTGACATTTAATGCAGGAATTGTATTTAAGTTGGTTGTACAATATGCTTGATAATTTGTATTTCTTATGTAAGAGGTGTTTTAATAAGTGCATTAATTGTATTTATTGACAAGTTATAGTATTTAATGTTAGTATTAATTGTATGTTAGAACTAAATATGAGAGGAATTTCTATAAGTAGCATTTATTGTTGTACTTATAACTTTAGAAATTGTAAGGCTTAATTTTAAGTATTATATTAATAGTAGGCATTCATACTTTATAATATAGTATGATATAAATACAATTAGATGAGTTAAAAGTTCATATATTTAATATAAAATTATTAGTAAGTCCGGTACATTTTTAAATCAGGTTTTTTTTTTTGAAAGGTGAATTTCAACTTAGAAACGACCACCTTCGCTGCGGACAGCGAAGGCCCCATCGCCACCCCGCCAAACTATGTTGTCTTAACCGGGTCCACGCTGATCTCAGGTAGTAACGGGCTTCCCCCGGAAACCGTACTGCCTCCACACAAGTTTACCTTGTTGGAGAAACAGCCGGATGAAAACCGGGCCATGCTCAAGATTTGAACCCCCGCAACGTGTGGCTTGAAGGTTCAAATCTATCATTGCAATATATCTCCGGAACAATATGGTCTACAAGTGGACCACAAGTGAGGACTTCCCGGGTGGTCACCCACCCGGTACTACTCCCACTTGTGGCTCGCTTAACAAGTTAAGCCCCACCCACTAAACCACAAGTCCTTTGATTTTTTTTTTTATTTTTTATTTTTTATTTATTTTATTTTTTTAAATCAGGTTGAGGATTAAATAAAAATCATTGAACTTTTTTTATTCTAAAAATTAAGAAGTAAGAAAATGACAAATGTCCTCTGCTAACTTAAAAATAAATATTCTCGAAAACATTTTTTTTTCTCTCTCTCACAACATAAAGAAATAAAATAAATTGAAAATGCGAAAGCAATTTTAAAAAGAAATTTTCTTTGAAAAGAAATGCTTAAGCTTTTGCACTCATCATTTTTTATTGTTCATCAACTGTTTTGTTCGTTAAAATTCTTAAAAGAAATTCTAAAAAATTGAGGAAACGGTGAAGTTGAGAAAATTAAAACCACTTAAAAAAATATTACAAAAATAATTTACGCTGGCTTTTTATAAATAAAAGTTTGATGAACAACCGGGTTAAAATACATTGCATCGGTAAACATTAAGCTTTACGCACTTTTTTTATAAAAAAAATAAAAATAAAATAATAATAATAATAATAATAATAATAATAATAATAATAATAATAATAATAATAATAATAATAATAAATAAATAAATAAATAAATAAAATAATTTATTTTTCAGCGATTCTTAATAATTTTGTCTCGCTGTAAAAGATTTTTTGAAATTTTTTTTTCTTTTCAGCATCCTCTTTACTTTTAAGCTAACGAGGTTGTTTCATGTCGTTGATTATTGCACGGTATTTTTTTTGGTTAAGTAGAAAGTGGGTCAAGTGTTCAGTGCGGGGTTAAAAAGTCCAGAAAAAAAAATTGAAACGTCATGGTTCTTGATGACGTTTTGCGACGGGGTATTTTTGTACAATAGTTTGTAAGCCCATCTATATAAGGGCATAAGCTCATATGTTTGATAAAAGTTTAAAGTAGTTTTTGCAAGTTATTATATAGTAGGGAGTATGTTTCGTAAATAGTATTTTAGGCTGTTTTTAACCTATTATATAATAGAGGGTATGTTTTGTAAATACTATTTTGAGCTTTTACCTAGCCCAAAGTGGGTGGTTGTTGGGAAAAAAAATGTCAGGAATCCATGTGACTGTCACATGGCGTCTGATTTACCATATATAGTAATGAACATTTCTTATGAGATACCATAAAGAGTCCATTAAGAATTAGGACCAAGCCTATATATGGCACAAGTTCAGTCCAGTTCCCAAGCCTATGTTGGCATCTAGAAATTTGATTAACATGATGTACAGGGTCTATGCCAATTGTACTCGAAATTCACTCCAGTCAAACCAAGATCTTACTCAGCAGACCGTAAATCGAGTTGCAAACTTGCAATCCATACACAAAAAAAGGCAAGCTATTTAAAATGAGCTGTTAGATGTACTATCGCACATATTTACAACCTATCCACCAAAAAAAAAACTGAAAGAAGTATGATAAGTTATCAAGAAACTGCAAATTTTCGAATCTTGAATGTTTCTGTGCAAAGCTCGAGCCAAACTATTATTTCCGCCACGTGTCATGTACTGCACGGATATTCATTGGTATGGTGAACTCCCGAGATAAACTTTAAGGCTATACATCATATACAGGTAGCCGCTCCTCAATACTAACACGACAAATAGGGCATTTCTTACACTTTTCACAGCATGAACTACAAAAACGGAGATTAATGTTGCAATCAGAATGTAGAGAGGATAGATTTTAGTTATTTTAAGTACAAGTGGCAATATCAGAACTACTAACATGTTTAAAGGAAACGGGTCAAACAGGTCAAAAGTCGTGTGTACTATTCGGGAAACACTAGGGCCTCACAAAAGAAATTGGATAAAATTGCTTCAGGTCAACCCAACCCGACCCATTTCAACCCATATCAAAAGAACTAAACATACTGGCGCCTATTATCATAAATGAAGTATATGAGTACCTGCAAAGAATGCGATGCCTGCAGGGGAGAAGTACTGTGCTTATCTCTCCTTCAAAGCAAACACGGCATAGGACTTTTTCCTGCAGATAATTGTTCACAAAGAACAAGTGAATATGAATTCACCAGCTCAGACAGTAGTAATTGTTCATATTCTATCTAAAACATTTAGGGTGCAAAATTGTCAAAATGTGTTTGTTTAATGATTGTAATGTGATGTCTAAAACATATCCACGGGGGACCAAGATTGATTGTAATCAGGAGAACAGAAAGCAACTGGTGTGCAAGTAAAAGTAATATAATCATTTCATGAGTTCATCAGTATGATGCCAATATAGTATAGAATACAAGGAGAATTACATTTTGGAGTCTTTCATATTCCTGTTGGCTAAATTTTGTGATTTCTGTCTGCTCACCAAGAGCTGCTTGAAGTCTCCAAACCTGAAACAAAGAAAGATGAGATGTGAAAAAAAACATGAGATTCGTATATTAAAAACCAAGCTATGTATGTGCAGATAGATTAGCTTACCTCCTCTGCAAGATCCTTCTTTGGCATTTTCTTTACAATTTCAGGTGGATAACCACAGAAAGTGTTGTAGCTGCAGAAACATATGCATACACAGATGTGAGGAAGTAAAAGGCATACCATGAAACACGAGATGCAACAAAATAGCATATACTCGAAATATCTTTATTCACACATGTGCCATTTCTATTAGTCATGCCATTTACTTTAATACATACTACTATTTCTAAGGAACTGCAGAAATTGTTCTTAAATTTCTTTTAATCTAGTAATAACCGGTACCACAATACATAAAATTTCTTAAGATAAAATCTGCCACTGTGATTACTACCATGGTCCCTGCTACATAACACTATTAATTATTTTATTTTTTATTTTTTTCATGACCTTGTCATGTCATATATGTTCCTTGTTAATTCTCTATCAGATTAAATTCATATCGAGAGACATATTTATTGGGTTCAATCAGAGGAGGTGGAAGGGCTGACAATGAAGAAACGATTACAATGGTATCCATATAGCCCACTTTTACCCACAGACGTGAATCAAGATAATTTGGAATTACAAGTCATAAAAGAAACAAGTAAACCAACTCGTATTTCTTTTCAAGAAAAATTTCGTGTAGGTGTTGATATATTTTTCTATAGCTATTTCTATACTTAGTATACAAATGCATGCATGTGATTTAAACACTCACAGAGCAATAATCAAGCAATGAGAGAATATTACTTACCCGGAAGCCCCATCCTGGTAAAGTCGTGCCTGCTCTTCTCGGCTTCCTTCATCTATCGACCACCAACCAAGCAGTCTGCATGTGCCATTAGATTAAACAATGCATGGGTGAGGTACTTTCAATTGGGTGCATTCAACCCATTTAATTCAGCATTCCTACGGATGGCAGTTGGTGGAGGTTGTAATTTCGACCCATTCAATTGTAATCAATTCGATTCAGGTTATGTTCTATCTCTAAGAGTAAAATAGGAAAAAGAACAGTAAAAAAAATGTGCCAAATGTTTGCCCAAAGCATGCATGAATGAAACCTCCTGAAGTATTTCCAAAAATTTAAATTTGATAAAATATGAAACAGTAACATATTTGATGCAGGTAATGCCTTCAGCCTCCAACTCCTCAGTCTAGCCACCAGTTCATTGGTTAAGGTGTTTTCGACTATTCGAGAAGATTGAAGGGTAAAAAAAGGCAATATGTTATTGTCGTTCCCTTACCATTAATAATCAGTATGTATCTACTTTTGACAGCATCATAGTTATATATAAAAGGTTATAAAATGGACCATAGTGTTCCTGAATAAATCCAACCTGAGCTGTTTTGACCCATACCAAAATTGTTACCCAACCCAACCCACGACCTGAGCATTTTGCTACCTTTAGCAGTCAGTATACCTGGAGCCACGGTTCAAAAACCCAAAACAGTCGCGAGCTCGCGCAGAATATGTGAAGTATCTTCCTGTACCAGTTCCAGTACGTAATAAAATAATAATTTTCTCCACCAATCTTGATGCAGAAAGTAGGACTCCCACTCCTTGTAATAAAAGTATAGGACAGAAGATGACTGGAAGAGGGATTGATTTAGCAGCCGCAGGTGTTCCCTAAGATTCAAAAAGTGCAATCCAAAATTCCAAATTACATAGTTTCACGTACAAACAACGGTTTGAAGACCATATTAGTTAAACATACCTCTAAGCGCATACATAGAAGTATTTGGAAAGCAATAATGGGAATTTTCAATATGTGTCCACCAATATCTTGTAGACTACACATGCTATCATCAGAGGTATCATCAGATGAAACAATTAAACCACTATTCCAATCAAGATATCTAATAGCTGTGGATGATGAGCTGGCTTCAGATGTTTGTGAATTTCTGTGAATCACTGGATTAGACCACTTCGTACATACAAGAAAGGAGAAGCATTCTGCAATACTGAAAAGCACAAAATTGAAAAGAATTAGTATAATTAAAGTATCTCAAAAAAGAAGATATGAAATTTCCGTTTAGGGAACAATAGTAAATACCCAAAATTTATGAGCAAATCCCACCAGCCTAAAGCATCAACAAAACCTGAAAAGCACAAAATTGAGGATTTATTATAAAGTGGACTAATAACTTCAATAACTTACTTATTTTTCATGTATGAATCAGGTATGGCATAGCAAGAATGTTGGAATAAGTCTTAAAAGGGTGTCTAAAATTAGTTTGAGGATAGTAAGGGGAAATATTACCAGATAACTTAAGAAGGGTGAAGACAGTAGCAGCAATGAAGAAAACCATGGAGATAGCAACCCAGAAATGCTGAAAGAAAACATAAGTACTAGTTTATAGTTGTTTCCAAAATGTGGATAAAGTCATGTAATGAGAAAGTTCTGTTCATTAGAAGCATAGAACTCTGGACGGTTTTGCTTTCTTGCCACATGATATAATTGTTTAGTTATATAACAAGAGCCACGGTCCTAGCACTTCAGAATACCAGAGAATTATACAGATACAATTTGACAATATGCCATAATGTTAGCAATAAGGATTACTGAAAGACGCAAGATAAAATATATTCGTGTTATGAAATTAAACAAGCAACAGTGGGAGTTGGAATTATTTTGAAAATGAACACCAAGATTCTACTATTGCCAAGGACTCAATGTTTTAGCTTTTATAAGTGTATGTTAGTAGGAATCGGCATGCAAAAAAAATAAAAATAACTTCCTTACTTGTATATTTTCTATTTCTGTATTCAAAATATGCAGCTATAATGCCAACCTTCAGTCACATTTAAGTAAGATTTACCTACACTGATTTCTGAAACTTCAACGACTTACAACCCTAAAAAGAACATGCATGGGGAAACAAAAAAGGAAGGAAATTTAAGAATTAGAAAACTTTCAAACTCTTAGGTCAAAGGATCTCTTCTTATCAAATATGCTAACATAATTATATGCACCCAAATATATTTTGTTTATCAGCTGAACTTACAGGAAGTGTCTCCCATATTGCATCATCGCTCACACTTTCATCATCTCCTGGTAATAAGGCCTTGCACATTCTGCATACATGATAGTTTATCAGAATCCTATATATTGAAAAGGTATAAAACCTTAAAAGGTAACATTCAGATTGATAATACTAATTCATTTTCTCATAATAAAAGAAGCACCTGAAATTATCAACAAGAATGGCTACTTCGAATGCTAACAGAGGAAGGAAGACAAGCTGCAAGCTTACAGCTGGTGGCTTGGTAACTGCACATAGCAAACAAACTGTGAAATCAGAACCTTTAAAAAATAAATAACATGAAGCAAGCAAACTACTAGAGATAACTGACAAACAAGCTGCAAAAAGTTAATATGCTGCAATACCATCGTCATTCTCCAGAAAGACGCAAAGTAGCAGTTCAAATGCAACAAGCAAAGGTGTGGCAACAACTGAGTGACATGGTGCCCACTGCACAAAAGATAAAAGTACTCTAATATGCATATTGTAAGCTTGAAAAATCACACTGCCTGATAGAAATGATAATGAAAAAAAGTAGCAGAAGAAAGATATTATACATCACGGCCATGGGGAACTGATGGTGCAGGTAATGAGAATCTTCCTCGGGCAACAATTGCATGAAATAGGAAAAGTGGGAAGAAAATGACCCTGCATAAATATTCCAGAACATCATTAATTATTACTGTACATCTTAGAATAAATAATATACCATATACGGTAGCACTATTTGAAGATCTCCACTTTATTAAGACTGTAAACACTTCTAATTAAACCTAATTTGTTCACGTAAAGCAGAACATAATATATCCTCTCAAAAATCAAGAATCTAAAGTATTCCCACAAGTCAATCTATGAGCATATCTTAAAACATCCATATAGAACACATAGTAATTTTCCTATTAACTTATACATACATTCTACACTCAAGCAAAAAATTAAACGTATAAAAAACATAGCTACTACAACCAGAACCTAAATTAACCAAGTGCATTTAAGATAAACTAAACAAGACTATAAACACGATTTTCTTTCAACTGTGTGCATTTAAGAGAAATTGAGGTTTTTTTACCCAAATAATTAGCACTACACTGCAAAAATCCACCCCCTCGACCCACCCTAAATTACCTAATAACAGCAAGATAAACTTGATATACAACTATAAACCACCAACTAACAATACCCCCTAATACTAAATTTCCCAAAAAGAAAAAATTCATTTGTAAGAAAGAATAAAAACCTTAGGGTGTGTTTAGTTGGTGAAAAACATTCCATTTTTCCAGGAATTTTTTCATAGGAAAATGGAAAAACTGAAAACCGTAAATTCACACTTTTTTCCAACAATTTTCAAAAAAGTGAAATTCTCACTTTCCAAATTTTAACTAGAAAAATGAAAAGTTCAATTTTACCTTGTCTACTTTCATCTCTGACTAAAAAAATGAAAAAACGGGTTTTAAAAGTTCTCAAGGAAACTAAAAACGAGAAAGTGAGAACTTTTTATTACAACAACCTTAATTTAGAATCTAAACTTGTACCCAAAACATGTTTCAATATATAGTAAAAATTATACCAAAACAATAAAGAAAAAATAAAAAGAGTAATTACCACCAAGAGCAGTTAAGAAGATGGTGATCAAGTTTAAGTACAAGCAGAACCGTAAAACACAAAAGTGCAGTGTGCGCACTAAACCCTTGTACGGAATTCGCTACTCTCCTCCAGCTCATTTCTTTCCGTACAATCATTCAAAACCCTAATAATAAATTTAACCCCCACTTTCTTTATAATTAGGGCTTCAATTCAATCTTGTTAATTATGATTCTTTTCTTTACTTGTGTCTTCTGTGTAATGATAATTGAATTTCCAAACTCAAATCTATTTTGATTGACTATAAGGAATAAACAAAGTTTTGGGATGAAATTATGATGTGATGATAATTGTTTTGTTCTTTTTTAATCAGAGCTACCAGCCTTTACGCCAACGCTATGTAACGTTTTTTTGTATTTATTTATTTACATTATTTTATTACGTGTGTTGTTTATGGTAAAGATAATAGTAATAAATAGATATTTAGTTGGGTTAAGTCCATTAAATAAAAACCAACTTTCCAATTTTTGCTAATAAAATATAGGAAATGAAACATTGTATAAGCCTCTCAATATCACTAATCTTATTTGTTGATGCAAATAATGTCTAAAAACGTTATTTCTATCTTTCGATATTTTTACGTTTTGATGATAACAAAATGTGAAAACACTTTACGTAAAAATTAACATAAACAAGTTTTTAGTCGAAATATCCCGTTTCTACGTAAATCACTCTAGGTAAGAACAAACAAATTTACAACTTGACAAATGATCAAAGAAGTGAATTTGTATTTCAAACCTCACATTTTTAATGTGACAAAACATTCTTTTCAAAAATACATTTTACAAATTATTTTTGAATTATAAAGAAATGTTTTAAGTTTAAAAACATAACAGCTATTCCCCCCCCCCCCCCCACTCACTCCCCCAAATCAGCTCCAAACTCTCCGAAATAAACCTTCATCACTAAAAATAAAATTTAGAGCGCCCTTGTCTGGCACGGTACCACTAAATTTAGTGGTATCGTGATATATTTAGTGATACTGTGTACTTTAAAACAGTCAAATTTTCACTGCCTATAAATACCTGTCCATTCCACAGATTTGAGGTATCCTTCAAACACACAACTTTCTGTGATAAAACCTTTTATCACCTAAACCTTCCCTGATCATTTAGTTAGTTTATTTTAATTTCAAAGAGTGATCCTTTCTTCCAACCAATCAAGTGATCACCATCATTTCTCTACTAGTCAAGAGAAGAACACCGCGTATCAAGAAGATACAAAGTGTTAAGAGTCTTTGTGTAGTGAACTTGCATTACTTGTTAGTTAACTTGATTGTATCTTGATATACAACAAGTGTCGTAGTCTTGTTCAAAGTCTTCTTGTGTTAATCATTGTGATCGTGTTGAGATCTTGGAGATCTCTTATAGCTAGTGTGATAGTGTGTTGATCAAGTGAATCAAGAGTAGAGTGTGTTGATCGTGTAGATCGTGTAAGGATCGTGTGAGATTGGTACTAGCTAGATTAGTACTCGACATTTAGCTTAGTGTCGGAAATCACTACAACAGCAACCACTTTTAGTCACAGAAAGAGTTGTCACCAAAAGTGAGATTTTGTTGTCGCTGATGCTTTTGGCGACAGATGGTTGTCGCCCAAAGGGTTGTCGCCTATAGTCCGTCACAGAAAGTTTTGTGACAACAGATTTCTACTTTTGGCGTCAAACAGTGGGACCCACTAATTTTCAGCCAAAATCTTTTGACCGGAGTAGGCTCATGCATTTAGCGCAACACCATTTATCGCCAAAACATTTTCCTTAATTAATTTTTTTTATCATTAATTATTTATTAAATAAATATTAATAATTAAAATAATTTCTTTTTAAAGGCGGGAAACCTTTGGCGACAATACCATTTGTCACCAAAAGTAGTCTTATGTATTGAGTCAGTTTTCTGGGGTGACCTTTTGCGACGACAAGTCTCACTTTTGGAGACACCAAGGCTATTACTAAAAGTGTCTGTGCAGTAAAAAAGAGCAGCAGTGCATTGCTGCAATTCCGGAATTTTTTTCGGAAAAAATCTACCAAAATCAATGCTGTAAATCACCCAAATCAATAATACAAAATGCTTCCATTCATTCATTCATTCAAAACAGACAAGTTACAAAAGAAGATCCATACAAATACTAATAATTTCCGTAATATACTTAAGTAATTCAAATTACAAAAGAAGATCCAATCATGATACTAACTAATACTACCATCATCTCCAAACTCATTACTCGTCATCATCAGACTCGTCATCAAACTCACTACTACTATCTTGTATCGCCTTCATTTCTCCCTGTGTAGTTCAAAAATAACATAAGGTTAATATTACAAATGACGAATACGGTCAGATATGTGAATAAGTTCTTCGTGTCAATTAACAAATAATTAATACCAAATAAGCATACATCACTTGAATTAGTTCCATTACAGGCTGTAATTTACAGCAGCCAACTTCTATTGAGCAGACCTTTTTATTAAAGGTGGTTATATGCATCTGCTTATACCAATCAGTTAATCATTTTCAAACCAAGCAGCCCCTAATTTGGCCCTTTATTAATTCACGAGCAGATAATAGTATTGGAGGACACTAAAGAATACATAGCACATGCACCAGAGGAGGAGAATATACCTTCACACTAGTAGGTAGACGCTTAGGTTGTCGATCCTCGGGAGGATCACCACCTGCATCCCCTCCATGGTTGCCAGGAGCAACATACGCCATCTGTAAAAATACCAAGTACAATAGATTGATTCAGTTTCTTTTGGGTTAGTTAAGTTCTTTCTCATAACAGTTTCAACTTGTTTTGGGTAATTGGTTTAATGTTATTGTTAATCTTCATGTATTACAGTCCTATGATATAGAATTTGCTATATTACATTTGAACTCGAGTGAATCTTCCTTGGAAAAATGATCATGCTCCTACTTTTATGTTTTATTAAATAGATCTATACTACCTACCAGTGAGACCAACTTGCTTTATTGATGTACAAGAAAGTGCAAATCCTATAAAACAGCAAGGCACAAGGTTGGTGGTTATAATATCACAAGTAGTGGTTATCTCCAAACCAAATGACGACAAAAGGAATATTAGCTCATCAGCTGCAGTACTACACATAATGTACAGGTCTGCAATTTGTCGTTGTAGTAGTACAAATACAACACAAATGGTACCACTTCTAGACATACTATGTAGTCAAACTGAATGCACAAATACAACACAAAAGGGACTACTTGCATACCCAAACAACAACTAATTTTGGATTATGTTTATTGTGTTTAGTTTTAGGGGATAGTAGTTAACTTTATCTGTTTGGACGTATAATGTTTTGATAAGTCCAAGCTTTTATTCCGTTTTCTCGAACTGATCATGTGGTTGTAAATCTCTCTGAAATGTTTTTTTTTCAGGTGTTGATATCTTCATACAGTGAGATTAGTAACGATGAATATCTTGATCCTAGGACGCACAAGTGGGAAAGGTTGAGCATGTCTGATCCGACAAGTAAGTCCGATATAATACTGATTGAGCTCTCAAACCTTCTAACTGAATATACATTAGGGAGTTAAAACAGGGAACCATTCTTAGAACACTATAAGACTACATCAGTTTTCAAACATCTTAAACAACCAGTTTTGACTATCACGTTAATGTTTTTTAATCACTTTCAAAAATAAGGAATAAAGCATTCCCATTGTGCATCCAAACTGTTTTTCATATAGCGAAGGTACATAGGGATTACTATGGTTTTTCTCCAACCCGGGTAACCTTAGATGCTGATGGTAATCCATGTTATCTAATCTTTTTATTTTCATCAGCAAGTCCTGGACTTTTCTGCAACTATTCATGAACGTGTTACCTTCTTAAAGCCCGTGACCAGATGGAGGAAGGTACGCTCTTTATTCTCTAATATACTTTGGGCGTTTATTGTTATGACCGAAATTTGTGGTTTTTTTTCAAAATGCGTTGAAAATCTTAAATGGATTCTTATGGTGGAAAATCTTATATGGTAGCATGTAAACTGTTTGTTTTGATATTTCAGATGGGTAGGGAAGATATTCATACCAGTATTGTTATCGGTCGACATGTCGACTCCGGAAAGCCTACAACGACTTGGTCACTTTATCTACAAGTTGGGAGGTATTGACAAGCGTGTGATTGAGCAAAATTAGTCCCTTCCAGTTGTTACAGCTTCAAAGTTAAACAAGCATCAGATTCAAACTACTCTTTAATTTTAAGGTGAAACAATGTTATCACATTACACATAATACTAGGGGGTGTTTTTTAAGCTTATTTGTGGGCTTATTAGCTTATTTGATTTCGGCTTATATTTCATTAGCTCAAATTTTCCCGCTTATTTTCAGACTTTATTGACTTATATAAGCTTATTATGATATAATGTCCCAAAATAAGATGGCAAGTTTGAGCTTATGAAATATACGCCGAAATCAAATAAGCTAATAAGACCACAAATAAGGTTAAACAAATACCTCCTAGATTGATACTTATTTTGTAAAAAGTAGTTAAGAGGCTGTGAAAATAGGATTTGACGGTATGATAAGAATTGATGAAAAGACTTTTTTTTGTCCTGTGCATACTTTAAAAAATGGAAAATTATAAAAAAAATTAGTGTCTTAATGAAAATGTGATCTTTTTCAGCTCAATGGATAGAAACCATATCCTGATTTTAGTTTCATACAACAACGAAGTGGAGGTAGAGCGTGTTGCATTACTGGACTGTTGTGGAATGGGTATATAATATGTTAGTATCATTGTTTGTTTTAAAGTTCATGTTCTTAATATTACTGTAAAGTGTAAACCATTGGTTCTTATAAAAAAAACATGAGACCTCTGACTGGACAATTTGATTACTTTAGAAGGTCCCGTAACCTGAACAAATAAATCGGTACCCTGTGTTTGATCTGCAACTTTTATGCTAACAAGGTTCGATTCTAAATGTCTTTTTTTGTGTTTATGTATTTGTGCCTTATTGTTATTAAATCATATGTTAGTCTAGCCAACTGTTGTATGATGATGTTAGCTTCTTACAAGTGTTGTTTACGTTTCCGTTTTTTCGGTTCTTTGTATTTCGTTTTACTTATGCTTATTTGTTCATTAAATGCCTTTTACCTGTTGCTATTTAGCTGTAGCATTAGATACTTTGGCCCCTATTCAATCTCTTTTAGTTATTATTGTCTACCTGTAGCATTAGGTATTTTACACTTTTGGATATGCGAACAAAAAAAAGGCCTATTACTAGGCTAAATCCCATTAGTACTTTGCCTTCTATAATCTTAAATAACCATCAGTTGGAGCTTCAGTCTGAATCATCAAAAACAAAACACCAATTAGGTAATGTAACTGCAGCCATTTCACACTTAACTGCTAGCAGTCAAAAAAATTATGTGATCGAACCACTGAATGATATTGTGATAAACAAAAGTTTCCCAAAGTTTGTTGTTCTGAAAATACATAATTTGTGGCAATATGTTGTGTTTAAATTTACTCCATTAGTGCTCGCTCTGACCTTTAACATCATTCTTTCAGCAGGAACATCACCAACCACTGCAGAAACAACTGCCACTGAACAAGAAGCAGTAGCAACAGAAACGGCAGTTCTATGCAAATCTTATCCCGTTTAACTTGCTGTCATTTAGAGGCTGCATTCATTGATCTGCGCTTTCAAGGTTTTTTATTTTCCAAGGTTTTTATTTTCCAAATTTAAATCATTGCAAGATGTTGCAGAGTGGTTGACTGATACGTGGGAATTGCGCCCTCGCAACAGGTTTTACTTCTCAAGGGATCTTGAGAAGCTTACAACCCCCACCAGGCAGTGTACCTGATCGTTGTAGTATAGTATAGTGACAAGTACCGGGAGATTGATCGTTCAACTCAGGAATAGTGTCACTAGGATTAGAAAGCCTACTAAACTAGGTCTAAAGGTGAGGGATGATTCTTTTTGTATTTTTATATTTTATAGAAAGCAAGTAAAATCTCGGGTTTTGAAGGAGTGGGCGGAATTAGTTGCTAGCCAACTAACCCAATTAATATAAAGATGCAATCAAAATAAAATAACAAAAATGAAAATGAAACTATTTTACTAATATGGTGGAAACAATAATGAGGAAAGTTGTGTTTACTTAGATTTCATTACTCCCTAGATATCTTTTACAGGTTGATTAGCTTGTTACAATTGCATGGATGACGGGTCATATTCCTTAATACTAGTCGTAGGGCCGTGTACAATATTCCCTAACTCTATAAGATCTTACTTCACTTCTATGTCGAACCGTTAGAAGCTCCTAACATGGGATCATTAGAATTCTCTTACGCATTAAATACAACCAAAAATCGTAGTACACCTCCGATCATGTTTCTTAAAACGTTCAAGCAAGTTACCAATGGAAGTATGCCAGTTTTCTTAAGCCTAACATTGAATACAATCATCCGTAACAATTATAAACAAACAATCAACCCATAATCAACATCTAGGTTTCACTACATCTAAGCAAACACAAGAAAGATCTAGCCTAGCATGTTAAAGAGAAGACAAGCGTGAGATATAATCACACAACACATATGTTAATACAAATATCGCCTAAAAACGTTATTTATATTTTACGATCTTTGCTAAGTTTTATTAACGACAAAATGTAAACTTTAGTTTCTAAGTAAAACTTAATTTTAGTTTAAAGACTTGCATAATTAGACATTTGCTATATTTTACATTTCACATAAAACACAACACTTTTTATATTTCTTAAAATAGAAAAATGTTAACATCACATCATATATTTATGGTAAGCTTGTGTTTGACTTACCATAACCTCTTACACATTTTTGGAAGCTTTCTTATTTTACTTCAATGTGTTTGACTAGGATTTAAGTGATGTGACTTTGTTTGGTTTGAATGATTTATTGCAAAACCAACTGCAAGCCTGGCGGAACCCTGGGGGTACACGGGCGGAACCCATCTGAGGGTTCCGCCGTATCCGTCAGACCTGCAAAAGGTCTTGCTATAAATACCAAGCCATATGTTTGAATTTTGGCTTAATCACTTAGACTTTCACACACATACATTCATTCTTTCATCTAACCCTTTAACATTTCATTTCTATGTGAAGTTTCTTTTGTAGTAAAGAAGTTCACAAGTTCATATAAAGTTACAAGTATTCAACACAACGTTGCAAGACTTGTTAGCTTAGCATCGTGTAGACTTTGTGTAGTTTACACTTCATTTGATTGTGTATTTTCAGTAGTGATCGGTTAGTATTTTAGTCCTCAAAATACAAAGTGTGACGGGAGTTGTTGTACCCTTGTAAAAGAACTAACGGGAGTCGTTGTACCTTTGTAAAAGAACTCGACATCTAGCTTAGTGTCGGTAAACGTGTATAAGAGACGTGTAAGGTTTTCTCCGCCGGTGAAAGGAGCTTGTTGACTAGTGAAAGAAACTCTCGAGTTGGATACTCGGGGCGTGGACGTAGGGCAAGGAAAAAGAGTCCTTGTAGCCGAACCACGATAAATACTCGTGTTGTGGTTTGATCGTTTCTTTCTTTATACTCGCATGTTATATATTGTGTTTGTGTTCATATCTTTGATTAAACGGAAAGTTTCAAAAGATAATCAAACAAGTTTAAAGTTTTTAAACGGTAAACTATTCAACCCCCTTCTAGTTTTCCACAATTGGCATCAAGAGCTACGTTACTCAAGCTTTTAAAATATATTGTGTTTTAAAACTTGAAACGATCCATGGATTTTGAAAATTACAAAGAAGGGCAATCTATGCAAAGACCACCACTTTTTGAAGCAAATGGTTTTATATATTGGAAAAACCGTTTTGAAACTTACGTGAAATCTAAAGATATAGATTTATGGTATATAATCATTGATGGTGATAATATAGCTACTAATAGTAAAGATGATGATCAAAAGAAATTGATTGCTAAAAATAATGAAGCTAAAATGATGCTTTACAATGTTTTGCCTAAGAAAGAATATGAAAGAGTCTTTATGTGTAAAACCGCCAAAGATATTTGGCAATCTTTAATAGTCACTCATCAAGGAAACTCACAAGTTAAGGATAACAAAATTGATCTTCTTGTTCAACAATATGAACAATTTGTTATTCCCGAAAATGAGATAATTGATAGTGCATTTGCTAGGTTTAACACTATTATTACTTCACTTAAAGCACTTGATGAATCTTTTTGTAGCAAGAATTTTGTCAGGAAATTCCTTAGAGCACTCCATCCGAAGTGGAGAGTAAAAGTGACGGCAATTGAAGAATCCAAGGATCTTTCAAGCATGTCACTTGACGAGCTAATTGGAAACCTCAAAGTTCATGAAATGGTAATGGAAAAAGATTCGGAAATAGTTAAAGGCAAGAAATAAAAGGTTAAGTCCATTGCCTTGAAAGCTAGAGTCCAATCAAGTGATGATGAAGAATCTACTTCGGATAGTGATGATGAAGAATATGCTATGGCCGTTAGAGACTTCAAGAAGTTCTTTCGTAGACGAGGGAAGTTTGTAAGGCAACCTAAAGATGACAAGAAAACCTTCCGAAAAGATCGTGATGATAGGAAAGGAAAGGTTGAAAGGAAATGCTATAGGTGTGGAGAAACAAGTCATCTCGTAGGAGAATGTCCAAAACCACCCAAAAGCAAGTCTCAACAAGCCTTTGTGGGTGGTGCTTGGAGTGACTATGAAGGAGATGACGATGAGCCAAAGAATGATGATATTGCTCTCATGGCTCACAACTCAAATGAGGTACTCTCCGACTCATCATATTCTTCTATTGATGATGACACCTTACAAAAAGAATATAACAAACTTTGTGAATTGAGCTTGAAAATCATAAACAAAAATAAGTTTTTGAAAACTAAAAAGGGGGTTTTAGAAAATGAAGTTTATGAGTTAAAAGAAAAAGCTAAGAGATTAGAAAAGAGTAAAGGTATTGACACATCGTGCAAATCATGTGAAGAGCTTAAACTCGAAGTTGAGAGACTTAAAATTACTCAAGATGATCTAATAAAACAAACCACAAAGTTTAAGAAGTTCGATAAGAGCATTTCTTGTGCGGATGAAATTATGAAAATTCAAAAGTCACCATTTGATAAAACAGGACTAGGTTTCATGAAATTAGAAACTTCAAAGAGCCAAACGAAACAAGAAATGAAAGCACAAGAAACTAACAAAACTGCTACAGCAGCCCGCGGAACAGATGAAACCAAAATTAGGGTTCCACCCGTTGAACCCAAATGTTCCGCCAGGTCTGCTGCAGCAGTAACATCCTCCACATCGGATCGTTCAAAATTTGTTAAAGTCACATATAAAAATGGAACAAAACCTGCTTTTAAAACTGGAGTAGGAATTAGTAAAAATGAATTTAGAGCTAGAACTACTCAACCAAGACCTAAGACTCCAATTCCCAAACGCCCCTTTCCAAAGAGTAACTACAACACACGACCAAACTACCAACATGTTTAGAACCAAAATACTCCTGGACATTACCAAACTCCAAATTACATGTCATGGAACCCTTATGTTCTATTTTCATACTTGGATCAAGTTAATGGTATGCTTAACCAAAATGGACCCATGAGAAATTGGGGACCAAATGTTTGAGTGTTTTTCGTAAAATAGGTGTGCCTCAAAGTATGTTTGGAACCGGATGAATGGATTAAAGATAGCGGTTGTTCAAGGCACATGACGAGTAACAAAAGCCTCTTCTCAACTTATCACAAATGTGATGGAGGTAATGTTACTTTTGGTAGTAAAGCTAAGAGCAAAATCATCGGAAAAGGTACAATCTCTCATGACTCCCTTTTTATAGATGATGTAGCTCATGTTGATAACTTAGGTTTTAATCTCCTTAGTATTAGTCAACTTTGCCGTAATAAGTATAATGTCCTTTTTAGTAAAAATGGAAGTAAAATACTTAAAGATGGTATAACCATAGCCAAAGGTGTTCTTAAGAACAACGTATACGTCATGAAGATGGATCAAACATCTAGAGACAAACTTTGTCTTACTTCATTAGATGAATCTTCAACTTTATGGCATAGACGTTTAGGACACCATAACATGAGACTAATTCAAAACCTCTCCTCCAAAGACTTAGTTCGAAATCTACCTAAGTTGAAATATGACCAACACTTTTGTGACGCTTGCAAAGTCGGTAAACAAGTCCATAGTAGCCATAAGGCTAAAAACTTGGTTTCTACATCTAGGTGTCTAGAACTTTTGCATATGGATTTATTTGGTCCATCCGCTATACAAAGTTATGGAGGTAACTTCTATACTTTGGTCATAGTAGATGATTACTCAAGATATACTTGGACAAAATTTTTGAAAAGTAAAAATGAAGCTTTTGATAAATTTGAGATTCTAAGTAAGAAAATTAAAAATCAAGTAGGGTCTAGTATTGTGTCTATTAGAACGGATCACGGTCGTGAATTTGATAATGAATTTCAATTTGGAAACTTTTGTGATAAAAATGGAATTACTCATAACTTTTCGGCTCCACGCACTCCTCAATCTAATGGTGTAGTAAAACGTAAAAACCGGACTTTGCAAGAGATGAGTAGAACAATGCTTAAAGAAAAAAACATTCCACAAAAGTTTTGGTGTAACGCCGTTGACACATCAACTTACATTTTAAATCGAGTCTTAATTAGACCATTTTTGAATAAAACTCCCTATGAACTATATAAAGGTAAAAAGCCTACATTAGGATACTTTAGAGTGTTTGGGAGTAAATGTTTCATTCTTAACACCAAGAATTATCTCACCAAATTTGACCCAAAGTCTTATGAAGGTGTATTTCTTGGATATTCACAAAATAGTAAAGCCTACATTGTTTTGAACAAAGAAACCTTAAGAGTCGAGGAATCGTTGAACGTTACATTTGACGAAAGTCCACCTCCCTCTAAGACATCACCTTTGGTAGATGATGACTTAGTTGAAAGCCAAGCAATAGAAAGTCAAGAGATCTTAATTAATGACAAGGAAGATGAACTATTAAACAAAAAATTTGTTAATGTCAAACAATCCAAAAGTCATCCATTAGATAATGTCATAGAAAAAATAAAAGAGAGAACACTAAGATCTAAAGCCCAAAATGAAAGTAACGACTTTTGTTTCGTGTCAACCATTGAACCGAAAAACATTAACGAAGCCATAAATGATGAGTCTTGGGTAATAGCCATGCAAGAAGAGTTAAACCAATTTGTTAGGAATGATGTGTGGACATTAGTTCCTCAACCAAAGAGTCAAACAATAATTGGAACAAAATGAGTCTTTCGCAATAAAATGGATGAAAATGGAATTGTGTCTAGAAACAAAGCTAGGCTTGTAGCACAAGGATATAATCAACAAGAAGGCATTGACTACGACGAAACTTTTGCTCCGGTTGCTAGGATCGAGTCAATTAGAATCTTACTTGCATATGCATGTGCACACAACTTTAAACTCTTTCAAATGGACGTCAAAAGTGCATTCTTAAATGGGGTCATAAATGAAGAAGTGTATGTTGCTCAACCACCGGGCTTCATCGATTTTGAAAAACCTAATCATGTTTACATACTTAAAAAGGCTCTTTACGGACTTAAGCAAGCTCCAAAAGCATGGTATGATCGACTTAAAACCTTTCTAGTTGACCATAAGTATACCATGGGTTTAGTTGATAATACTCTCTTCACTAAGAAGAAAGATTCACATATTATCATAGTCCAAATCTATGTTGACGACATTATATTCGAATCAACTTGTCAAGAGCTATGCATTGATTTCTCAAAAATCATGCATGACGAGTTTGAAATGAGTATGATGGGAGAACTCAACTTTTTCCTATGACTCCAAATTAAACAACTAGAAGATGGTATCTTCTTTAACCAATCTAAATATATTAAGGACATGCTTAAGAAATTTGGATTAGAAGATTCGAAACCAATCAAAACTCCCATGTCCACGGAAACTAAACTCACCAAGGATGAGGAAAGTAAATCCGTAGATAGCACTAAATATAGAGGTATGATTGGAAGTCTACTTTACCTAATGGCTGGTAGACCCGACATTATGTTTAGTGTTTGTCTATGTGCTCGTTTTCAAGAAGATCCTAAGACAACGCATCTCGAAGCCGTTAAAAGGGTTTTTAGATATATTAAGGGCACTACACATTTAGGCTGATGGTATCCTAAAGGAACGAGAATAGACACCATAGTGTATGCCGACTCGGATCATGCCGGTGACTATGTTGATAGAAAAAGCACAAGTGGTATTTGTACTTTTGTTGGACATTGTCTCACCTCATGGTTCTCTAAGAAGCAAACGGCTCTTGATATCTCAACAACAGAAGCCGAGTATGTTTCTGCCGAAAAAGCATGCCAACAAGCTCTTTGGATGAAGCAAGCTCTTATCGACTACGGAATTCAACTTAACGACATCACCATTCTTTGTGACAACAAAGGAGCAATTGATCTTTGCAAAAATCCAGTTCAACATGCTCGTACCAAACATATTGAAATCCGTCATCATTTCCTTCGTGATAACGTTCAAAAAGGGAATATCTCAATTGAGAAAGTTTCTTCCGAAGACAACATAGCCGAAATTCTCACAAAACCTCTTTAACGAGAACCTTTTAACCTTCTTAGGCTAGGCTTAGGACTCATGGAACCTACAGTGTAGTTCTAGACATTAGACAAAAATAACGAAAATCAAAACAAATCAATAACTCGTTTTCTCAGCAGGGTCGGCGGAACCCTCAGCCACAACGGACGGAACCCACTTTTAGGTTTCGCCGTATCCTCCGACCTGCAGAACCATTTTCTTTGTTTATATTAAACCGAACACCCATTATCTCATACCACCACTTCCAAACTGCTACTATTTACTTTACCATTCATCCACCACCACGAAAATTTGATCTTCCTTTCATTCACATTGCTAATCAATCAGCATTGTAAGTATTCTAATCATGATTACAATCCTGATCTGAGTCTAGGAATTCTATTTTTGCACAAAAACAAAAACTTGGGGTTATGCATTAACTTGAGAAACTCATGCATGAAATTAGGTGTTTAACAAAACTAATCATGTTCCCCATAGTTAGGAATTGCATTCTTACTAATTGTAAACATATTTGCTAAAACACCCCATGTCAAATTTTTGCAAAAATTTCTCCAATAGGACAAATATTTTTTCGTCTCACATTGTGAATACAAAATCAAAACGTTATGTTTAAAACATCACTTGCATAATGTCTCTTGAATGCTAAAGGGAATACATAACCAATATGTATTTTCGAGTACATTCAAACGAAGCTACATTGAACTAGGAGCGCTTGGGTTATCTTTTGTTTTATAACAAAACTTGCATTATAAAACGTTTTTGAGCATCAAAATGAGTCAAGATAACCGCACCCCCACATTGTTTTCATATAGGCACACACTAGAACATCCACATTACAATAGTCATTTACTTAGACTGAAATGTGAAATTTTGTTTTTCTAGGAATCATCATGCCTCCTCTAACCCACTACGACCACAAGGACACCATTAAGTACCTACCAAAACACCACAAAACCAAAGGTCTTACTCAAACTCAAATCGACGTTTTCAAAGCCTTAGAAAAACGATATGTCCATGAGGGTAGAACCATTGACCCATCTTTCATAGAAGGTACAAACCTACCTAATGAACTAGAAACCATCAACTTTGATTGTCTCCTAGAAATCGACGAGCCTATTTGTCCTAGGTTTATCTTAGAGTTCTATGCATCTGTCACTCTCTCCACGGATGAGTATGGTCGCATGTCTATTAACTTTAGGGCTAGTAGTCATGAGTACTCCTTCACTCTCGAAGAATTTGCTCAAATCCTAGGTGTCCCAAACCGTGGTACTTGCATCTACTCCGACTTGCACTCCCTCTCAACTCTTGACACACTCTTTGACCGCATCCATCCCTATGACACCCCTCTTGTGTCCAAAGATGAACTTCGTGACCACCTCTTCATTAGGACAACCAACACTAGGAGAACCCGTTCGGGAAATGAGGTCGATAAGGACCCATATGGAATGGAACTAAATGAACTCAAGCCCCAATTCAAGAAATGGGAGGAACTCCTTAGAGCCAATGTCATTAGCACCATAGGGAACCGGGATCATATCAATCTTTGCCTTTGCTACATGCTCTACTCCTTGTCCGTTAGGCAACCCTTAAACCTTGCCTACTACATGGCCAAGAGAATGGCCGACATTCCCGTGCATGGCACAACGGCTATGCCGTATGGAATGCTCTTGACCCATCTCTTTAGGTTCATTTCTCCCATTCCACCAAATCCTAACGGTCTTCGCCTTGACTACTCTCTCATTCCACACACCTTTGTCCCACTAAGTGATAAGAGAGTTTACAAAGCCCAAGGAAAACATCCTCGTCCTCCTACCTCCTCATCATCATCCTCAATGAGTGAAGATGACACTTTGCCCAACTCTAGGCTCCCACCTCTAAAATACCTTTCCTAACTTCCGAATATTCCAAATGAGTTGGCGGAGTTCAAGCAAACAAAAGGGATGTTCAAGAATCTTGGGAGATTCCTTGGAAAGCTCAAGAAGAAGATCGACCGTCAATGAGAGCGGGTGTGTAGGAGTGTTTGGCACAAGGTGCTATTTGAACAATTTGGTCATTTCAAACAATATGTGTTATGTATTTGTATGTTGGTAGGATATTTGATACAATTTGGAACATGTTTGAACTAACTATGATGCAGGATGACAACATTTGGCATGTTGTCAAATTTTCATGTTTATGAAAATTTCACTAAGTATAGTGAAATTCGCTAGCCCCCGGTCAAAGTCCAATGGTATGCGTGTTTACATGTCCAATTTTTGCATTTCCTAACCAGATATGAATTATATTTTTGCTTTTAGGAGTTTTCAAAAAATTTGAAAAACGTCTCGCGGGTCAAAAACACGGACTGTCAACTTTTTCAGGCCTGGCGGCACCCTAGAATGGGTTCCGCCAGTGCATTTTTCTGGAATTCCATAATTGGCCCAACGGATCAGACGGAACCCTCAGATGGGTTCCGCCTGTGTAGTCTGAGGGTTCCGCCAGTGTACCTGCAATTTTTTTTTTAATTATTTTTCGACATTTCAACTTCCACTCAACAACAAACCATCCTTTGTAGATAGAAACCCATTCCCTACTATTTGGTAAGCACATTAGGGTCTTTCTCATCCTCTAAATCTCATAGAAAACCATTTCCCGCCAAATTTCAAACTTAGCCATAACAACCTCAAGGAACCTTCACCTATAAAGGAAGGAACCCTTCCAAAGGTTCCTTGCAATCCGTGGAACATATACCTTCAACCAATTTGCCAAAACCACTAAGCATTTAGTGCAAATCTTTGTCTTCTTCCTTCACCATTTTCATTGGATTGACTTCCATGATTTGACAACCCTCATTAGTCTTCCAAATCATTAGGAACCTCCATTTTCTAATGGCTAAACATCAAATCCAAACACTCCTTCCCATACTTCTTCACCACTATAAATTAAACCATCTTAGAACACTCTCAAATCACACCATCACCATCACAATCTCTGATTCTAAACCTCTAATAAACCATTTTGACAATGACAAAGTCAACAATAACCTCTCAACCATCATGACCCGTTCGAAGAACCGCACGCATAAGTGTCAAACCACTTTGGTCAAACCACACAATCAACTTAACCTCTTCATCCTCAGATGAATTCTCCTCACCCATCAAAAATGAACATTTTCTAAACTTTGCATCTCCAACTCCATCACCCAATGAAACGAATGAGCTCACCACTCCACCACCAACAAAATCACCCATTGACCCAACTCCACCAAGTGCTCCAACCCAACCATCCAAAACTCCATCATCATCACCATTACCTAAACTTGAACCAATGGAGTTATTTGGGTCTCCTCCAACATCACCACATCCGTTTGTACAAGATCTCAATGATCTTCCACCAAGACCAACAAAACCACCACCTTTCACAAATGAAACACCAAGGTCATTGCTTGACCAAAATGAGCCTTTTGTCCACAACCAACCACCACAACAAGAATACCACCACCAAAAACCATTGTTGTTTCACCCTCTCTAAAATCACATCCATGGTCCTCTATATGGAAAACCAAACTTTGAAAATCATGATCACCCAACTCCACCACATTCCTAATTCCAAACCTTTGAGTCTTTCTTTCCTTCGTATGAGGAAATTCAAAGCATGGTTGAAAATCACCTCCATCAAGCAATGGAATTTCAAACCACCTTGCTTGACTCCATACCAAACCCATCCTCCAACCAAGAAACCAACACCAACACACCACCACCAACATCATCAAACGACCCATTTCCACCCACTCATCATCATGTTTGCTCACATTGTGAGCAAATGTTGAAAATGGGTGAAAGCATCAAGTTGTTGCTTCACCAATTTCAAGATGAAACCCGCTTCGCAATCCAACACGTCATAGAACGTGTGGATGCTCTTTCCCACCTAAACAAATCATATACCACATTTGGAGGCCTTTTGCCCCATTTAGGAAAGTAGGATTTTAGTTTTCTTTATTTCTTGGTTTTTTTTTTTTTTTTTTTTTTTTTTTTTTTTTTTTTTTTTTTTTTTTTAGAAGTAGGAAGATAGTTTTCATTTCTTGTCTTTGACTTTTGCAAAGTCACATTTTACTTGAAATGACATCTTTTACTACTTTCTTACTTGCATTCTTGGTTGATCATATATGAGTTGTCATTGTGGTTGCATATTGTGTGGTGACTACAAGCTTGATTATATGTTATTATCACCAACTAACCATTTTTTTGTAGGTTCAAAATCCAAGTTTCCCATCTTGGCACTCCTTTTAGGGGAGTATCGACCAAGGGGGAGCACATGCATAGTTCCGCTTCGCTACTATACTTTTTGTTTCGACAAAAAGGGGGAGAAACATATATTAACCTTTAAACTTAAAATGATTTTCATCACTTAAGTAAAACAAGTTTAATATAACATTTTTTTAAGTCTTAAACACTAAAATTTTGTAAGTTACTTAAAAACAAAGTTTATGTTTTGTCATCAACAAAAAGGGGGAGATTGTTAATACAAATATCGCCTAAAAACGTTATTTATATTTTACGATCTTTGCTAAGTTTTGTTAACGACAAAATGTAAACTTTAGTTTCTAAGTAAAACTTAATTTTAGTTTAAAGACTTACATAATTAGAAATTTGCTACATTTTACATTTCATATAAAACACAACACTTTTTATATTTATTAAAATAGAAAAATATTAACATCACATCATACATTTATGGTAAGCTTGTGTTTGACTTACCATAACCTCTTACACATTTTTGGAAGCTTTCTTCTTTTACTTCAATGTGTTTGACTAGGATTTAAGTAATGTGACTTTGGTTGGTTTGAATGATTTATTGCAAAACCAACTGCAAGCCTGGCGGAACCCTGGGGGTACACGGGCGGAACCCATATGAGGGTTCCGCCGTATCCGTCAGACCTGCAGAAGGTCTTGCTATAAATACCAAGCCATATGTTTGAATTTTGGCATAATCACTCTACATTAGACTTTCACACACATACATTCATTCTTTCATCCAACCTTTTAACATTTCATTTCTATGTGAAGTTTCTTTTGTAGTAAAGAAGTTCACAAGTTCATATAAAGTTACAAGTATTCAACACAACATTGCAAGACTTGTTAGCTTAGCATCGTGTAGACTTTGTGTAGTTTACACTTCATTTGATTGTGTATTTTCAGTAGTGATCGGTTAGTATTTTAGTCCTCAAAATACAAAGTGTGACGGGAGTTGTTGTACCCTTGTAAAAGAACTAACGGGAGTGGTTGTACCCTTGTAAAAGAACTCGACATCTAGCTTAGTGTCGGTAAACGTGTATAAGCGACGTGTAAGGTTTTCTCCACCGGTGAAAGGAGCTTGTTGACTAGTGAAAGAAACTCTCGTGTTGGATACTCGGGGCGTGGACGTAGGGCAAGGAAAAAGAGTCCTTGTAGCTGAACCACGATAAATACTCGTGTTGTGGTTTTATCATTTCTTTCTTTATACTTGCATGTTATATATTGTGTTTGTGTTCATATCTTTGATTAAACGGAGAGTTTCAAAAGATAATCAAACAAGTTTAAAGTTTTTAAACGGTAAACTATTCAACCCCCTTCTAGTTTTCCACAGACTGGTCAACTAACGTTGTAAAGCAACGTCCCTAAGTCAAAAAATGGCTTCGAGGGCAACTTGTAAAGACAGGGCAACTTGGTAAAATTGGGAAACTTGGTAGATTCGCATTAATTTTACTTATATTTGGAACTCCAACTATAATTTATGATGTATTTTAATTATGTGTAATTTTTAGGAATATTTGTGCCATATGTGGACACAATTTATGTGTCATTGCAACCAGTGGAGGACCCAGAACTATATAGTTAACCAAATGCCCTTCAACATATCTATTTGATGATAATATGTTCATGTAATATTTTTAAAAACTTGTGTCATTGTGTAGTGGAATAATGAAACTTTGAAAAAAAACAATGTTTACTTAAATAAATATAAAATTACGCAATTTGTGTGATATACTTGAAAAATACCATGTTATATTAAGTAAATATAAAAGTACTCAACGTCCTACTTTTAGCTTAGGTTTAGTGGAATGTACTCTGCTGCTATACTTGAAAAATACTATGTAATCTGTTTCTGTTGCTTCTTAAGAAGCATGTTATTAAGTTGGAATGTACTCTGCTACTATATGATTCTACTGCTGCATACTTCTAGTACATTTGCAACATATGTTGGTATGTTTTGTGGTGTTTGGCCTAACATTTTGCAGGAAAAGTTATAAGTGATGATTGTTGCTGTTACTTTACAAGAATGCAAATATTCAAAACATAACTGGATCATTCATCATTCATTCAAGCCAAAAGATTACAATTCAAAGAGTTCCATCCACAAATCACTTCCCAAGTTAACAAAAGATTGCTACATCAACAGACAAAAACAAAAGAAAACAATCTACAACTACATCAATGCCTAGGGCATGAAAGGCCAAGTACCACTTCTCTATCTTTAGGAAGAGGAGGGTTTGACTTTCTTGTTCTAGATGATGGCCGTGGCCTTGATGATTGTGGTCTTTCTGGAGTAGAAGGGAGGATTGTTCTGAGGCTCATCCTCATCTGAATAAGTGCAAAGAAAGGGGGGAAACAAGTTCCATTGGAGATGGAAGTCTGATGGGGATCAAGGCCGGGTCTTCTGATGATTCTGATGAAGTTGGAGATTTGGGGGGCATAACTTCCTCACCCCTTGAAGTGCTTGGTGTTTGATTCAAGTTTAAAAGATCCTTAAACACTGGAAGATCATGTTTTCTCTTCCGTACTTGTTCCTTTGTTCTACATCCATTGTGGGGAGGACGAAACGGTGGCACATAGGTAGGGAGTGGTGCTTCATCATAGGAGGATGAATAAGAGGAGATGTTGATTATTTCGAGGGTAGATTTCATTTTAATTTTGATTTGATTTGGTTGATTGGCGTTTTTAAAAGCGATTAGGGTTTGCATGTGCTAAATTAGGGGAAGATTAGTTCATTTTTTATAGGGATCAAGGCATATCTTGTGCATTTATTGTTTATTTAGGTTGTTGGTTCATGTACACAATTAGCATTCAACGAAAATGTAGCAACACATTAACACAGTGGATGTTTTGAAAGGAAATGGCCTCTACAAATCATATTCCAAACACCCAAGTTTTCAAATTTTTTGAATGTGTGAATGAAAATGCTCATGGATACACTCATGCAATAACCATTAGCAGTTTAACTTTAGAAAGTCATTCTGCGATTGCCAAATGTCATAACTGTATCTGCAATTGCAAAAATAGATAAACTTTTTTGTTGGTAGTTTTCAATTGTAATGCAATCTGCGAATGTATAGTCTAAGCAAAATACAATACTGAATCATATAAATAAATATAACTAGAAACTTAATATTAATTACAATTACAGGGTTACAATCTTCAACAAAAAATTCAACATAAGCATACAAAATAACTGAGAAAACATAACCCCAAAATACAATCATCATGTTGATAATCTAATCTTCATCAGAGGGGACTTCATGAACCTCCATAAGCTTGGTTTGTTGTTCCTTCTCCCTAATCCCATCAGTTATATCATTGATTAGATTAGTCAACAAAATAATCCTGTTACGCTCCCTTTCTTGCGTTTCAACTAGACAACCACGGATAGCAGCAGCTTTTACGTTCAATGGAGCCAGATGTTGCATCTCGTTGAGTGGTACGTGACGGTCCTCAAATTTCTTTTCTAGTTGACTACGCTCTTCCACGAATCGCTGCAAACAACTCTTGTCTTCAGTCATTTCATTGTTGAAATGACCCTTGAATTCCGTTGCCAAATTATAAGACCCAGATACTTCTTTGATTTCATTTATGTTGGTGGAAGAAGAAGAAGAAGCCATGATAAGTTATGTTACAAAAAGTATGTTAGATAAATTATGTATGTCATATGTGTTGTGTGTTACCACTGATATAAATATAGTTACTTTTGGTCAAACTGCTATTGGATGTGAAGGGATGGGTAGTTATTGTGTGTTCATGCATGTGGAAGGGAAGTTAATGATGATTTACTGTTAATTCGTGTGGCTCAAGGGTGTCAATCAAATCATGTGGCCTTATAAGTCATATAAAAACACAAATTAGTAATAATAACCAAAGATAAATTACACATTAAACAGACACACACAATTAATACTTGTTCATGTATGTGGAAGTGAAATGAAGCATGAGTAATTATTGTGTGGCTCAAGGGTGGTAATTAAACCCACTATGACTATAAGTGAAAAACAAACAAGATAAATTAATCACTAACAAATCAACATCTCAACCTAAACACAAACATATACTCACAAAAAAAACCCAACTTTTTTATAAGAAAGAAAAAGATGACAACACCTATGCCATTTTTCAACGAGTTGGCTGTTGCTGCTGGGTCAAGCTTGGTTAGGGACATGATGGTTGAAAGGTTCGAGAGGGAGGTCAGTGTCACATTAGTGGATGAAGGGGAGCTAAGAAAAAAAACCAAGGAGATTATGAGTCGTGTGGCTGAGAGGGACTTTGTGCTTGGAGAGCTGGGGATGGTGTTTGGCTGTTTGCTTTCGAATCCTCTGTTCAGAGCATTTCAGAGCTCACGAATCTGCAAACCCAAGATTTGACGGAGGTGTTAATGATCTTTGTGAACGTTATGAAGAAATAAAAGCGAGCAACGGAGCTTTTGTTGTTCATTGACAGGCTCAAGGCCATGCCATACTGATGCATTATGTTTTGTCCTTTTTTTAAGATGTCTTATGTTTTACTATTTAAATAATGTAAGCTCTATGGATGTGAAATTTAAGAAAGAACATACCTTTCCTGTTTTTTTGGTTATTTTATTGCTGTTGTCGTCATGTATTGGTTGTTTGGTCTGCTCATACGTTGGATTGTTTCAATACCGTTGGGATTAACTTTTTGGCGAATAGTGCACCTGTTACAATAAGGTGACTGTTAAAGGTAAGTAATGGCATCGCTTTAAAAAAGATAACATATTGCTGATTGTAAAAATTTACCTTAACTGTAGTAACAGCAATCCCTGAGACCCTTGTGTTTAGAAATATCTGGTGCCCACCATCCTAGTTCCTATGATAAAAATGTTTTGGTTAATTCAAGTGTCTATTATCACAAATTTTCAACATACATAAAAAGAGAATGTCAACTTGACCTTCCTAGTTGATTCACACGCGCTTATCATCCTTGTGATTAACCTCGTCTAACGATGGGCCCAGCAGAGACCATATGTTTAGCTGCAATCAGGCGTTGTTGATTGAATGGATGTCAGAACCCGATGCCCGATTGGCTAAGTCCAGCTCTGACATGCCATTCAATCAACAGAGCCGGATTACTGCAAAACCTCAAAGTTGTGGCAAATATATTTTCACCTTATACTTAGTCTACTAAAACCATGGAGTAAGGTGCAAACACAACCAACTTGAATCATTCAGAGATGCTTGTACTTAATCAGCTTATACTTAATCAACCTCTTACCTAGGCCATAATGCAGCATAAAGAGTGTCGATAAGATCCTTTATTTTTTTACACAAATTATGTTCAAAGCATACCAACCTATATTAGAAAAAAAAACAACAATTCACAAAAAAAAAATAATAATAAAATAAAATAATAATAATAATTAAAAAAAAGCAAAATTAACAAATTACATATAGTGAAAATGCATATCAAGCCAATATAAAAAATAAAGAAAAAGTAGCTTAATTTTATTTAAACCATGAGTATAACACCTAATCTGAAAAGGGTACAATCAAATTCAATCGGATCCCTCAAAATCTGCAAAAAGATTATAACACCTATTCTGAAAAGGCTATAATCATATTCAACCGGATCCCTCACAAGCTGCAGAAAGGTTCACAAAACCAATGGCGGTAGAGTGGGCCGGAGCCGCTGTGAATTAGAATGGATAAGGCAGTTTCCGATGGAGACGACCGACTAAAGGGGCTACAACGGGATGGTCCACGATGGAGACGACAACTTTGCGCGACGGCGATGGCGAGCAGGAGACGTTGACTGGTTCACCATTTTTGTATGTATGACTGTAGCCTTCTTCTCGTACTTAGATCAATATAAGGTCGTTGTTTTAATCCATGTTAAATGACCAAAATACCCAGTTGCTCATGTATTGGTTGCCCAAAAAACAAATATTGCCCAAAATACAATACGAAGCATGTACCGCGTACCAACAGTGGTTGGTCGGACACGCGTCATCCTGTAGCTGGTTACACATTAGTTTCCCTGGGCAACCCGGGCTAAAACGAGAATTTTCAAAAAAGGGGCTACATATGCCTAACCCGCTGGGCAACGGGCTATATTAGTAATTTTCCCTTTAACTAAATATAGTCAAATTTTGACAGTTCTTTTTTCATTCTCGTTAAACATTTGGCTCAAACTATCCCGTTCTCAAACTTTCCCGCAAATTGTGTTGGCTCTAAGAGGCAAATAAAAGTTCCATCGAGATATAATAATCATGTTATGGGTGAGATGTCACAAAGTAATGACATTGTTACGGCTAATGCTTTACCTATTGTTAATGAGGTGAATACTAGTTGTATTGATGATAAAGAGGGCAGTGAAAGATGGAACTTAACTGTGAGTGGTTACTTTGTTGGCTACAAAATGGCACCTAGTGATCTAAGATACATTGTAACACCCCCAAATCAGGTGGCAGCGGAAGTGATACATGGATGCTACTTATATATGACTAGGTAGTTGTCATAGGAGAGCCAAGCTTAACATGTTTCATCATTTTTCATTTACGTTTTCACAAGTCATTCAAGGTTCAAAAACTCGTAACGATTCAAGTGTGTGTCGACTAACAAGCCAACAAGCACTTGCTCGTTTGTACGGTATTTATAAGTGTTAAACAAGGTTCGACGTTAGTACATAAAATCAAAATTTTGCATGTGTTCTTGGGTGGTCAGCCAAAAAAGATGGAAGGGAAAAGGTCATGTCATCCTTTGTCTCACCATTTGCTTATTACTTGGTGGTTTAAGGATTTATTTCTAGTATCAAAGTCAAAGATCAAAAATTCAAAGTCTAAGTATGGTTTAATGTAATATAAAAATCACTAGCCATTATATAATTGGGGGAGGGCGGCACTATAATAAATGTGATGAGGAAGATAAGTTTTGATTTTTACGGAGCGTATTCCATGTCTGGTTGAGTTTAAATGTGAGTCGCGGTGTCCCGGTTTGACACTATAATTAGAAATGTATAAAATACATTTTCGGTATATTTCTGCTGACAGAAGTTTTGTACTATGGTATGTGATGCGTGGTTTTTCAACCTTGCAAAAGGTTTTACTTCTCAAGGGATCTTGAGAAGCTTGCAATCCCCACCAGGCAGTGTACCTGATTGATGTAGTATAGTGAGTGGCAAGTACCGGGGGATTGATCGTTCTCTAGGGGAATAGTGTCGTCAGGATTGAAAACTATCTAAACTAGGTCTAAAGGTGAGGGATGATTCTTTTTGTATTTTTATATTTTTTTTAGAAAGCAAAGTAAAGATCTCGGGTATTGGAGGAATGGGCGGAATTAGTTGCTAGTCAACTTACCCAAAATAGCTACTGATGCAAATAAAATAAAATGACAGAAAAGTAAAAGTGGTGAACTTCTTATAATGGGAAAAACGTGTTTACTTAGATTTCACTACTCCCTAGATATCTTTTATCGATTAATTGATTTGTTACAGTTTTTTGGTTGAAGGATTGTATTCCTTAATACCAGTCATGGGGATGTGTATGTCCTTCCCCACTCTATAAGCTTCTATCTCTTCCTATCCAGGCCTCGTAAACAGTTACTTATGCATTAAATACAACCAATAACATCATAGTACACATCTGATTACGTTTCTTAAGACGTTCAAGCTTGTTACCATATAGGAGAATAGCCAGTTTCTTAAGTCTAACTCGAAATCAATCACCCAAATCAACTAATAACAAACAAACAATCAATAATTAACAACTAGGTTTCATTAGATCTAAGCAAACACAAAGAGAATTAAGCTAGCATGTTAATTTAAAGACAAGATAAACAATCAATCAAACAACACATAGACATATTGAATGATTAAAAGGAAAACTTATCTTCAATTGAACATGAAAGAAAAGAAGGTTTGAAAACCCTAAGTATGCTGGAAAATTCGTCTAGGGTTTATCTCCCAAAAGTTACACCACAATGAATGAAAAATCCAAAACTATATATAGATTTACAGGGGTGACAACGTCAGGTTTTAGATCCTGACACCATCAAGTAGCCGTCACTAGGGTTTCGTGACGCGTAATAAAACTTCCTTGACATTGTCACATGTTATGGATTCTTGGTCGTCTCTCTTTGTGACAATACGTGATGGTCTACTCTTGATTTAACATGACACCTGATGAGGCAAAAAATGAACCACTTTTAGGGGGTCATTTAAGCCCGGAATTGAATTTATTTGATCAAATATTGCCCTAAATCGTTCCTTTTGTGATTTTAGGTACTTTGGGAGTGAAATCTGAAAAAGAAGGCATTTTAGACGTTTTTGGAGCATAAAAGTGAAGAAAACGGCAAAGTCTCAATTTTCCAAGCTGGGAACAGTAGGTGGCGGCGTCAAGAAGGAATTTCTGACGGCGTCAAGAGTAAATTCCATGACTTTCCATGACGACCCAGTACAGATTTGATAGCGTCACGAAGTAGGGCGTCAAGAGTAAAATGCATGACGGCCTGGAAAACGCTAACACATGACGGCGTCAGAAGTAGATCAAGGCAGTCCGAGAAGTATTTTGGCGGCGAGATGACGGCGTCACAAGATTTCTCTTGACGCCGTCAGACCCTATTTCCTATATATAGTTTTCTAATTTTCACATTAAAAAGAGAGGAGTTTTGGAGAAACCCTAGGTCCGAACTTAAGACGAATTTTACAGGTTTTTCAAGGGTTCTCAACCCTTGATCCCTTTCATGTGTAATTAAGATAAGTGTTCTTTTAATTCAATCAATATGTCTATGTGTTGGTTGTCTATATCTTGTTCTTGTCTTAATTCCATCATGCTAGGCTAGATCTATCTTGTGTTTGCTTGGATCTAATGAAACCTAGATGTTAATTATGTGTTGATTACTTGTTTATGGTTGTATTGGATGAATGATTTCGATGTTAGGCTTAAGAAAACTGGCAGATCTCCAATTGGTAACATGCTTGAACGTCTTAAGAAACATGAACCGATGTGCACTAGGTTTTATTGGTTGTATTTACTGCATGAGTAATTTCTAATGATCCCATGTTAGGAGTTTTTAACGGCTCGACATAGGAGTGAAGTAGGCACTCATAGGATTGGGGAAGTAAGTGCGCCACCCCATGAATGGTATTAAGGAATACAATCCGTCATCCACGCAACTATAACAAGTAATTAACGTGTAAAAGATGTCTAGGGAGTAGTGAAATCTAAGTAAACACATTTTCTCCACTTATTGCTCACAACTTTAGTATAATTTAGTTTTATTTTCATTTTTAGTATTTTATTTTGATTGCATCTTAGTATTGGGTTAGTTGACTAGCAACTAATTCCGCCTAAATCCTTCAAACCCGAGATTTTAATTTGCTTTCTAAAAAATATAAAAAATAAAAAAATAATCTTCCATCATCTTTAGCACTAGTAATTAGGTTTTCTAATCCTAGAGACACTATTCCTAGCTGAACGATCAATCCCCCGGTACTTGTCACTATATTATACTACAACGATCAGGTACACTGCCTGGTGGGGGTTGTAAGCTTCTCGAGATCCCTCGAGAGGTAAAGCCTGGTGCGATTCCCACGTATCAATACCGTCACGTGTTAATCTTGCAAAAGTCTTCTGGCGCGCCAAGTGTAGATGATCATCATTCTTTTGATTCCTCATATGACGGCATCACTTAGTGACTCCTGACGCCGTCAGGTATAATTTTCAGCATGGTTTCTTGACTTTGTCGTTTTCTTCACTTATGACTCCAAAAACGTCCAAAATGCACCATTTTCCTGAATTCTCGTCCAAAGTACCTAAAATGACAAAAGTAACAATTTGAGGTAATATTTGACCATAATATCACAATTTAGGGCTTAAATGACCCCCTAAAAGCGTCAAATATTTCCTTATCAGTGTGACAATCTTGGTGCAACATACTTGTTAGCTAACCCTATCTTTTATGCGCGTACAAAACACGTGGAAATAGACTATCACTTTGTTCAGGGAAAGGTTGCTCAAGGAGATCTTCGAGTTCAACATATATCTACACATGACCAGATTGCAAATATCTTTACAAAGCCACTACCAACTCCTCGATTCCTCTTTTTAAGATCCAAGTTACAGGTCATTGTCCGCCCTTAGCTTGCGGGGGCGTATTAGGCCAAACATATTACATGGGTCGGTCCAATTGTATAGATGGGCCGTATCCCTTAGGTTATATGTTAGTTGCTTGGTCTCCAAGCAACACTATTAGTATATATATACATATACAATCTAATATACAATTATAATTTATACAATATCGTTTGCGATTTTATAAACAACAACCTTTAACCGCATCCCCAGACACGATTCAAGGTGATTTATACCCATCTAACCCCACTATTGTTGTTGTTGTTGTTTAATGTGTTAATGTTTAGACTCATCTGTTTAACATCTAATTTATATCAATATCATCTCGACTCTTCCGTTTAACATAACTTGTATAACAATATCATTTCGAATCATTCGTTTAGCATAACATGTATATCAATACCATAATGACTCACCCGTTTAACATATCATATATATCAATATCATCTCGACTAATTTATATATCTTTTAAAATTTATTTTAACAATTATAAATAATTTTAAAAACATTTTTAAATAGAAATCTACTTAATACATTAATAAAATATTATTTTTGTGAATAACTAATTTATATATATTTTAAAATTAATTTAACAACTATAAATAATTTTAAACACAATTCAACTACAAAAAATATTT
Source organism: Artemisia argyi (assembly GCA_030686995.1). NCBI lineage: Eukaryota > Viridiplantae > Streptophyta > Magnoliopsida > Asterales > Asteraceae > Artemisia > Artemisia argyi. Next base: position 49,001,638 of record CM060702.1, on the reverse strand, counting down.
TGAATAATAAAATAGTAATTTTTTTGAATAAACTAATTTATATATTTTTTTAAAATTAATTTTTACAACTAAAAATAAAATTTTAATAGTTTTAACATTTGGCGACAACATGTGTTGTCGCTAAAAGTGTTGCCGGTTTTTTTGATAACGTGGGTATTTTATTTTTTTTGGCAAAATTTAAAATTTTTTTACATTTACTTTTGGAGACAATGTGGGTTGTCGCCAAAAGTTTGGCAGGTTTTTATTTTTTTTCGTGACTAATTACTTTTTGGGGAAAAATAAGAAAATGTAACTCACTTTTGGCGACAACATAGGTTGTCGCAAAAAATGGTTGGTCAAACACTTGCCAAAGCGTTGAAAATTGTGGGCCCCTTTTAACTTTTAGCGACAACTCTTGGCTGTCTCAAATTTTGTCCGTCTTTAAAAGTCATTTGTGGTGTAGTGAATCGTGATAAGTGACGTGTACGGTTTTCTCCGCCTGAAGGGGGCTTTGTTGACATAGTACTTAGAACTCTCGAGTTGGGTACTCGGGGAGTGGAGTAGGGCGAAGAAGAGCTTCATAACTGAACCACTATAAATCTCTTTGTCTCGGTTTGATCTTTCCATCTCATCTCTTTATATTTAGTACTTATATTAGTTAGTGTAGTGTAAAGTTCATATTGGTGTTGATTGATTTCACAAAACAGTTGAATCAAAGTTTTTCAAAGAAACTTTCTTAATAAAGAAAACTAAATCGGTAAAACTATTTAACCCCCCCCCCCCCCCGGCTCTAGTTTTCCACAATATTTCCACTTAATATAATTTCTTTTATTATTATTATTATTATTATTATTATTATTATTATTATTATTATTATTATTATTATTATTATTATTATTATTATTATTATTATTATTATTATTATTATTATTATTGCCTACATGTAATATCCAACATGGCAAGTTGGATGGGTTTATAAGACCCGATCTATTAACTTAACCATTTTACCCAATTTTATCACTTTTACCAAAATCCAAAATCTTAATTAGAACACAATAACACTTTTCACACAACACAAATTCACACAAGAATCTAAACCCTAAATCTGCTACTGACATGTCTTCGTGTCTTTCGAATGAAACATGCAAATGTCACAGACCATCAATGGTTGTAACGTCTTAGACACCCTCCAACCCTGATCGACGATTCCTTTGTTGCCAAAATCATTGGGTAATTCATCATTCACATTTTGTTTTAAAGACTATAATTTTCATTTATTTAATAAAGTCTAATCTTTGATTGCAGAAACCTGATAAGAAGAAATGTGATAAATGGGATTGGTACGATCCAGAGGAGGAATGTGATTGGTACAAGATGCATTTATTCAAGATGTACAGTCAATTTACTCCTCATCAAAGACGTGAAGTTCAAACAGAAGTAACACGTCAAAGAATGATTGAAGAATTGGAGGCTGATTTGCAACAAGCTTTAAAAAAAGTCAGTTTATGGAAGTCAACCCTTTGTGTTTTTGCAATTGTTGTTTCTTGTGTCCTTGCACTGAGGTAGTTTTACAACAATATGCTGGATTAGGTAGTTTTTATTGATGTTTTAGGGCATTAGTGTTACTAGTATAGGTCATTAGTTTAAGCAGTCATAGTTTTCTATCCTTGTAAACTCAATCTTTTGTAATGGTCGATTATTATATGCAATGAAAGTATGTTTTGATGTGTCTATACCCTTGTTTGTTAGTTAAAGCATAAGCGGGATGCATTGCATTGCTAATAGGGGTTACAAAAGATTTGTTTTAGGGCATTTATACCCATACTTAAACTACCAACATCCATGCTAAACAATCAAACATACATATTTAAACTACCATCAAAAGCATTAGTACCTGCAAGTGGTTCTAAACCATCCTTTTTTTTCCCTTCCAAGCATTAGCATCTGTGGGTTTTTTTTTTTACCCCAAATGACTTGTTACCAATTGCAGCCCAAATTTCCTTATTTGCCAGGCCTAGAACCTTAATCCTATCAACAAAATCAATCTGTTTGGGGCTTGGATTCTTGCTACCTTGAACATGCTTTGAGGTTAGACTCTTGCTAGCTTCAACCTTCTTTGAGCTTGACCCATTTTTGGTTAATAAAACAGAAGCTCATCATAGCCTGAATCTGAGCTTGAATCAGAGCTTGAATGTTCAACCTGTGGAAATTACTTAGACCATGGCATTAGATATGATGCATCAGAACTTGTGGCGTGGAAATGGATATGATTTCTGAACAACAAAAAAATGGAGGGTGTGTTACAGATCTGATATATGAGATGAAAAAGACATTATTGAATACTTGGTTTCTTGTTGGAACTCATTTTGGTAGGTGTAGGTTTTGTTACAGATATGAGATGAAAATGACATTGTGCTTATGACTTTATATGGTGGATATGTGATGGTTTGGTTGGTGCTTCAATTAATTGTTGTGTCTACTTTACACAGATAACATTCAATTGATGAGGAGAAAATAAGTGTGTATATGTACTTGGTTTGGTGCTTCAATTGATGAGGAGAAAAAAAATGTGTAATGTATCAGACAAAGCAAAAAAATTAGATTCTAAACGTGTCATCATAAGAAGAAATAGATACTCATAGAGTTGGGGAAGGACGTACACGCCCCCACGACTGGTATTAAGGAATACAATCCTTCAACTAAACAATTGTAATAACTTAATAAATCAATAAGAGATAACTAAGGAATAATGAAATCCAAGTAAACACATTTGTCTCTTATAAGAAGTTCACCACATTTACTTTTCTTGTTATTTATTTTATTATTTTTAGTTTAATTAGTAATTTTGGGTTAGTTGACTAGCAACTAATTCCACCCACTCTTTCAATACCCGAGATTTTAGTTGCTTTCCATAAAATATAAAAATAAGAAAAGAATCACCCCTCACCTTTAGACCTAGTTGACCTACACTTCAATCCTAACGACACTATTCCCCTAGAGTACGATCAATCTCCTGGACCTACCATTTACTACACTATAACGGTCAGGTACACTGCTTGGTGGATTGCAAAATCTCTCAAGATCCCTTGAGAGGTAAAACCTTTTGCGAGGTTGCAAAACACGCATCATCTTCCCCCACACACTTGCCAACTCACTCTCTCACATAATTCAAATTTGAGTTCTATTCTTAGGCTCCCCATCACATTCATATCACATCCAATACAACTCATCTCAACCATATCTCTTCTCTCCTCTCACATCTCAAATTTAAATTTGAAATCCAAACCTTAGGCTCCCTTCTATCACATCAAGCCAACCCACTCCAATTCATCTCAACCCTTCATCTCACCTTTCTCTCCAAGCTAAGCATATTCTCCTCCCTAACCATGCCAACCATTGTAACTTAACCTTGGTTTCTTTCTAACCCAACCTCACTATCTCACTTCCCTCTCACACAACATTTGAGTTTCAAATTCAAATCTTCCCTCTCTCACTCATCTGAACATACACGCTTCCTTTCCAAATAAAGGAATCTTCCATGGCATATTCTTTCTCTCTTGTCTATGCAATGCGAGGAATACCCAAACTACCCCTATCCAATTATCCATTCTATCTTTCTCTCTTTGATAATTGGTTTTCACTTAAATATTTCACAAAATGATTTTTCATCAAATGGCTATTTGAGTTGGCTGACCTTGAGAATGAATAATGTTAAAGTCAAAGTGTGAAGTACAATTGGGGGTTTAGCAAGGTTGGGTAGTTAGAAGTCAAAACCCAAAGAAAAAATGTTACAGACTCCTGGCGCATCGTTGGCGCTCCAACACGCCAGCAGCGCGCCGGGCTCGGTAAAAATTTTCAACATTTAGGTTTTGGCCTATAAATACCTCACCTTGGCTCTTGTATTCCTCACCCATTGCTATTATTTCTTTCTCTCTAATCTATTTTCTCTCAATCCTCTAATTCTACCGTATGTTCTTAATCTATCACATAACATCATTTGAAAGAACACATCTCTTGTAAGGGAAGAATCACAAGAACCTAATCCACTCTTGTGATTGTATCGATGGTTTTCTTATCTATACCCTTTTCATTAGAATCGAGTCTCTAGGTTAGGTTAGGGCTTGATTAAACAATCAAACATTCTTATTCATTCGATTTGGTTGTAAGAGAATTCTTGTATCTTGGTGACCAAGCCTAGATCGATGGAGATCTAGTTGGGGTTTGATACTTCCGGGGGGAAGTTCTTTGTGGTCTTAGTGGGATGTCGAATCACGAGATTCTTTTGGGTGGTTTTCGAGGGCGGAATACCATTGGGAGTAGCTCTTCTTAGTGAGCACCGATCTTTGTGCATATCGGTGGAGTGAAGTTGTAACGGTTTGTAGTCCACCGAAAGGATTATAGTTAGTGAATAGTATCATGTCGTGGATTCACAACTGGACGTACGGATGGTATAAACACCCCATCCCGAACCAGTATATATCGTTGTGTCATTTACTTGCTTTATATACTTTGGTTGTACTTGTGGTTGTGGTTGTTGTTGTATAACCACTTGTTGATCTTTGAGGCTTGAAGTTTTTAAACATCTAAAAAGCCGAAAAAAGGGTATTCACCCCCTACGGTTCTACAGTCAAAACTATATATGAATGCTATTTTTAAAAAAATTATTTTTGTACTCCCAAATTATTTCAGTAAATGTTGTAAGCACAAACACCTTTGCAATAAGAATGAAGAACATTAAGACAATGTAAGATAGGTGTATTGGTTTTGGTTGAATATGGCGGTTTGAATTTAAATAAAATTTTAAATCCTAATAGTTATTGTAACACCTCCAAAATCACGCAGCGGAATGGTATTTCAAGGGCATTATGTCATAATAAGAGAACAAAAGATATAGAGAACGACCACTATATGAGTCGCTTAAAATACAATCGATTGATTAAAACAAAGTTTTGATAACATGAAGTCTCAAAAGTACAAGTCCCAAAAGTAAAACAGTTTTAAAGTTCGAAGGGACTAAAACAGTTTTAAAGTTCGAATCGAATGTTATGATAGTGATAGAAAATCTTCTTGATGACATGCTTGATAATGTGACCCAATGCAATGCTCCAATGCATATCAAGCTAGACGATTCACCAACCCGAGAAATACATGATAAAACGGTCAACATAAAGTTGGTGAGATCATAGATTTATTGTTAGGAATACAAATATTCCTGTAAAAGTCTCGGTCACCTGATTATTGTAATAGCATTAAGTTAGCTCGTAGTTAGTTTATATATTAGTTAGGTAGTATTAGTTTAAGTAACACCATGGAAGAAGGACGGGTCTTTACCCACTGTATGCCTGATCCACAGCCCGGGTGTGGGCGTTTGTAGGAAACTATATATACCCCTCTCCACATGTGGAGAGGGTTGGTGCTTTTCATTCAATCTAACATTTTCTATTTTCTCTCAACTCTCTCTCTCTCTAGAAATCACCCAACTCTCTTCCTCTCTCTAAACTCTCATATACTATTCTTTCTTTCTTTAATTCTATCTAAACACAAGAACCATATAAGATATAATTATTTGATATCTTACAATTGGTATCAAGAGCCATGGTTACATTCTTGGGTTAACAAGTTCTTGGATTTCTAGGATTTGTTTTTGTGGTATTTATGTGGTTCGAATGGTCTTAGCTTATATTTCCCAGTCTGATTTTCTTTGGTGATTAGAAGTGTTAGTTACTTGTACTCTCATGTTTAGGTTGGTTATATGTGCTTAGTCTTGAAGATTGGTGGCTGGTCTTGTCGGTTTGGTGGAGTTATTAAGTGAATTCGTGGTGTTATTTGGTTAGCTGTTCTTACTAGAGGTTACCTCAAGTTGGCATATTCTTGGATGCGGTTGGCTATTACTACATAAGAATAAAACAGCTTAGATAATGTCTTATGGTCCTTTCTTTGTGTCCTGTTATCTAGCTATTAGCTTTTCATGGTAGCGTTTAGTCCAGATTATTCAAAGCTGCGGTTAGTAATATCCAATTTCGGGTAAAAGACGAAAGTGGAAGAAAGTGACAGATTTGTCATTTGGTCTTGAGATTGGCTGAAAGTTGCGGTTACCTTCTTTTTTTTTGCTGCGGTTTCATTTCTTTTTGCGTTTAACTCTCAACTGCGTTTAGTTCCTGGTTTGCGGATACCTCATCTCATGTTTATCTTGCGACTATCTCTAATATTTTTGTGTTTACCTCAAATCTGCGTTTAACTTTTGGAATTGCGTTTACCTCTGTCTTTTTGGTCTTGCGGTTATATTTTGTTGCGACTAGTTCTCATCCAAAACCTTGAAGATCTCACACGTTGTTCTAATCAAGTATATGACAAGCACTGAATCACAAAGGGAAAGATAGACTTCTGATAATCATTACCAACAATCTCTACTTCATTTCAGTTTCAAGACGAATAAAAGATAAAGAAATTATAAGATCTCAGCTTATCTTTTCCTTGGTTCTCTAAGATTCATTCATAGTTTTACACCAAGTAGATAATTATCACTGATCTATTTAAAGTCGAGCCTCTATTTAAAATCCGCAACATCAGAAGAAAGAACAATACTAAGTTGTTTCACTCTTCATCTTTCATTTAGTTTTTAAAAGAAAACTAAAAACAAGTTAAATATAACAACATCGAAGACCTCAGTTGATCTCTTCTTCTCATCAAAGATTAGTTCAATGACAAGAGCCATAAAGAGATATTCATCACGGATCAATATTGAAGCTTGCACTTCTTTTTAATATCCGACACATATAGAAAGAACTAAACCATTCAGATTCATCCTTTCTTCAGTTCGTTAATTGAAAAAGAGAAAACAAAAACAAAACAAGAACTACAATAGATAAACCAACCTTAGCACATTTCTGGCTATCATCGAATGTTTTTGTTGTTTGTGCTCGGATTAAACAAGAAACGAGGGACGAATTTGGGTGGTGGCTGCATAAGAAGTATAAGTGACTGCGTTCTTTATTCAGTGATTAGGTTTTAGTTGTGTTTAGTTTTTCTCTTATAGCGAGAGATTAGGTTTAAGATTAGTACATGAGCTGGGCTTTGGTTATGATTTCTTGATTGGGCCGTGAGTTGAGTGGTACCGAGGGGGCAATTGGTGTTATTCATTTGAATTGGTCTTTGTTCTGGGTTACATAGACTCGTGGGCTGGTGTTGTTCATCAAGGGACGAATTTGTGTATTCATTTATAAGTTGGTCTTGTGGGTTGGATAGATTCAATATCTTAGTAGGTTTCTTATCTTTGAGCCAAGCTAACTAGTGAATCACAAGAAATGACTTGTCATTTTAATTTCCTAATGAGGTACATTGGCTATAACTACAAGGATTAATCGGATTACGAAACACAAAAGTTGTCTGAAGTTCACAGTGACTGTCTAATTCACCTCTCAAACTCACTTCAACTGAATCCTACCAATTCTTCGTTATTTCACGGTTTTGTCATTGATTTTGTAAAATCCCGCGAAAGAATCAATTTCTCGGTTTAAATAATTGAATTGTAAAATCCCGTGCACATTTACATCATGTCTACCACTTCCGACTCTGTCATTTCTGAGAGAGAACTTCATCAGCCACAACAAGTGCTTCACAATGCAAATGAAAGCTGCATTGAATGTTTTCGACAACTTTATTCACATCTCTCGGTACTTTTAGAGGGAACTGGATTCAAGATGGGATTCGAACGCGCATTTGTAACACTCTTTGGTCAAGATGTTCAGACTTTCACATGCACAATGATTCTTAACTTAGATCAACTACAACAACAACTTGACCAAGGAGAATTTTCCAAGATGGGATCCACGGCTGCCCTTTGTGTGATCAACAAACAACTCCAAGTGTTCTTTGATTCGAAATTCACTCTGGAGTATGACCATTATAGTGAGATGACGATAAAGTGCTTTGCTGATCACACGGGAATTGAGGTTGACACGTTCAGAGATACACTTGTCCAGCTTATGGATAAAGTGAAAAGATTCATTAACGAAAAGGCACAGCATATACCTGCATATGATGACAAGGTGAAGGTATGTAGGGTACAATCATGTGATGGTGTTGGTGACTCGGGTATAGCATCGGATGTTGGGTCAGGTATCACGATATGCAAAGAATCAGAGACTGATAAGCTTGACACACCCTGCGACTCAGTGACTAGAGATACTCCAGACATGGGCACTGAATTAAAACCAGTTAATGAGCAAGTGTCTTGTGCTGAGGTACCCCTAACTGAACATCATAATGTGCTTTCTGATGAACGACTGCATACTGATCAAGTTATGCCCAGTTATGACACATATTTGTTGAAAAAGACTGATAGCAATACCATTTCTGAGTTAACAAATATGAATCATAAAGGGGGAGAAAGTGATCAGGATGCTGAACGTGATGATGTGTCAAGTTCTTTGTTTATGGCTGAGTCTTTTAAATCACATGATGTGGTTGATAAAGAAGTTTGTAATGAACTTTCAAACAAATTTGCACAACTTGAAAAACATTGTGTTAATCCTTTGTTTGTTGCTCAAGATGTGGTTGATAAAGAAGTTTTTAATGAACTTTCTAACAAATTTGCACACCTTGAAAAACATTGTATTTCACTTGAAATTGCAATGCAACAAAAGGAAGAAAGTTTTCAAAATAATCAACCGTGTAAAAATCCGGAACTTCCTGATTTCCGCTAATTCTTTATGATAAATGATTTGAAAGCTCAGCTGGAAGCCAAAAACTTGACAATCAACAACCTGAAAAAACGTATTACTGAGATGTGTGATGTGTGTAATGAAGTTGAGGATAATCATGTTAGTAAGACTTTTGCAACAAGAAATTTTGAATTGGAACAAGATGTGGCTGAGTTACTTAAGGAAAATGAGACTTTGAAAATTCATTGTAAAAACTTGAATGAGTCAATCAAAGAAATGAAAGCTAAGTCGATAGAACAAACAATCTCTTTGACTGCCAAAAATGATGAATTCAAAGCTCAACTTCAAGAAAAGGGTTTCACAATAATAGCATTAAAGAATGAGCTAAGAAAAGCAACAGGGAATAGTGTGAACACTAAGTTTGCAAAACCATCAATCTTGGGGAAACCAGTTTCTCAATCAATTAGAAACCAATCCGTTGTTAGGCAACCGACTGCGTTTAGATCTAAACGACCAAAACTTTCAAAAACACGGTTTGCCTCCCAAGTTGATGCGGAACAAGTTTTGACAAAACCAGTCACTACACATTATTTGCCTAAGATTATTGCTTCTAGCTCTGCTAAGCCTCAACAAGTAGTTACTCCTACTCCCAGCTCCTCTAGGATTAGTTCAAAAACAATGTCGAAACCTAACATTAAGGTTCAAAACACGTATGATATAAATGACTTGTACAAGAACTATGATCTAGAAAATGCTAGGATAAGGGCACTACTTCATAAGGATGGAATCTTAGGTTCTCAACCTTGTATGATCCCTCTTAGGATATTGAGGAACAATGCTAAGGTTCAACCTGTAAAGTCTAGGATTTACAGAAAGTCATCTACAATGCATAAGAAGCAAAACAAACCTAAAACTTCTCCTAGGTGGACTCAAACTGCTAAATCTTTGGATACTAGGAATATCGATATGCCTTCCACTATGCATAAGAAGCTCAGTAATCCTAGACCTTGCCATAAGTGGATTCCAACTGGTAGAATTTTTAAGGATGTTGGACTTAAGTGGATACCTACCGGAAAGATACTTACCAATGGCAATACCATGGTTGACCGTGAAAACCCCAAGGGTTTGGATACTTTTTTCACTAACCCATGTATATGCAATCAAGCTTGTAATGTTACTGCAGGTAGTCCTTACTCATTTGCAGGTACATCGATCATTCACTACATCAGGAGACTCAAAGTCTGGAGGCCTAAAGCAAGCTTATCTCCTGCTTTAGGATGTCTGGAATGTCAATGTTGATGTATGTCTGCAATGACGTTTGAACACTTCAGTTCAAGCCTCGGTCTTCAAAGTCATCATTATGGCGTCTGCAGAAAACACTTCAGGCCCCGTTCATCAAAGAAAAAGAAAAGTGTACGCTTGAGTACGCTTTATCTTTTGTAGAAGAGAAATGTTCTTGCTTCTGACCATTCTCATCAACAAACCTCATATTTGTTCCACGCTTGTTCAGTCATCAAGTGGATTACCTTCATCAGATGTTAGTTGTTATTATTCACTCGATCAAAAATGGCATCTTCAAATGCAATTTTTGAGGGGGAGAAGTGTGGACAGTGGATCAACCTCGTATGCAATTTTTGAGGGGGAGAAGTGTGAATAAACTACATGTATTTCTATTCACTTGTTCAATCAAAAATCGCATCCTCATATGCAATATTTGAGGGGGAGAAGTGTGAATAAAATACATGTTGATTGATGCGTGAAATGACTCTCCTCTCCTCTAACACCTAATGCTCCACTAACTAAGGAAGACTAATTGTGACTACGGAGTTGAGTGGGTATCACATATTTGAGATTGAAGGTTGACTTTCACAGAGACGTGTTCTTAGTTTATCTTGAAGTCGGGGTTGGTTGGATGAATGACTTTCAACGATAACTTGCTCGTGCTTAAGATTTAAGTTGAAGACTTGGTTTATCTAGTTACCAGCAGTCGAGGTGGATGGTTGAAGACCTGGTTAACTATCACTTTAAGGAGTTACGTTGTAGTACTCAGTGTCACACGCCGCTGTCGTTGTGGATAATCGCAAAAGGTGATAATGTCTCATGCTTTGGTTGGGTAGTGAGTACTTAGAGATTTGCTTGGAGCATAAATTCTCTACACCGTTCTTCCAACATTAGTGCAAGCTTAAGACATAATAGCGGGGAATTCTACTTCAGTTTCAAGTTTAGTATATCGGTTTTTCTCCATACGTGGTCATTTACTATTAGCCAGTGGAAGTGAAAAGAGGTTTACTTAGGGGTTGATCCACAGTGAATTGTTGAAGAGAATTGTTATCGACATCTACTCATGGGGTAGTGATTTGTATGTTACTTCCAGTTGATATGTTTATGTACACACAGTTATGATGATTCTGAGTGATAGTCATCATCATGGAGGGAGAAATGTGTACATCGGGGCTTTTATCATAGAACTGGAAACATTCTAAGTGAGTTAAAAATGTCGAATTGTCGTTCCCCAAACAAACCCGTGAAGAAGCTACAGATTATCAGTCTTTGATCCACTTTACGTTGTGGATGACATGATAAGAGACTGAAGACATTTTGGGCAGAATTGAGAGATACTTCTTCAACATGCATCAATGTTATTTCAAATGGGTCGTCAGTTTGGGAGGGAGCAAGTACACTTATGGGCTTACTAATTGGGAGGGAGGATTAACCCAATTAGTGAGCATTTCTATAGCAGTTGATTCTCACTAGATACATTCCAGCTTATTTTGTTCTTCTCAATATTTCAAGTAGATGTGCGTAAAAGTTGTTGCTGATTCTGATGTATCAAAACCAGCAAGGGGGAAGGAGACATACATCTGAATGCATAACGAGTACACGAGATGAACATAATACTTCTTCTTAATTGAAGTTATCTTGGGAAGACATATGTCATAACCGTAGAGAAACTCAGTGTCTTAACTCGCAGCGTTTGGTGTATTATTCCAACTACATGGGGGAAGTGGTCTTTTGATACTTGTGGTGTGAATTACTTCAGATTTCAGTGGGAAGAAATATGAGAAGGATATGTGGAATGTGAGATGATATTGCTTATTGACATCTTCATATAAGCTGATAAGAGTTATGGTAAAAGTGCTTCTGGTTAATGTTTCATGTACACATTGTTATGCTGATTCCGATAAGATCGCAACCATCATGGGGAGAGATATGTGTACATCAAGGACGCACAACAGGTTCACGTGATCGGGCTTAATCATATATTCTGAAGGAGATATCCGCATAGATGATCAGTGCTTCAACCTGTTACTTTGGTGTTATCATTTCTTCGTGTGTTGGATACATGCGTACAATATGGATTGAGTTGGTATGTGTAAGTTAACTGGAATGCATTTAGTGAAATGAAGATGTCTATATCTTATTCCCCCTAATAGACAACTGCTCCAAACCTCAAAGTAATGTGTACATTGGGGACGTACAATAGGGTCATGTGATCGGGCTTCATCATACATTCTGGGATTGATAACCGTAGAGATGATCCGTGGTTCACCCTGTTACTTCGGTGTTATCGTTTTCTTCGGGTGTCTAAGCTTCATACAATGAGACTTTTTGCATCACTTCAGTACTACTTGAGGAAGTGGTCTCATGAAGGTGATTGTCGGTTTGGGGGAAGCTACCTAAGCTTCACATTAAGGAGGCAATAAAAGTTCATCGATTTGGTGGGTGTCTAGCGATTAACTCAGTTGTGAGATTCTAGTGATTTGTTAACTACTTGTGTTTGGTGAATTGTTGTGACTTAAGTCGTTTCGATTAGTCTGATTGTAATTTGACGTTGTGAGTTAATCTTTACGACTTGACTTATTACGATCGGATCTATTGTAACTTGACTTGTCGCGACTTGACACTTAATGCTAATTGTCACTTATCCAAGATCTCTCTCTAAGTTTAACTCGCATATTACATCTTTCGGTTTCTTTTGTTGACTTTAGTAAAATCCCGGGAGAGAATCGATCTCTCAGTTTAAGTCACAAGAGTTGTAAAATCCCGTTTAAGATTATATCATGGCAACTACGAATTCAGACGATTATTCAGGAGCCTCAAAAGCTTTGGTGGTGAAAGTTTAAGAGATGTTGACTACTAACTTCTACAACGAGCTGAACGATAATCTCATTTTGATGCTCATGTCAATATCTCCTTAAACTGTTTGGTATCCTTTGTACATATATTATACTAAAGTGTAAATAGAAAAATATAAAACCTATAAAAACCATAAAATCTGAAAAATCATAAAAAATCCAAAAATACTCTTCTTACGACATGTCTCTTGTGTAATCAATATTATGTACGTTTTTAGAAATGTCATTCAACAATGACACGGAATCATACATATGCTTAAGCAAGAGTTTTTCGGTTTCAAATAATGTTTTTCTAAAACATGTCGTTTCTCAAAACATTCTCAAAATATGGCTTACAGTCACTTCAGGCTGTAACCCGAACTTCAAAAATTGGCTTGTAGTCATTTCAGGCTACAACCCGGACTTCAAAATTATGGCTTGCTATTACTTCAGATAGCAACCCGTTTTTCAAAAATGAGGAAAACACGTCGCCAAAAAGACGGTTGTTCCTAGCAAAGGGTGCCGTTCATCCGAGCGTGAATTACTTTATATTCATGCACCCTCGATCTAATGTACGTTTCAGTACATTATTTCTAGATAAAGAAGAGAAATCTTATTTGTGCAAAACTTGGTGGTACCATGAGATTTTGATTGAAAATCAAATTGAACTCAAAAGTTTGATAACATCTTCGCTCAATCAATGACTTTAATATTTTATGAAAATATTCATGTTTTAACATCCGTCATTGATTGAGGGGGAGAGTGATTTCTCAAAATTTTATGTATCATCAAAAACTCCCCACACTTTGTACAAAACAAAAGCAACAATGCGATTTGTGATGGTTATGTGTCAGAATGAGTAAATTTTCAAAGAGTTTTTGCTAAAACTTCGAATCTTGTTCAAACTCTTCAAATCTGACACATAACAACCTCCCTCACAGATTGAGGGGGAGCAGAAAAGGTTCCTTTTTATCATAAAATATTAAAAATTAACCGCATTTCTCTCCTAAACGTTTTCTAAATTATTTAAATCAATTGGGATCCAAAATCTCAAAAGATTTGAAATTTTTGATCGGGGGAGAGAATGTGATTTAAATATGAAATCTGATATCATACGTGATCTTTTGGACTCAATAATAGGCTCCCACATATGTGCTAAACTCTTTCGTATATCGATGCACATATTGAGGGGGAGCATAGGCGTTTGTGGAAGCAATACCTAAGACCGACCATTTATCTTTATGGAGTTATAAGGACGGTTAAGGTTAGGTATAAGTTCCCATGATCCACCAGAACCGGAAGAATCTTCCCAGGGACAATCCATAGATAGATTAGAAGTCCTTAGGAATGATTGGAAAAAAGGAGAAAAGTGAGAAAGGGAAGAGTGCGGACTGAGATAGAGCTAGGACTGGAACAAACCCAACAAGGTTCTAGTGGTGAAGTCTCGGTAAGTACTGAAGGGGTTGAAGAATGAAAAAGAAATGCAAAGAGAAAGGGTGAAAAGAAATAGCCCTCCATATATTCAACCTTAGGGCAGAAACCGGGTTCAATTCATAATCTACTGGCGGTTACTAAGGTAACACCGGTATTGAAGACAAGACGTCATGGACCCAGTGACGCACTGCACCAAACTTCCCAACCACTTAAGTTCTCTTAAAAGAGCTTGTTTCAATCTCACGGGGAACCCTGTGCAATGTATCGTCCGCTCATTACGAGCTATGTTGATACCTAAATCAGGAGACGCCTCCCCAGTCTCCAGGAGCGGATCAAAACGCACTATTGAGTCTAGAGCCAAGAGATCATCCATAAATCTCGATAGGACACATTCCTAATATGCTTATTGTTTCACACAATGTGGAAAATAAGATAAAATATGTAGAGTCCTACGCATTATCCTTGTGGTATTGCCAGAACATTCGAGTGATATGAAAATATTCACAATGAAGATGGAAATCCTTCTAGAGCAATTATCACTCAAGCTCTTGGTAGGTGACATGTGAGATCCATCTTGGATCAATGATCAAGTGACAACTGGAAAGCAACGATGGTGCGATTCAATATTGAATCAAACTTGTTCCTGGAGATGGATTGACGGATACTTTTGCTAAAACCTCTCAATGTGCTCACCAACTAATCTTTCGAGCACATTGATTGTGTAATATCTTTTAAACAAAAGTATTTTTGATGGAAATGTGATTAAAAGTATAAAACTCTCGTCGTGTCTCAAAATTGTTTATCATAGGACACGCGAGTGATTTCTATAGATCAATTTCTCATCAATCCGTGAATATCAATTCACCGATTCACTCTATCGTGTTGTCTGCTTTGAGACGTTCCGGTATGAGAACATGCTAAGTATGAAGATTCCAAAGTGGATTCTTTGGAAAATTCATTACTACAAGCTGGAAATTCCTGTCAAGGAGAGTCTTCTTTAAAAGAGACCCTACCTGATCACAGGTCGGTTTTCACAAAACCGGAGGGTAGTCTGTCCTCGCAGAATGAATGACAAAGCCATATTCGTTCTCTATCTTTATTGCTAACTGTCTTATTTCAGGGACACATATAAAGATGGCGTTGATGGCTCCAGTTTCCAGCTGAATCGGGTCAATCCATACCATGCTCACACATCCACCACACTATCAATGAAGATGAGAGACTTGCTACAACAAATGTTGAGAGACTGCCAACAATGTTTCCGCAACTCTGATGAAAAAGTCTCCTGATTCACAACTCTAAAGTAAAGTCTCCTGATCCAGAAGGGTGTGAGCATGATGGTCCTTAAGTCACTACATCACATGAAGGCAATACAACTTTGGATGAGCTTGGAGATTTACTTTGGTTGATGATCTCAAAGAAGCTCAAAGATCGCACATCACAAAGGAATTCAAATCACAAGTTCGCTTGCTTGAAGTACAAAGTGTGTAGAAAAGTGAAGAATCAGATCCTACGAGCTACAGAGACGAAAGAATGCTTAAAGACCAAAGAGCTTAATTTCAAAGGTGACCTCGCTTAGGGGGAGATTGTTAGGAATACAAATATTCCTGTAAAAGTCTCGGTCACCTGATTATTGTAATAGCATTAAGTTAGCTCGTAGTTAGTTTATATTTTAGTTAGGTAGTATTAGTTTAAGTAACACCGTGGAAGAAGGACGGGTCTTTACCCACTGTATGCATGATCCACAGCCCGGGTGTGGGCGTTTGTAGGAAACTATATATACCCCTCTCCACATGTGGAGAGGGTTGGTGCTTTTCATTCAATCTAACATTTTCTATTTTCTCTCAACTCTCTCTCTCTCTCTAGAAATCACCCAACTCTCTTCCTCTCTCTAAACTCTCATCTACTATTCTTTCTTTCTTTAATTCTATCTAAACACAAGAACCATATAAGATATAATTATTTGATATCTTACATTTATAAATTTTTTAATGTAAAAATGAACCACAAGATTTTATAGCGTGCGTGACAATTATAACAAATACAATGTCACACAAAATGCGTCTACTACTGCCTAAGCTCATGACACTGAAGCGTTAACAATAATATTAATGAGAGTGCCCAATGCATGTGTCTAACTCAAGAACACCCGGTTGTTACTCAAATGTAGATGCGTCCGTTTAACGTGTAACTGAGTCAACCCTAACGGGGAGTGGCAATCCCAATAGATCTATTCACAACATTCGTGCTTACCAATGCAATTAACGGTTCATGATAAAGGGTAATAATGAGATATGGGTTAACGGTCACTTAGGCCAGTACGTAACAGGTAACTGTAAAGTTATGAGTTTTCATGTTTTTTAATAACTTTAAAAAAATAAACAAATACCCCCTTAGACTTTATACCCCTAGACTTTATATTTAAAAAATACTACATATATGTTGTTTTAAAAAATACAACATGTATATGCACGGAATTATAAATATCAAAATGTTATGTATGTGAATAAATATACGAGCTTGTACCTATATGAAAACTCATGTTATTCCTCTTTATGAGTTTAAGTAAGAATATCCGAAAAAAATATTTTTTACTATTTGCGTTCAATAACGACTCATGCTATTCATTGTTATAAGTTTAACTCATTCGTACACGTGTTTGAAAATTAAATATAGTTAAATTATTATTAACAGGAATATAAATATCAAATGTAAGCACGAGCTACGACTATGATATGAAAATAAATACGCGATTGTACTTATAACAATGACTAATTCCTATTTAAAGTTTATATAAGGATATGAAAAAAAAAAAAAAATAGAAAACTTTATATTTTAAGTTCATCAACGGTCATTATGTGATATTAAACCGGCATATTATGTACAACATGATGTCAATAGTTAAATTTAAACAAAAACATCAACTCAACATCATGTCATTTAAACAAAGTTACTCTTTTCGTCCAACAAAAATCTTTACAAAATATTAATCGATATTATTATATATAATGACAAAGTTTATATAAAAACTCATGCATAATTATTAGTTGTACTTATATCACAATTACAAAATATTGACACGGTCAAATTCTTATATGTCCGTATATTAAACTGAAATTTGAAAATAAAATTGATTCGTGTGTACGTGCCTGAGACTTATAACTAGTAAACATTCAAATAAATATTTAAACTAATCAAAATGTTTGTAAAGGTAAAAATGACATCTTATCTATACTATCTATAATGAAAAAACCAACTATTGTTGAAAGTGAAAAGTTAATCTATTTAAGGAGATAAATTAATACATGGCTGAAAACGTAATTATGTACATATTAGCGGAAATTATTCACTCATTATTCAATCATATAATGTACACGGCTGAAAACTTATATCGCTATAAAAAAAATCCGTTGTTGGCCCAACGGTATGTGAGTGGCACATCAATCTAGAGATTGCGGGTTCAAGTCTCGTTGGAGACATGTGAGATAATATTTGTGAGATAGGTGGTGTAGATTGTAAGAATAAATAAAAATTCTTGTGCACAAATACTCATATAATCTTTTATATAATACAAGAATTACATCATTTCGGAGTGTTTTTGCAAAACCCTTCTCATTGAAAAAAATTAGACCAATAGGAGAGCTCAATTTTGACACATAAGCAAAATCAAGCAATATGATTGGCCAATAAAAAGTCAAAATTGAATTGATTTTGGTCAAACTTTAATAAATTTGGTAGAGAATTTGATTGATAAAAAAACACATAAAAATATAGGTGTCAAATTTATGAAAATAAAAACTTAAGAAAAGAGAAGGTAATTAATAAAACTTTAGTGGTTAAGTGTAAAATTATAAGTCTCCATGTTTTTTAATAACTTTAGATAATAAACAAATAACCCCTTATACTTCATACCCCCTATACTTTATAATGTTTAACGTTGTTTAAAATTACATGAGTAATAGTATTAGTTTTTTGACTTTCATCTATTAAAATAAATTTGGTAAATATGCGAATTAGTTTTAATATACGTTAAATATTTTTTAAACTAATGTTAGTTTTAAACTTTCATCCATTAGAATATTTTTTTAAAATAAGGACTCATGTTACTATTTAAAAGTTTAATTTATGCGTACACGGGTTTGAAATACGGTTAAATTATTAGTAACGGGAATATAAATATCAAATGGTAAGCATGAGTTACTGTGATATAAAATAAATATACGTGATTCTACTT
The DNA here is from genome assembly GCA_030686995.1 of Artemisia argyi. Lineage (NCBI taxonomy): Eukaryota > Viridiplantae > Streptophyta > Magnoliopsida > Asterales > Asteraceae > Artemisia > Artemisia argyi. The sequence continues at coordinate 48,983,213 of CM060702.1, read as the reverse complement.
ATAACAACGACTCATGAAATTGTTATTTAAAATTTATATATGGATATCCATAAAAATATTTTAAAAACTTTACGGAACATATTTTAACTTTATCAACGCTCATTATGTGCCACTAAACTCGCACATTTTGTATAACATGATATCAATAGTTAAGGTTAAACAACAACATTAACCTCAATCTCAACATCTTTGTAAGTTAAAAATGTTATACAAAGCTAATTATTAAAAAAACAAACAAACAAACAAGAACACATCGGCTAGATAGTCATTCTTTAATATAGAAGATATTTTCCTTAAATTATAAAAAAAATGCACGCATCACAATCCTTATTTGATAAGAATCACCTCCTAAATCAAGAAAAGAAAAACTACGTAGGTGATAACCTAACTTTATTAATTGACTTGATGTTTCAAAAAAAATAATAATAAAAAAATAAAAAAAAATAATTAAATAATAATAGTTGGTTGTTGTAAATGAATTAAAAGTATGTACACGAGAATTATTCAGCAAGAATATATAGTTTTTAATTAGGTTATTACTTTACTATACAGCGATAATGTTATTGACTTGGTAATCACGGATGTGAGATACAACCATTATTGTATACTTATGAATTATGTGTAAACCCCTTTTTGCTTATGAATAGAATCCGAAAGAGACCTCAATAGCACTTTGGCTTATGCCTTATCTAGCTGATAGTTTTTAGTAAAATTTTTTATAGTTTAACTTTTTTATTATACATACCAACTTTTAGTTGTTTTTTTTTTTTTTTTTTTTTTTTTTTTTTTTTTATGTTTTATTAAAAATTTCTACACTTAATATTTGTTTTTTTACTATAAACACATTAAGCTATGATAGAATTAGTTGGAAGTTCAGGGGTTTTTTACTAAGCTTCTCAAAAAAGCTTATAGTTTTATCATAAACTTATTGTGTTATGGTAATTGAATAAGTCAATAAGCACCTTTAATAAGCACAACCAAACACCCCCTTTAGTTCTAATATGAAGATTTTTGATTTGATGTTATGACTAACTTTGTTGTTATCCTCACTATAATGCAATATGTTAGTGGTTTTTTGATGAGTGTCTAAATACTCATCATTTTGTACCAATCTGAACTGCCAAAACGTACAAAAACACTCAAAAATGCATCATAATACTTAAAATATCTCAGAAGAGTGTTTTATATGTTTCAAATACAAAATATGCAAAAACAAATGAAAAACATACAAAGTTTGCATAATTGGCAGTTTTAGTCCCTCAAGTTTCAAATATTGTCAAAACTAGTCCCTGAAGGTTTTAAATGAATAAAAAGTCAACTTAAGTCCTTGGGAAACCAAATATGTTCACAAAACATCCCTGGATAAAAGTTTACACAAACTGGCAATTTTTACCCCTCAAGTTACAAAATTGGCAAAATGGTCCCTGGGTATTCAAAAATGGAAAATTTACAAATAATACCCTTGTACTATGCATGAATGACAAAATGGAACAATTTTGATAACATTTTGAGAAATTACAAGTTTAATCCTTTAAAAATCCAAATTTACAATAAAGGTCCCTGGAGTTTGAAAAATTGCAGAAAAGGTCCCTGGGTGTTTTTAAATGAAAAAATAAATAAATAAGTCCTTGGTTTATTAAATTTGGCAAGTTAAGTCCTTAAAAATACTTTGGGAAAATAACATGTTCAGCCCCTCAACTTTGCCAAATTTACAATTTTGGTCCTTGTTCACTTAAACCAATCCGGACCCTTTTTATTTTAATAATCCAAAACCAAAAACTAATCCAACCCACCTTACCCTACCAGCCCACACACACCCCTAGCCCAACCATAAGCCCAGTCCAAACCCACCCTTTTTATTTAAAAACAGCGCTGACCCGCGTTGACCACCCAAAACCGCCAAACACCCCAGCTCCACTGTTCATCCCCCACCTTCACCCCTGCAAACCAAAACCAGGTGGTTTCACCACCACCACCTCACCTTTCCAGCTCACCCTCATCACCTTTCCACCTCACACATCAAACCAGATGGGCATTTAATGCCTTCTCCACAATTTTTCACTCCCAAACCACATCCACACCTCTGTTTCTTCCATAAAGCACCCACTTGCCTAGAAACCTTCCATTTTGTCTCCTGACACCTCCACAAGCCCCCAATAATCTTTAATTACAACCCTTTGCCTCCACGTTAACGTGGAGGACTTTGGCGCCAAAAGTGAGTTTGAACGGTTTTGATCAATTGGACATAATGGATGGCTCAGATGAAGTGGGAAAGGCTCAGAAGACAATTCTAAACCTAATTGGAGCATATAAAAGGAAAGAGAAGCAGAGGAGTTCAGTATCTAGTTTATTTTCAATAATTGTATGTCGTATTAATATTTTCAAAAGTTCAAGTGTAATTTTAAGCTTTCAAGTTTAAGTTTAAGTGTTCTCAGTGTATTAGTAATCTCTTAAGTTAATAAAATTCAAGTTTGTGTTGTTATCTTAAGTTTTGCCATTTTCAATTTCATATCAATAATCTCAATAAGCTGTGTGTTGTTACTGTATGGATTCATGGATTGAGTAAGCTCATATAAGCTCCCATAAGCTCAATAAAGCTTTTAGTAACTTACTAATCAACTTAATATAAAAAATCTCACAAAATACAAAGTTGGTCGATGATAGTCAACTGTGGCATTTGTTATTGATATCTTGGATTCAGAAGTGATCTGGAAGCATAAGTAAGCTTGGAGTATTGGTTTAGATCCTCAGGGGAGGAAATAAGTTGTTCTTGGTTCTTGGTTTCAAGCAGGAAAGCTTATTGTAAGTTGCAAAAATTCTCCCTTTTACTTTTGTATTATTGCTCTGCTTATTACTTGCTCTTTCAGTGTTTAATGCTTATTTAGTCTTATATAATCATAATATAACATAATAATAGTGTCTTGTTTGTTTGAATCAATAGTTACTAAAAAAAATAAAAATCAATCAGTCAATATTGCATATCTTGTGTTCTTGAGTATCTGTGGTCATTATCTGTTTCTAAGTGCTTAATTACATTTGATATATCATAATAAGTCATGTTGGTTCATTAGAATAAGCTCTTATAGCCCTTAGCTAATTGAATCTCAAAACAGTCTAGATTAGAGGGTGTTTGGAATAAGCTTTTGAGCTGAGTTCTTGTTGTTATTTGATGTTCAATTGTGTTTCACTAGACTGAAGTAGTATAATATAGGTTAATTAAGGCATAAAATTGTGAGTTCATACACCAAAAGTCAAAATCTTAGTCTAATCATCTCCACAGTTAACTGTGTGAGATTTGGGACCTCAAACCTACACCATTAGCTTAAATCTAATAACTCTAGCTTAATATAAGTACCTTATAGCTTATTATAACTTAATCAATTAGTATCAGTCATTAGAAATCCAAAATAGTCAAAGTACCAAGTTTCATTCAAAAGTCAAATTTGTATTACTCAGATTTTCTCAAATCTTAGGAGATTTTTGTAGATTTATGTGTTAAGAATTACACTTTGTGCTTTTCAGGTTTAGTAGTCTACCACCCCAGCTTTAAGTTCCAATAAGTTTTATATTTTTAGGATTTTTACTCTAAGCTCCACAGACCCTCAAACTCACTTGCAGGGCAAAGGTGTGCCCTACTCACTTGGACCCAGTTCATCACCACAACTTTGTTGGTGATTTCTTATCAATCCAGTGGACCCCACACCTCAACCATTAGCTTAATTTATAGCTTATTAGTCCAGCTTATCTCATCTAGGCTTAGTTTAGCTTTTAGCTTATTGTGGCATAACTTTTAGGATCCAAATTGTGACCTGTGTAAAACAAGCTATACTAAGTACTCAGTATATGATCACCATTTTGAAGGCTCATTCAGAGCTTATTAGGAAACCATAAGCTTAGCTTATTAGTTTAATCTGTAGCTTATCAACCCACCTTTGAACCCCTAGGCTTAGCTTGAACCCTATTTCACTATTGTGGACCCCACAACTCATTGAAAGTGGACTGCAAGGCAAAGCCTTACCCTGCACATCAGCTTACCACCACCACAACACCAACTTTGGTGGTGATTTGTGGCCAATTCAGTGAGCCCCACACCTTCTACTTAGCTTATTATAACCCCCCTCCTACCCAGGTTCAATAGTTGACCCTTAGTTTGACTTATAGACCAGTGGACCCCACCTTAAATTGTCCCCAATCTCTGTCCCATTTCTGAGTCAGAACTCAAATAAGCAAGTGCTTATTTGAGCTTCTCAGCTTATTTTAGGAGCTTATCTCATTAAGTTTAGTTTAATATAGTTCAAGTAACTTAGATAAACTAGATTTCACCATAGTGGACCCCACATATCCTCAGTTTAGCTTATTTCTTCATTTGGTCAACCTTAGTCAACTGTTTAAGCTAATAAGCACTCTCAGTGCTTATTCTTTATTTCCAAAGTAGTTATCTTTATTAAAGTTTCATTATTTAAGTATTTAAATAGTTTTGTAAAAGAAAAACCAGAAAAAGCAAACATAAAAATAGTGATAGCTTCTATTTAATAGAAATTATCTATTTAATTTTCATTTTAGCTTATTAATAAGCATTTGTCCAATTTTATAATTTTATAAATTAATTAGTATCTTAAAGTAGTCAAAATAATTTTCTTAGAATTTTTCTAAGCAGTTTACTATTAATTAGATTTAAAATTAGTTTAAATAATTAAATAGGTAATATTAGTAATTAAATAGATTTATTTAATTTTAATTAACTAAAGTAGAATTTTATATTTTTCCTAAGTTTTATAAAGTAGTTAAGATTTTTAAAAAATAGTTTCATAAATTCCACTGTTCATTTTATAATTTTCTTATTGAAATTAATTAAATTAGTTTAAAATTAATTAATAAGCAATTAATTAGTCAATTAGCTTAAATATAATTTTTAGCAAGTTTTTATAATTTTGTAGTTTTCCTGTAGTGTTTAAATAGTTTTATAAATTTTATAATAATTTTCTAAAGTAATTTAGTATTAATAGTAATTTAAAATAGTTAAAATAGTTTAATTAAGTTAAATAGTTATTAATTAATAAAATACTTATAAAAAGACAAAAATATTTATTTTCATTTTTTATACTTTCTTCAAGTTCTTAGTTAAGTTTAGAAATTATTTATTTAAGTTTTTAGGTTTATTTGTAATAGTTGTAATTTTTAGTTAATTTAAATTAAGTTTTAAATTAGATTTTAATTAGTTTTATTAATTAAATAGTAATTAAATATTATAATAATCATTTTCATAATTTCAATTTCATTTTCTATTTTCTTTAATATTAAGTTTTCAAAAGTTCCACTTTTAACCCCTGTAGTTTATAACTTGTTAAATACCACTTTTCTCTGTCTGTTATTTGATTATCTGATTTTGTGCTTATATCTGTATTTCTATTATAGTTTTATAAATTCTAAATATCAAGCAATCAGTAGTGTAATCAACCCTCAATTCATCTTCGTTACTGTCCTCAGTACCACTCACACTCATACTCGTTTACAAATACAATTTCAATCTAGTTGGGACTTAACGACCCGGGGATTTTCCTGTACTTCCACGGTCAATATTAACTTGCACTTTCTCCTAGGTGGGCCTAACAGCTTCACAAGGCTGACTGGTTGGTTTGGGAGGAGTCAAAATTTGGCGCCGCTGCCGGAGAGGTTGTTGCGTATTTCTAAACGGTAAAAGTTTAGTGGTTTTCAAAAACCCTCCTGTACAAATATCACCACTTTGTAAATTTTTAAGAAAAGCAAAATCATATCTGAAAACGTTCATTAACATTTCTCCTGAAGTGTTAACAACAACAAACAAATCATAAACAACAAAACAAAACTGTGAAGTTAAATTACTTCGTATCTTTACGATTACAACCTATACAGTTGGTTTAAGGTAAGTTCTGACATTAAATTGCGAACTTAAGAGGGATCCATTTATTTCCTCCCGCCAGCCTGCGAGTAATCTTAAAGGAACGATTTCGGTTAACGAATCAGTTTCAAAAATATTGTCCAAGTTTTTTCACCTATACACAAAAAGCCAAAAACATTTTACTGTGAATATAATTACATAAAAGTTTACCACCGCAAACCAAGGCAGAACACCTACCAACTGGGGGTGTGAACATAATAAGTTCCCAAACCTAAGATTTAAAACTTATCATTGTATCCTTTTGAATAGTGTACCTTTTTAAAGAAGCTGTTCATTTGTGATTATTGGGTTTAAGTTCACTGTAGTTTTGCCTCTATCTTGTGTTGAAAACTAATTTTTGTGCATGCGCACTCGTTCACAAACAAAGAATAAAAAGAAGAAAAACGTACCCGAGTTACGTATTGTTGAAGAAGAACACACACTAAAAATGAACGACGAGCCCCCATTCCTTCCCAAGGATGAGCCAGTTCCTGACACCCGAACTATGGAGGAACTGTGTCAACCTACCATGCAAGGGAGGGGTGGACCAATTGCACCACTCACTATTGGAGCCACGGATTTTGGATTAAAACACCACATGATACAACAGATCCAGAATACGTGCCAGTTCCACGGATTGCCGGGTGACGATGCCAACAGGCATCTCGACAAATTTTTAACTGTCACCCAAAGCATGAAACAAAATGGCGTCACCGAAGACGGCCTACGTTTATACTTGTTCCCCTATTCTCTCACTCATCATGCAACTTCATGGTTCGATCGACTTCCTAAGAATTCGATCCACACTTTTGATGAGATGATCACTAAATTCCTGGCCAAATACTTTTCACCATCTATGGTCACAAAGCTGAGGAATGATATCAGCAACTTCAGACAGCTTCCCGAAGAGTCCTTATTCGAGGCATGGGAACGCTACAAACTCGCCATTGATCGGTGTCCTAATCATAACATGCTTCTTGTCACCATTATTGATACCTTTTATAATGGTTTGACACTCCGTCATCGTGACACCATCAATGCTGCTGCTGGGGGCACCTTTATGAAAAGGACCCCTGAAGAGTGTTATGACTTAATCGAAAACATGACTGCCCATCATAATTTTTGGGACTCCTCTGCTGAGAGGAACGACTCATTTAAGTCAGACACTCCGGCAAGCAATGAAATATCAATCCTAGCTAAAAAGTTGGATGATTTGTCTACAGCAGTTTTGCGTATCCATCAGAATAATCCTAATCAGGTCAAAACTGTTAACCCAAGTTGTGAAACTTGTGGTGGTCCACATCCCTACACAGAGTGCCCACACTCCAGTGGCTTTGCTCGTGAAAACATATCCGCAGCTCAAGGTTCCTATAATACGGGAGGTAATTCTTACCAACCGCAAGGAGACCGAAACCTTTTGAGCTACCGTTCTAATAACTATATTGGACCACCAGGGTTTAATCAACCTCAAAATAGGAACCAAAATTTTAACCAGAATCAGAACCAGAATCGAATGAACCAAGGTTATAACAACCAAGGGAATTTCATCTCTAGTCAAAATCAGTTTAACCAAAATCATAACCAAGGGAACTATAATCGTAATCAAGGTCAGAACAATTACCCACAGGGTAATTTTCAACAACAAAACCACTTCCAAGGTAACAACAATCAGCAACATGGGAATTTCCAAAACAATCGGGCTCAAAATTTTCAAAACCAAAATCAAGCCATTGTTCCAACTGGACCATCACATGATGAGTTATTAAAACAGTTTATGAAATCCCAAGAAGAACTAAACAGAATGCTGGTTAGTCAAATGTCTAATTTTCAGAAGTCTTTAAATGATCGACCCTCGGGCTCAGGTACAACTTTACCTAGCAACACGATCGCTAATCCGAGGGGCGATGTAAAGGCGATCACCACAAGAAGTGGAGTTTCTCACACAGGACCTACAGCTCCCTCTACCTCATCTCCTATCCCTGTAGAGGAATGTGAAACTGAGGATACCACGGATACGGTACTTCCTAATAATAACGGAGGTACCAATGACATCCCTCCTCCAGTTATCCCGGTCCCGACTCCCACTAAAAGAGTCGTGTTTGAAACTACCAAGGGTCCTGTTGAATATCCAAAAGCCAACCCAAAAACAACAATTCCATATCCCTCACGATTGCAAGACCAAAAGCTCCGTGAAAAAGCTAATCATCAGATGGAAAAATTCTTTCAGATTTTCCAAGAACTACACTTCGATATTAGTTTCGCGGACGCTCTTCTTTTAATGCCCAAATTCGCATCGACAATCAAAAACCTGTTGAGCAATAAAGAAAAAATGTTTGAAATGGCACGAACTCCACTTAATGAGAACTGCTCTGCGGTTCTGTTAAAACAGCTTCCCGAAAAGCTAGGAGACCCCGGGAAATTTCTAATACCATGTACTTTCCCGGGTATGGTTGAATGCTTTGCCTTGGCCGATCTTGGTGCAAGCATCAATTTAATGCCTCACTCAGTTTGGAAAAAGCTCTCTCTTCAGGCACTTAGTCCCACATGCATGACTCTCGAGCTTGCAGACCGTTCAATTTCACGTCCCCTCGGTATTGCCGAGGACGTATTTGTGAGAGTGGGAAAGTTCCATTTTCCGGCAGACTTTGTCGTTGTTGATTTCGATGCAGATCCAAGAGTTCCTCTCATTCTTGGGAGGGGATTCTTAAGAACGGGACGTGCATTAATCGATGTTTTCGATGAGGAAATCACGTTACGAGTTGGCAATGAAGCGATAACATTCGACCTTGATCAAACCTCGAGATACTCCTCGAATTATAATACTGATTCGGTCAACCGAATTGATGTCATTGACATTGCATCCGAGGAGTATGCTCAGGAATTCCTTGGATTCACTGATAAATTTCCGAGTGGCAATCCCACTATTTCTTCTGATCCCATAATCGCTAATTCTTCTCCTTCCCTCACTCCGTTTGAGGGAAGTGATTTCGTCCTTGAGGAATTAGAGGCCTTTCTCAAAAGTGATTCAGTTCCCGAAGGAATTGATTACCAAGAGATTGACCCGGAGGGGGATATACTTCTCCTTGAGGAGTTATTGAACAAAGATCCTTCTCCCATTCCTGTTCTACCTCCACAACTTCATAAGGTGGAAGTCAAATATGTTGAGAAAAATGATGACTTCCCAGAGGTTGAACTTAAGGACCTGCCTCCTCATCTAGAATATGCATTCTTGGAAGGTAACGATAAGTTACCGGTCATTATTGCAAAAGACTTAAAGGATGAGGAGAAAACCGCGCTGCTCAAAGTTTTAAAGTCCCACAAACAAGCAATTGCTTGGAAGCTCTCAGACATAAAGGGTATTAACCCGGATTTTTGTACACACAAAATCCTAATGGAAGAGGACTTTAAACCTACCGAGCAGCATCAAAGAAGGGTAAATCCAAAAATCCACGAAGTCATAAAAGCAGAGGTTATCAAACTTCTTGATGCGGGATTGATTTACCCTATATCAGATAGTCCTTGGGTAAGCCCAATACATTGTGTTCCAAAGAAGGGTGGCATCACGGTTATCACAAATGAGGACAACGAGTTAATACCAACTCGTTTGGTTACAGGGTGGCGAGTATGTATTGATTACAGAAAACTTAACGAAGCCACCCGCAAAGACCATTTTCCTCTGCCCTTTATGGACCAAATGCTCGAAAGACTAGCGGGAAATGAGTATTATTGTTTCCTTGACGGCTTCTCGGGTTACTTCCAAATTCCCATTGATCCACAGGATCAAGAGAAGACTACCTTCACATGCCCTTATGGGACATTTGCCTATCGTCGCATGCCTTTTGGGTTATGCAATGCTCCGGGCACTTTCCAAAGGTGCATGATGGCTATTTTCCATGACATGATTGAAAAAACCATGGAGGTATTCATGGATGACTTCTCAGTAATCGGGAATTCTTTCGACTCATGCCTCTCCCACCTAGAAAAAATGCTTCAAAGGTGTGAAAACACTAATCTTTGTCTAAACTGGGAGAAGAGCCATTTTATGGTTAAAGAGGGCATTGTCCTCGGCCATAAAATTTCAAAAAATGGGATTGAGGTCGATAAGGCCAAAATTGATGTTATTGCTAAACTGCCTCATCCCACAACTGTTAAAGGAATAAGGCGTTTCCTCGGCCATGCCGGGTTCTATCGGAGATTCATTCAAGATTTCTCCAAAATAGCCCGGCCTATGACTCATCTTCTTGAAAAGGATGCTCCTTTCATCTTTTCGCCCGAGTGCATCGAAGCTTTTTCTATTTTAAAGAAAAGGCTTACTGAAGCACCAATCCTTGTTGCCCCCGACTGGGACTTACCCTTTGAACTCATGTGCGATGCTAGCGATTATGCTATTGGTGCAGTTCTGGGGCAACGCAAAACCAAACATTTTCAGCCAATACACTACGCAAGTAAGACCATGAACGAGGCTCAAACACACTATACCACCACAGAAAAAGAATTATTAGCTGTGGTATATGCCTTCGAAAAATTTCGGTCTTACTTAATCTTAAACAAAAGCGTGGTGTATACGGATCATTCGGCTTTGAAATACCTGTTCACTAAACAGGATGCAAAGCCAAGACTACTCCGTTGGGTCCTGCTCCTCCAGGAATTCGATATTCTCATAAGAGATAAAAAAGGAGCAGAAAACCTTGCTGCTGATCACTTGTCCCGGTTAGAAAATCCTCATCAGGATATTCTCGAGAGAAAAGAAATAAATGAAACTTTTCCTCTGGAGACTTTAAATCTAATCTCTACCCAGGATAATACCACCACCCCATGGTTTGCTGACTTTGCAAATTACCGTGCGGGAAATTTCGTTGTGAAAAGGATGTCGTCCCAACAGAAAAGAAAATTCTTTAAAGATGTAAAACATTACTTCTGGGACGACCCCTACTTGTTTAAAATATGTGCGGATCAAGTCATCCGACGGTGTGTCCATGGCCAAGAAGCCATGGAAATTCTTAAAGCTTGTCATGATGGACCCACGGGGGGACATCATAATCCAAACTACACCGCAAAAAAGGTGTTTGATTCAGGATTCTTTTGGCCCACGATCTATAAAGACGCCCATGAACTTATCAAAGCATGTGAGGCTTGCCAGCGTCACGGGAATATTTCTAAAAAGAATGAGATGCCACAAAATGCCATCCAAGTCTGTGAAATATTTGATATGTGGGGCATTGATTTTGTGGGGCCATTCCCAACTTCACGAGGGAATAAGTATATACTCGTCGCTGTCGACTATCTGTCAAAATGGGTTGAGGCAAAAGCCTTACCCACCAATGATGCCCGAGTAGTTTGTAAATTTTTAAAATCTCTCTTTGCCAGATTCGGGACTCCTCGTGCCATTATCAGTGATCGTGGTACTCACTTTTGCAATGAACAATTTGCAAGAGTAATGCTGAAATATGGTGTAACTCACCGTCTTTCTACAGCATACCACCCCCAAACAAGTGGGCAGGTGGAGGTCTCAAATCGGGGTATTAAGAGAATTCTCGAGAGGACGGTTGGTGAAAACCGTGCCTCTTGGTCGGATAAGCTGGACGATGCATTATGGGCTTTCCGCACTGCTTACAAAACACCCATTGGGTGTACTCCTTATAAGCTAGTGTACGGGAAAGCATGTCATCTTCCGATTGAATTAGAACATAAGGCCTATTGGGCCTTAAAACATGCAAATTTCGACCTTCAGACAGCGGGTGATCACCGTAAAGTTCAACTAAACGAACTAAATGAATTACGTGATCAAGCTTATGAAAATTCTTTAATCTATAAAGAAAAGACTAAGAAGATACATGACTCTAAAATAAAGAACCGCGTTTTCAACGTTGGTGACAGAGTTCTTCTTTTCAATTCAAGGTTGAAAATTTTCTCGGGTAAACTAAAAACCCGTTGGTCTGGACCATTTACTATAACCAAAGTATACCCATATGGAACTGTTGAGTTATTGCAACCCGACGGTCCCAATTTTAAAGTAAATGGACATCGGCTAAAACACTATTTTGGAGGGGACATACAACCAATGGTTGTCCCGGATCTCCAAACTTACCCCATGGACCAATAAATTCGGGGTCGAGTCAAACTAGCGACTCGGTTAACAAAAACTAGTTTCCCCAAGGACAATTTTAATTCGGGGTCGAGTCAAGCTAGTGACTCGGGAATCAAAAACAAGCTACCTCATGGACAAATCAATTCGAGGTCGAGTCAAGCTATTGACTCGGTAATCAAAAGCGTAGCAATATGGGTTTTCACTCATATTTCTGATTTCTTTCTCTTTTCTAACACCCTAGTGTGGGGGAGACGAACCACATGTTGTACATATGTAATATATTTTTCAAAAAAAAAAAAAAAAAAAAAATGGTGTAAGACAAATAAAAAGAAAAAAGTGAGTTTGTATGTAAATAGAGTAAAATAAAAAGGTTAATAGTATTGCCTCCTTACGTTCTAAAGTCTTGGTGGGACACCAAGTACTGTGAATATTGAGGGCAATATTCAGTTCTAAGTGTGGGGGAGCGTTCTCACGAATGCAAAACACATGTTCCATCAAGAACCCCCATTTGATCAAAATTACCAGTTTTTTCACACTTAGAAATGCAAATAATGGTATCAATCCTCCATGTCTAACCCACAACAGGATTGGCTAGTCCAGGAGCAAACGGCTCTTGGTAAAGACTTCTCAAAACCGTTGATGGCTGGCAATTTGCCAAAAATTGTACGGTTCCTCAACTCCCCAAAAACAAATGAGTTGGCTAGCCCGCAAGATTATGGCTTGTGGTAAAGGCCGTGGAAAAACCATAATTGGTAATCAGCTCACCAAGATGTTGACTATTCCATCAAGAGTTGGCTAGTCCAGAAGCAAACGGCTTCTGGTAAAGACAAATCAAATCCGTTGACAGCTGGTGGTTTGCTAAAAATCACACGGTTATCAGGTGTGCCACAGTTCTTACACCTGGCTACTCCAGAAGTGATGGCTTTTGGTAAAGAGATAAAATCCATTAATTTTTTTCTCAAAAATATTGCTAGGGACTAGCAATAGTTTAGTGTGGGGGATTGATGAGTGTCTAAATACTCATCATTTTGTACCAATCTGAACTGCCAAAACGTACAAAAACACTCAAAAATGCATCATAATACTTAAAATATCTCAGAAGAGTGTTTTATATGTTTCAAATACAAAATATGCAAAAACAAATGAAAAACATACAAAGTTTGCATAATTGGCAGTTTTAGTCCCTCAAGTTTCAAATATTGTCAAAACTAGTCCCTGAAGGTTTTAAATGAATAAAAAGTCAACTTAAGTCCTTGGGAAACCAAAAATGTTCACAAAACATCCCTGGATAAAAGTTTACACAAACTGGCAATTTTTACCCCTCAAGTTACAAAATTGGCAAAATGGTCCCTGGGTATTCAAAAATGGAAAATTTACAAATAATACCCTTGTACTATGCATGAATGACAAAATGGAACAATTTTGATAACATTTTGAGAAATTACAAGTTTAATCCCTTAAAAATCCAAATTTACAATAAAGGTCCCTGGAGTTTGAAAAATTGCAGAAAAGGTCCCTGGGTGTTTTTAAATAGAAAAATAAATAAATAAGTCCTTGGTTTATTAAATTTGGCAAGTTAAGTCCTTAAAAATACTTTGGGAAAATAACATGTTCAGCCCCTCAACTTTGCCAAATTTACAATTTTGGTCCTTGTTCACTTAAACCAATCCGGACCCTTTTTATTTTAATAATCCAAAACCAAAAACTAATCCAACCCACCTTACCCTACCAGCCCACACACACCCCTAGCCCAACCATAAGCCCAGTCCAAACCCACCCTTTTTATTTAAAAACAGCGCTGACCCGCGTTGACCACCCAAAACCGCCAAACACCCCAGCTCCACTGTTCATCCCCCACCTTCACCCCTGCAAACCAAAACCAGGTGGTTTCACCACCACCACCTCACCTTTCCAGCTCACCCTCATCACCTTTCCACCTCACACATCAAACCAGATGGGCATTTAATGCCTTCTCCACAATTTTTCACTCCCAAACCACATCCACACCTCTGTTTCTTCCATAAAGCACCCACTTGCCTAGAAACCTTCCATTTTGTCTCCTGACACCTCCACAAGCCCCCAATAATCTTTAATTACAACCCTTTGCCTCCACGTTAACGTGGAGGACTTTGGCGCCAAAAGTGAGTTTGAACGGTTTTGATCAATTGGACATAATGGATGGCTCAGATGAAGTGGGAAAGGCTCAGAAGACAATTCTAAACCTAATTGGAGCATATAAAAGGAAAGAGAAGCAGAGGAGTTCAGTATCTAGTTTATTTTCAATAATTGTATGTCGTATTAATATTTTCAAAAGTTCAAGTGTAATTTTAAGCTTTCAAGTTTAAGTTTAAGTGTTCTCAGTGTATTAGTAATCTCTTAAGTTAATAAAATTCAAGTTTGTGTTGTTATCTTAAGTTTTGCCATTTTCAATTTCATATCAATAATCTCAATAAGCTGTGTGTTGTTACTGTATGGATTCATGGATTGAGTAAGCTCATATAAGCTCCCATAAGCTCAATAAAGCTTTTAGTAACTTACTAATCAGCTTAATATAAAAAATCTCACAAAATACAAAGTTGGTCAATGATAGTCAACTGTGGCATTTGTTATTGATATCTTGGATTCAGAAGTGATCTGGAAGCATAAGTAAGCTTGGAGTATTGGTTTAGATCCTCAGGGGAGGAAATAAGTTGTTCTTGGTTCTTGGTTTCAAGCAGGAAAGCTTATTGTAAGTTGCAAAAATTCTCCCTTTTACTTTTGTATTATTGCTCTGCTTATTACTTGCTCTTTCAGTGTTTAATGCTTATTTAGTCTTATATAATCATAATATAACATAATAATAGTGTCTTGTTTGTTTGAATCAATAGTTACTAAAAAAATAAAAATCAATCAGTCAATATTGCATATCTTGTGTTCTTGAGTATCTGTGGTCATTATCTGTTTCTAAGTGCTTAATTACATTTGATATATCATAATAAGTCATGTTGGTTCATTAGAATAAGCTCTTATAGCCCTTAGCTAATTGAATCTCAAAACAGTCTAGATTAGAGGGTGTTTGGAATAAGCTTTTGAGCTGAGTTCTTGTTGTTATTTGATGTTCAATTGTGTTTCACTAGACTGCAGTAGTATAATATAGGTTAATTAAGGCATAAAATTGTGAGTTCATACACCCAAAGTCAAAATCTTAGTCTAATCATCTCCACAGTTAACTGTGTGAGATTTGGGACCTCAAACCTACACCATTAGCTTAAATCTAATAACTCTAGCTTAATATAAGTACCTTATAGCTTATTATAACTTAATCAATTAGTATCAGTCATTAGAAATCCAAAATAGTCAAAGTACCAAGTTTCATTCAAAAGTCAAATTTGTATTACTCAGATTTTCTCAAATCTTAGGAGATTTTTGTAGATTTATGTGTTAAGAATTACACTTTGTGCTTTTCAGGTTTAGTAGTCTACCACCCCAGCTTTAAGTTCCAATAAGTTTTATATTTTTAGGATTTTTACTCTAAGCTCAACAGACCCTCAAACTCACTTGCAGGGCAAAGGTGTGCCCTGCTCACTTGGACCCAGTTCATCACCACAACTTTGTTGGTGATTTCTTATCAATCCAGTGGACCCCACACCTCAACCATTAGCTTAATTTATAGCTTATTAGTCCAGCTTATCTCATCTAGGCTTAGTTTAGCTTTTAGCTTATTGTGGCATAACTTTTAGGATCCAAATTGTGACCTGTGTAAAACAAGCTATACTGAGTACTCAGTATATGATCACCATTTTGAAGGCTCATTCAGAGCTTATTAGGAAACCATAAGCTTAGCTTATTAGTTTAATCTGTAGCTTATCAACCCACCTTTGAACCCCTAGGCTTAGCTTGAACCCTATTTCACTATTGTGGACCCCACAACTCATTGAAAGTGGACTGCAAGGCAAAGCCTTACCCTGCACATCAGCTTACCACCACCACAACACCAACTTTGGTGGTGATTTGTGGCCAATTCAGTGGGCCCCACACCTTCTACTTAGCTTATTATAACCCCCCTCCTACCCAGGTTCAATAGTTGACCCTTAGTTTGACTTATAGACCAGTGGACCCCACCTTAAATTGTCCCCAATCTCTGTCCCATTTCTGAGTCAGAACTCAAATAAGCAAGTGCTTATTTGAGCTTCTCAGCTTATTTTAGGAGCTTATCTCATTAAGTTTAGTTTAATATAGTTCAAGTAACTTAGATAAACTAGATTTCACCATAGTGGACCCCACATATCCTCAGTTTAGCTTATTTCTTCATTTGGTCAACCTTAGTCAACTGTTTAAGCTAATAAGCACTCTCAGTGCTTATTCTTTATTTCCAAAGTAGTTATCTTTATTAAAGTTTCATTATTTAAGTATTTAAATAGTTTTGTAAAAGAAAAACCAGAAAAAGCAAACATAAAAATAGTGATAGCTTCTATTTAATAGAAATTATCTATTTAATTTTCATTTTAGCTTATTAATAAGCATTTGTCCAATTTTATAATTTTATAAATTAATTAGTATCTTAAAGTAGTCAAAATAATTTTCTTAGAATTTTCCTAAGCAGTTTACTATTAATTAGATTTAAAATTAGTTTAAATAATTAAATAGGTAATATTAGTAATTAAATAGATTTATTTAATTTTAATTAACTAAAGTAGAATTTTATATTTTTCCTAAGTTTTATAAAGTAGTTAAGATTTTTAAAAAATAGTTTCATAAATTCCACTGTTCATTTTATAATTTTCTTATTTAAATTAATTAAATTAGTTTAAAATTAATTAATAAGCAATTAATTAGTCAATTAGCTTAAATATAATTTTTAGCAAGTTTTTATAATTTTGTAGAATTCCTGTAGTGTTTAAATAGTTTTATAAATTTTATCATAATTTTCTAAAGTAATTTAGTATTAATAGTAATTTAAAATAGTTAAAATAGTTTAATTAAGTTAAATAGTTATTAATTAATAAAATACTTATAAAAAGACAAAAATATTTATTTTCATTTTTTATACTTTCTTCAAGTTCTTAGTTAAGTTTAGAAATTATTTATTTAAGTTTTTAGGTTTATTTGTAATAGTTGTAATTTTTAGTTAATTTAAATTAAGTTTTAAATTAGATTTTAATTAGTTTTATTAATTAAATAGTAATTAAATATTATAATAATCATTTTCATAATTTCAATTTCATTTTCTATTTTCTTTAATATTAAGTTTTCAAAAGTTCCACTTTTAACCCCTGTAGTTTATAACTTGTTAAATACAACTTTTCTCTGTCTGTTATTTGATTATCTGATTTTGTGCTTATATCTGTATTTCTATTATAGTTTTATAAATTCTAAATATCAAGCAATCAGTAGTGTAATCAACCCTCAATTCATCTTCGTTACTGTCCTCAGTACCACTCACACTCATACTCGTTTACAAATACAATTTCAATCTCGTTGGGACTTAACGACCCGGGGATTTTCCTGTACTTCCACGGTCAATATTAACTTGCACTTTCTCCCAGGTGGGCCTAACAGCTTCACAAGGCTGACTGGTTGGTTTGGGAGGAGTCATTTTTGCAGTTTTATGATCTTATCGCACACACTAAAGTGTAATGCAATTTGTTGTGTGTGCTTTTTAGAGGAAGATTAAGTATCAACACATGATTGTCATGGAAGGTTAATGTACCAAAGATGTGTTTTAGTGTCTATATGAAGAATTTTATGGTAGAAATTCTTTTCGGAGTGTAATTTGTCTTTGAATGAATTAATAAAACTTAGCAGGTGTTTGCCTTCATTGATAACATTATAGGTGTCAACCAACGGTCTAAAAGATGGGTGTGTTTTATCTTGATGATTTAGGCCAATTGTGAAGAAAATTGCACTAAAGTGAAAGGTCGGTAAGAATTCAAACAATCCTTAATGACTTGCGGATGTACTCTGTCATTTTTTATGCATTTATAATTTACTTATACAAGTAATAATAATGTCCTTATATAGTTCGGGTTTAGAGAAAAATTATTCTTATACATTATAAATAATCGTAAGATTAAATTTGAGTTCTACCAATTACATTTTTTTTTGTTTCTCTTTATGTAATAAAGAAACTATAGTGTAAGCATCTATGTTAATTTGGTAATTTTATGATCAAACATGAGAAGTAAATAGCACAAACTTATGAAAATACAAATTTTCAAACAAAAAGGTACATTAGTAAACATGGTATGATGGTTATTCATAATCAAGGAAATGAATCAATCTTCAAAGCTATCTAAATATGCTACATATATTAACGAAAATATAAGTAAAAGAAATACCAGAATTACAAAACACATCGTAAATTGATAGCACGGGTTTGCAAAACTAAAAGCATATATCAGTAACATCTCATGCAAGTCAAGTATCATCATGTGATTTTGCTTGAATAATAAAATATAATTTTTAATCCAAAATCATTCTCCTAAAATAATAGGTAGATTATAACATATATACATATGATTTTTTATTTTTAGTCCACTAAGTAAAACTATTTGAAACATGTTAAGTGGTTCATTTCTTAATCGATAATAATACATAATCAAAACGAAATTTTAAAAACCCTGTGCGTGCACAGGTATTATAACTAGTTTGTTGAAAGAGAATTGTGCTTTTCCAAAAATGTACATCATGTTCATAACGAGTATTCATTTACGGGATCTATGAAGTGCCGTATTCGGTGCGATAAGAAAAAATACTCGTAAAAGAATATTGTGTTTCGCGTTAATGATGCATTACATAAAAAAAAAAAAAATATTGTGTTTCGCATTAATGGTGCATTATTAGTCATGTCAGTTATTTCTTTAGTGTTCCTTTAATAATTATATTCATTTTATATTTTAGTAGTAAGAGGTATATGATGTAAGATTGAGCATGTCAATAAGTATATGGTTTGTTAAAGAAAAAAAAGGTATATGGTTTTGTTTAAACTTTGTTAGAGTATTAGGTGCCGTTAGCGTCTATAATTGTTGTCACGTCCACTCACTCACAAATATATGTGTGTGTTTGTGTGCGCATGCGCTATAACAAATATAGCGGCGTCATATGAGAAAATTGACCTTATAATGTGCCTATAGTCTATTCCACTGTGTGCAGTGGTCCTTGTCATATGCCATGCCAGGATATCATAAAATAGAGTTCTATTTGATCTTAATGATATTTATCTACGTATAGAAAGAACGGGTGTAAGAAAAAGTCCACTTTGAGGTAGATAAAGATTCGATATTTCATGCTTGAATAAATTACAAGTGGAGGACTATAAAATCCACCAATAATTCACACAACATGGACTCATCTCAAAAAGAGACAAAATGACCCCATCGATAGTATGTGAAGTTACGTAAGTGCCCATTTCTTCATAAGATAGTCGTGTCGTGATACAAACAAGGACAAAACGACCACTTCGAAAGGTGGTGGTTCAGTACTTTTTTAAAAAGATTTTGCATGTGTATGAAATGTTTGTGGATGAATCACATCTTCAACTTTTGTAAGTGACCAAGTCATTTACGTAGTACTTTTTTTTAAAGATTTTGAATACCTATCTATTTCTTTATAAAAACAACAAAGAAGATCAGTTTGGTGTTATTTACACCAAAATATCTCAAAGCTCTATGACCCCTTTCAACTTTTATGGTCACAATATCAACGTGTATGTAGTAGTACCCCGAACTTGGCAAATTAGACTATTTAGTACTTTAAACTTTAAAGGTGCAGAATGATACCCTAAACTTGACAAAACAGAATTTCTACTACCCTATAGTAATTAAATAAACAATTAATTGTTTTTTTCTTCCTAAATATCAATTTAGTAAAGTTTTTTATAATACTAAACTTTTCTTACATATTAAGTGACTCATCTTCACCATCCATCTAAATAATGAAGAAATAAATGTTTATTTTTTTAAAAATAAGTGATTATTTTAAATTTAACTACAAATCATTTATATTACATTAGGTTTTTGTAAATTGATTTTTTTAGCATAAATTAAAAAATAATAAATTATTGATTTCATTTATTGTAGGGTAGTAATAAATTCAATTTGACAAGTTCAGGGTATTATATCACACCTTTAATAATTCAGGGTACTAAATGATTCAGTTTGACAGATTCAGTGTACTAATATGTGTTTTGGCTTTTTCATAATCACATGATGCCTTTACAAATTTTGGTACAGAAAGAGTAGTCAGTTAGGTAATTTAATTCATAAAAAAGTTTATGATATCTCAAAATTAAAAGCTTTCCACTTTGTTTTGTATTGTGTTTGGCAACAAGCATATAAAAGTATTTTTAAGCATTTAGTATTATTGGTACAAAGTTTGTTTGAAAAGAAGTAGTTAGCAACTATAAAATTATAAAAATGTTGATTTTCCTCCTACTTTTTGAAGAAGCATTTACAAATTTAGCATTTAAGAGAGCAGAATTTACAAATTACTTAATCTCCCCGTGCAAAAGTAACTCTATTTATTTAGAGAGTTTCTATTTAAATATGTATGTTCTTTTACGTAATTTTACATATTATTATTACAGATACGGCTACTCTATCAAACACTTTTTTAAAATAAACTGCTACTGCAAGTTGTGCCATACATATAAAGGCAAAATCACATCTTTATCTTTTTGTGCACCCACATCAATTTTTTTTTTTTTTTTTGAACCGCAGAATTATATATATATATATATATATATATATATATATATATATATAAAAAGCTACTAGTAAGGCACTAGAAGCTAAAAAATACCAATACAAATCTAGAAATAAACCAAGCTACACAATCTAGATTCTTCCCGAGGCTTTAACTGTGAGGACTACAAAAAGAATGAAAAAACTCATGGCAATTACAGAAAACCAAGACACAAGAAAAATCCCCACCCACGGAGGCCATACAGCGGTGTTTTTGATGTAGTCCCATACAAGCCTCGGGGAAAGTTACAGCAAGGAAAAACATATCAACAAAAGATCCATACAATCTTGATTTGCTCGAAACTCCCAGCAACAAGAAGCAATTCACAACAGCAACCATCACGTAATGACATACAACCTGCATACGATACGCTCCCCCAAATAGATTATATAAACAAAAGCGGATTTTTAAACCAGTCATCCCAACGCATACTCGCTTTCTTATACCTATTCCGATACCATATATATGAAAAATGAATAATAGAGTCTACCATACCAACATCCCTCTTCTTCCCGGGCCGAAATATAGATTCATTACGGAATCTCCAAAGCTCCCACCAAGCTGTATAAATGACAGCGAAAAGAATATCCTTAGCCTTATGCAAATTACCTTGGCTATTAACAAAGTCTAGGAACTCAATAGGAGGAAGCTGAAAAGGGAGATTTAGATCTAGCCACTTAGCAACCGATTTCCAAACCTTAATCGCGATAATGCATTCAGACATCGTATGATAAATAGATTCCAAACCATTACTACACATAGGGCATATAAGAGAGACATTGTCAATGACGGCTTTAAAGTATTAGAGATGAAATGGTGTGAATTTTAATTCTTTTCCAATGCTCAAATGATTAACAAAATTGCAAACACTTTTGTAATCAAATTCCCCAAGAAGAGAGAATCTCACCACCGAAAATTTGGGGTGCGTTTAGTTCTAGAGAAATTCTTCATTTTTTCAAAAAAAAATTCATAAGAAAATGAAAAAACTAAAACCGCGTTTAGTCGCACTTTTTTCCAACAATTTTCAAAAAAAATAAATTCTCATTTTCTAAATTTTAAATAAGAAATTGAAAAGTCCATTATATATTCTCACTTTTTTCTTTCTCATTTTTTTCTCAACTAAAAAAACAGATACACCATTCTACCCTTAATCTCTCATGTCATCTTCCACCGCCGACCGCCGCCGCCACCGTCGCAATTTGAGGTAATATTCTTATTATTTAAAAAAAAAAGAAAAATATAACTCCAACTAAACGCGTTTTCAAAATTCTCAACTCTTTTCTAAAGAAGAAAAACAATCCCCTTCTAAAGGAATTTAGAGATGAAAAATTAAGAAATTTTTCACCAACTAAACGACCCTTTGATTTTTTAATTATTTTGATTTATGATACAAATCAACAATGTTGTTAACTTGCTGCGGTATGTGGTTTGTGCCACTTAACGGCTAAAGTTCATTTGTTTCTAAATCAAAAAAACTTTTGGAATATGAAGGGCGGGGTATAGTAGTGGGATGGTCAACTATATATATTAATTTAAAAAAAAAAAAAAAAAAACTATATATTTAACGACAAGGGCAACTTCAAGTTTATGATCAACTTCATTTGACTTGCCATTTGTATTTCTAGTTTATGATCAACTTCATTTGACTTGCCATTTGTATTTCTTGTTTTAGTGGTTTATCAGATTAGTTAAAACTTGATTGGGTGATTAAAGCCGTATAAACAATATCAATGTATTATTTTAGTTCATGGAATCTTAACTTACTTCTATCTAATTTTATTAGGCAAATATTTTAAAAAGTATCTTACTTGACACCATTTGTTTTTCTAGGTTTTGAATAAATTTTTTTGTTTATAGGGCACTTTTCTTTCAAATTCGTCATTTTTAAAGTACTTTGTGACATTTTTGTCTTTTCGGAAAAATAATAATAATAATAATAAAATCCTATTAGTTAAAAGTGGCAAAAATGTCACAAAATATCGCAAAATATCTTAAAAAGAACGAATTTAAAAGAAAAATATCCGTATAAGCAAAAAAATTTGTTCACTAATTATAAAATAAATGATGACACATTTGCCCAATTTTATTTTTGGTTATTTAAACAAATTTCTATATCGAAAAATTATAATAATGCAATTGCTTTTGTCGTAAATCAAAATGGAGGTTTTATAATAAAAATAAGTATTTAATAATAAATAAAATAATAATAAGTATCTGCTAATGAATATGGCCTTATGCTATAGAAGATATATGTGTTCTAAACCCGTATCAAGGGCGGACTCACGACTTAGAGTCAGGGGCGAAGCTTAGAAATTTCGAGTGGGGTTCGGGATCTAAATTTTTTTTTTCCTAACACTATGGGGGGTCGAAACCGAATTAAATTGGGAGGGCGAAACCGAAAATACCGAAATTTTTCTACACGAAAACTATATACACCTACATAGCAAAAAAAAAAAAAAAAAAATAATAATACATTGATAAACAATATCAATGTATTATTTTAGTTCATGGAATCTTAACTTACTTCTATCTAATTTTATTAGGCAAATATTTTAAAAAGTATCTTACTTGACACCATTTGTTTTTCTAGGTTTTGAATAAATTTTTTTGTTTATAGGGCACTTTTCTTTCAAATTCGTCATTTTTAAAGTACTTTGTGACATTTTTGTCTTTTCGGAAAAATAATAATAATAATAATAAAATCCTATTAGTTAAAAGTGGCAAAAATGTCACAAAATATCGCAAAATATCTTAAAAAGAACGAATTTAAAAGAAAAATATCCGTATAAGCAAAAAAATTTGTTCACTAATTATAAAATAAATGATGACACATTTGCCCAATTTTATTTTTGGTTATTTAAACAAATTTCTATATCGAAAAATTATAATAATGCAATTGCTTTTGTCGTAAATCAAAATGGAGGTTTTATAATAAAAATAAGTATTTAATAATAAATAAAATAATAATAAGTATCTGCTAATGAATATGGCCTTATGCTATAGAAGATATATGTGTTCTAAACCCGTATCAAGGGCGGACTCACGACTTAGAGTCAGGGGCGAAGCTTAGAAATTTCGAGTGGGGTTCGGGATCTAAATTTTTTTTTTCCTAACACTATGGGGGGTCGAAACCGAATTAAATTGGGAGGGCGAAACCGAAAATACCGAAATTTTTCTACACGAAAACTATATACACCTACATCGCAAAAAAAAATCGGGGATCGACCGCCCCCCCCCCCCCCCCCCCCCCCCTAGAAGCTACGCCCCTGCTTAGAGTGACCAGGTGCAAAAATAGAGTGTAACGTATTACCAAAAAAATAGAGATAAAATACAAAGTTCTCACATTCATTTAAAAAATATCATAACTTTGACAATAACTACACTAGATGGAGAAAATCTAAAGGTCCATTTGGTTTATAAGTGAGGTTGGATTCGGATTTGGATTTGATATAAGATTTGAATTTTGGGTAGATTTATAAAAGAGAAATTATATTTATTGAATTTTGGGTAGGATTTGAATTTTGGTATAGAATATATTATTTAAATAATAAAATAACAAAAAATATTCATTTATATAGAGAGAGACAACTAACTATGGCCCACAAAGTACATAAATCAAGTTGAAACCCACCAAAATTCCCTCCTATCATTTTTGATTCCACCTATCATTCCTTTTGTTAAAAATACGAAACAAACAACTAATTAATGTCATTTCAACTAAAAATTCATTATAAAGTGTCAAAACAAATGGGCCCTAAAAGGTTCGTGGAAACCCCTAAGTCCACCCTTGGGTATAATGATCATTCATAAAAATTACATGAGACATAAGAAAAATCCTAATGAACTCTAAACTCACAAATGAGTTTAGGCCGACTAACCTAATCCAGTGAATTACTTTACCACTAGGTCACTTTGATAGTGGTTAATAATTAAAAGTAATTATCCGTTGATTATATTAGAGGATATGTTAGGTTAGTCGGCCAAGCTCGTTTGTTAGCTTAGGGTCCCGTCAACAAACCTTTTAGTTGGAGATATAATTCTTGCACGAACACCACTAGACTAACGGCCCATTGCCACGGTTCAGCTCGGGTCGACGAACAACTTTTTGATAATCCTCATGAAATTTTTCTCGAACATTTAAAATATTTTAGTAACGATACAATTGTCTAAGTTACTTTACCTGTTTCTTCTAAAGATATATACTGTATATCTTTTTACTAGTTAACTCTACAAATAAAACTTAACTCGTAGATTATGAACTGGTCAAGAACTAGAGATTTTCACATCTACATGGAGAAGAAAATGATACATTATGTATATGCTGTTACGTGCACCATTGTCATAAACAACATGCAGTTTATACGATTGATATACTGATTGTTGAGTCGACAAGTCTTTCCTTTGAGCTATCCTTAATTTAACTAACTTATTATATTTGTAATCTCTATTATTTATATCTTTATTCTACTTAAGTACACACTTATCACACGTCTTAGTAATTATAAAAAGTTCTCACAAGCAAATCATTTGACTATGAGATTAATCCCTAACATGGCTTCCAATCATTTCCACATGTAATCCACATTCCTCCCATCATATACTAGTCACTAAAGGACAAACACAAGTGACCATGTGAGACAAGTAGTTGCAAAAGAGTAGGTAAACAAGAACAATGTATCGAGATCTCTCAGTCCTAAAAGCAGTCCTGGTGTGCCAACTGCCAAGATCTTTTAGTTACTAACAGTGTTAAGTATGCAACTGCAAACCAATACCTTGAGGTCTCGGAAACAAGTCTTTGTACGCGTCCATTGCCAGAACTCTACTCGAATATCGATTTAATTAGAGGTGGCAATTACGACTTTCCTAACGCATGAGCCATGCCTGGTTACTCTCTTACCGAGTTACCGTAGGATTTGAAAATATATGAAAATAAAAAATAAAAAAATAATAAAAAAAATACAGCCAAGCCTAAAATAACTCTAATGAGTCAAACAATCTCAAAAAGTCACCCATAATGTATTTTTCGTACATAGAGCCTTCTAAATCGATTTACTGCAAAAAAAACAGGTTTTTCATTGAGAAGTTTATCCATAATCATATTTCCCAGACTAGTTATGTATAGATAATTAAGACAAAAGTGATTCCGGTAAACCCCGCGTAACTCAAAGAAAATACATGTTTTGACTCATTACCCAACCCATCAATTTGCTACTTCTACATATACAAACTGCTAGCCATGTGAGGGAATAAATCTTCTGCTGATCTTTAACTATATACTCAACAACTATATTTGATTCTTACCCATGTGCTTCTACTCCCCTCATTCCCTATATATCACAACATGCTTCAACTCTACTTCTACTTACAAGCAAACAAGTTTTCATTAGTACCATTGTAACCCACAAATGGGTTTCCAAATATCCACAGGATATGAGAGGTTAACAGCTAGTAAAGCTGTTGAGAAGAAGCCGACCAAGCCTAGAAAGTGTCGGTTGTTGGGGAAAATGAGAGGAAGATTTAGGGGTTTCAGAGTAACAAGTACTCGCAGATTAAATTGGAAAGCTTTTTCAATGGTGATAATGTCAAAAAGAGTATCAGGGACGTACGGGAATATAGTAAAAAGAATGGTGATGAGCGGTGCTTATCCTGCCATTGTTTTATCTTGCCAATGGGGATTTCCTGTACTATCTTTATGTAAAAATCAAAGATAACAATGTAATTCACACTGGTGAAGACTGAAGAGCTGTGCATTTACAACTTTTTCTTGCTATTTTATCATATGAAAACAATGATCTAGAACAGATTTTCATGAACAGACCTAGCGGAATGTCTACAACATACTTTGAATTTCTTGGCATTTCATTTGCATTCCACAATAATGCTTTTGTTACCGACAATTCACGAAAACATACCAAATGATTTTACTAAATGATTCTCCCCTTCATAACTGCATTTCTGTTGTAAAGTTTGCTTCTTATATAAATTTTCTAGCTCTCGGCCATGTCTTGGAAAGAACCTAAATTTTGATATTACCCAGGTTCAAGAAAAACTGTTAAATCAGTTGGTACTTAATGCAAAGCAATGGAAAGGTACCATTAGTTCTACCATAATATACATGTTACTGTGGAAATCCACATAAAGAGCACATCTTAAACTACTAAACAAACACCCCCTACCACTATCAAAACTCTAAACCACCCTCTATCCCTGCACCAAACAAAACCAAGTTGACCAACATGTCCAGGTCAACATTAAAAAGGACAGCCCCAAAATGTAAAGCAGCAACACCGAAAATACATGAGCGGGTCCATGGGAGAGTGGGAGCAAAAGTAGTAATTACCAAAATGTGGAGGAAGGCATACCACCAGTTTATAGGGATCCTAAAGAAATTGCTGGATCCATTTGCAATTGCCGGAATTACTCTGGAACTCGTTCTTTAGTCTTTTCACTTCTTGCAAAGCCTGCTTTAAGTCCATTTTGTCAAGTGGCAATTCAGAGAAGTCCTTCAGAAACTGACGAGCCTGAGGAGCGCCTACTGCCATATCATCTGGTTCTGATGGTCTCTTACGCTTACAATCAACCTGTAGGAACATGATTATTAGATTTAGACAACTAGCTTAATCTGAATGTTAACTGTTCATTTTAGGTCATTAAAAAGTTATATTATCTTGTACTCCTGTGAACAAAATGAAATATCACAAAATAAAGAAAAGCGACAATGGAAGTAAATTGGAAAAACAAATAGCTATTGGTATTGATCCCAGGAAAAGAGAGAAAAAAAATTAAGGTGGCAGCACAAAACGGGTCATTTTTTAGTATTATTAAAAAATTGGACGTGCTGATTATGACTACATAAACTATTTATGACGGTAAGAGTGAATTATATATTGTAATAAACTATTTACAAGATTGTATGCATTCAGAATAGACTATAGACAACTCTCAGCCCTTTCAACCCATTTTCCCAGTTCATCGTTTGGCTATATAGATTTAGTTCATCCATTTACGATAATACAACCCAAATTGACCCACTCACAAGTGGGTCACAACTGATGTTTTGCAAATAGTAACCTGGTAGCAAAAAAACGAAACCAATAATAGACTGCAATTATTCGATAGAATTTTAAGTGCTTAAATAACTAAAAGAAAGTAAAAATCTAACCTTTTGTTCACCCTCATTTGCAACAATTGAAAGAGGTGAGAAATCCTCCAACTCCGCTGCTTTTTCTCTAGCAAGAGAAACGACACTTTCGGGAAAGTTTGCAAACTCTGCAACATGGATGCCAAAACTTTGATCACACGCCCCTGGTTCAACCTGAATAATCAACAGGACAAAGAAATAATGGCAAAGTCAGCTATAAACAATGATTTGTGACAGATACCAGTAAAGATTTAAAATTGTAACAATGGTCTGCTTATGGTATTGTATAAATCAACCAACCTTGTAAAGCATTGTTAGCTTTCGGCTCACTGAGTCGATGTGTGCACTGACATGATAATTTGCTATACCAGAAGGTTGACCAGCATTCTCGTGCGCTAATGCAGTCAACTCATGAAAGTGAGTAGCAAACAAAGTAGGTGCTTTAATCACTTCAACCAAATGTTCACAAATGGCCCACGCTAAACCTGCTCCCCAATTAGACATAATTGTAATAAGATAACAATAAGGCCAAAACATCAACATGCGATAAGTAAATCAAGAATCTCATGAGGATTAAAATGGGTGATCAGGTTAAGCTTTACATGCAGAACTACAGATGGAAGGATAAAAGTCCATCAAATTGTAGATGCTTGGAGTGAAAAACTTACCAAATCCATCATAAGTCGATGTCCCTCGGCCCAACTCATCAATAATAATCAGTGACTTATCGGTGGCACCTTTCAAAATTGATGCGGTTTCAAGCATTTCTTGCATAAATGTAGAAACTCCACGTAACTATGCACCACAAATGAAAGTAAAGATTGGTTTTCTACTAGAATGTCAATCAGTATTAAAACAAATGCCAATAATCATGAAATAACGATTACAAACAAATGTACATAAAACTGAAGCTTGGAGACACAATGATGATGAGAAAATGATTTTTAACAAAGACACGTGATCTATCTTCTTAGGCAATGAATGGTGGGTGTTCAAAAATTAGTACTAACATCTAAAATATAAGAGGGTATCTCTTCTAATGGTAATGATTACTTGTGCTATTATGTTAAGTCCGCATTGTTCACCAAGCAGCAATAACAGATGTACCACTTTCAGGTATCAAGTACAGTCAAGATATTTCATTAAACAAATGCATAACAAGGTTTATTATCAGCGTAAAAAATATACATAATATATGTTAGCGATTGCTAGCAAGCTTTATTTAGAAATTGAAAGTTGAAATTAAATGTGCATAATGCATATCAAGCAAGTCCTTATGATTTAACAGGACAAGATATTCTTCTCGCTTTCTGCTCTTATTATGATGTTAAATAGTTTACCTGACAGTCGCCGGCCCCAACACGTGCAAAAATACAATCACGAATAGAAATGCTAGCTTTGTCACAAGGAACAAAAGAACCCACTTGTGCCATAAGAATGTTCACACCAACCTTTACACATAAAAAAATGGTTTAGCAAATTTAAAAGAACTAAATGCAATTTTTTAATTAACTTAAACGTGCAGAAAACTATTTCATAACTGATAGATTTCTACCTGACGAATATAAGTGGATTTTCCACCCATGTTTGGCCCTGTGATTATTTGAAACCAACTCTTTCCCCTAACCTGATAGTTTGTGAGAAAAGATCAAATCAATTTAGTGCCAGTCTTTTTTATATAGCCAAAAAAGGCCTTAAAGTGAAAGATATATCTTACAAGTTTGCAGTCATTTGGTATAAAATTCACCCAATCTTGAGCTTCCACACATGGGTGTCTACTGCCTTCTAATACAATATCTCCTGACTCCTGTTTGAGGTGGCAATTATAACACATTTATATTATAACAGGTCAATTAGAGCTCTACTTGTTACATATGCGCTAAACGGGTGAAATAGTAAAAAATGTAGCTAATAATGTAACGGAACAAAAGTCACCTAGTGTGTTTTCAAATGCTTATCGAAGAAATCATTGTGATTTTTAATATGGTTTATTAGACACATTTAATGCATTACCTACCATATCTTATAGCTGGACAAGAAATAGTCCGTGGGTGAGTCCAACCCAACCGACCCATTTTGAGTATTGACAACATCAAATTGCACTTTTTAACCCGTTACCCAACCCGCATGCTGTCACCTCTGCATATCTTCAAAAGGAAAAATAATATATAAACAACATAAATACAATTCGAAACTATTACCGATGATGTGATTTCTGGTCTTGTATAAGGAGTGGGGCTGCTAGCTGCCAGGTCAGCAAAACTTAGCAAGACATCAAGCTCTGAGATCAATGTAGCCAAACCCTCAAAAACCTGTATAATTGACTAGTCAATGACCATTCATAGAAACATTATAGAAGCCAAATGATAAGTTAAGTGTAGAAACCTCAGAGAAAGTAGCCGTTGTCGTAACAACTCTGGCTACCAGCTCCTTCTGACAGCTCTTATATTCATCTAGTATCTTCTGATATTGGTCTCCTAATTTCTTTAGTTTGGTATTTGTAAATTTTACACCATCTTTTCGAGTTTCAAGAACAATGAAATGGGTGTTCAGCTTCTTCCTTATTTTAGGTTCTTCTTTCTTTGTAATTCTAAAAACATGTCCATACTGTGTACCCTTATCTAGCTTTAAAGCCTTGTCATAAGCCAGATCAAGATCCTCTGCAGTTTGTTTATGCAAATTGTGTATTTGTTGTTCTAGCGACTCTTGATCATCTTTCAAGGACGACAAATGAGAGTCATAACCAGGCGAGATCATGTATTCTCCATTCTCAAGTTGATCAAGGTCCACAGAAACTTCCACAAGACCAATAAATTTATTTAAGTGTTCATCATCAGTCCAATAATTTAAGGGATCCGTGTATCTTTCCTTAATTATTGATGCAAATTGACCATCGTACCGTTCCATTGCACTTTTAATATATGGAAGTCTAATGCTTGACTGCACAAAAAGAGAGCAATTGCATGAATATTCATGATTTACCCAACAAAAGAACTACTTACAGAAAATTACACAAGAATTATCATATAATCATTATGTTACACTCAGTACTGTGCAGTCTGTATAACAACATGTACTGTAAATCCTCTCATTGAGTAAAAAGCTAGTTATTGACCATATTGTATTTATATGTACAACACTATCCCTTGTTATTTTAAAGGTGAGAATCCTTAACAATTTTGCAAACTCAACATGCCTCAGCTTATTGTTTTTTGTGCATTTTATTGTTGGTCACACTCAGAAGTCAGAAGTAGAGATGACAAAATGGGTGGGTAAGGCAGGTTAATGAAACTGGTCAAAGCAGTTTCGGGTCAATAATAATCTGATTTATTGAATTAAATGATTTAAAATATATAATACGAATTAAAAAGAAACTTTGAGCGATGTCAGCCCATTTGATGCATACCCTATTTAGCTATTTGTTTTGACTTACTTTAACCCTTTAAAGACAAAATGCAGCCCAAACAAACCACTTATTAGTAAATGCTCATAATTGCCAACTCTATTTCCAAGCATGACATAAATAAATTCTAAATGTGGCCAAAGAATATCCAAAACTCAATTTATGAACCATCAAAAAATCATAACCAAACAAAAATGCAAACAAAGTAAGTTAAAAATGTACCTGATAAAGCTTGACAATATGCAACAAACTAGCTCTTCCCTTCTCAACTTGGCGCATCATTCGCTCAATATCACATATCCTCTTCAAGTGTTGCCTCATGTCCAGACGAAAACCAGTATCCTCCACAAAAGCTTGCACTAAATCTAGCCTAGCATTTATCTCTGTAACATCCATCAAAGGTTGTTTTAACCACATGTGCAGTAACCTCCTACCCATGCCAGCTGTACACGTTCTATTCATGAGACCAAAAAGGCTAAAGTTTTTATTGGCATCTGTTTTACTCTCCATGACGTTCAGTGCCCTCATAGCAGCAGAATCTAATCTCATGTAATTATTAAGATTATACTGACAGATACTAAAATTTCCATAATTGTTCTCATCAGCAAGTAACTCGGCATAAGACAATAAAACACCTAAAGCCATAGGTGCAAATTCAAAAGCCGCAACTAGGTCACGAACTGGTTCACTTGAACCCTTGACAAGCCTACCAAGATCCTGAGCTACATCTCTTCCTTTGAACTCGGCTTTCTTTCTTTCAGTTACCATCACACCACATTTAGACATTACATCATGCAGTGGTTTACACTCAGTTAGCTTGGTAATTTCAATAGGCAGAATGCATTCTTTGCAACCAAGAGCAACTAAAGCTGATTCAACGTTTGTAAAGTGGCTGTCATCAAGAAACTCAGCAATTCCGAGCACCCGTTTAGCAAGATCAACATAACCCAAACCAACGGTGCACCCCGGCTCACGGAAGTTCGGAATCAGAGCTACAATCACAGGCGAATCTTGCATGTCATTGTTTGCAAATAGAATGTCTTCAAAGCTGCCAAGATTACCAGGAGTTCCTCTTTTTGTT
This sequence comes from Artemisia argyi, assembly GCA_030686995.1. Taxonomy (NCBI): domain Eukaryota; kingdom Viridiplantae; phylum Streptophyta; class Magnoliopsida; order Asterales; family Asteraceae; genus Artemisia; species Artemisia argyi. Next base: position 48,950,862 of record CM060702.1, on the reverse strand, counting down.
ATTCTCCAGTTTGACCCACTACCTTCAAATAGCTCGAGACTATGATCAGTTCTTTCTAGAAGAAGGTCACGAACAATTGTCTCGAACATAGTTTTGCTTACACTAACACTAGATAAAGCATCAGAACCATTGCTGATTTGTCTTAAAACCGTTGTTGTATGGTAATATGTTTTTGCAATAAAAGTAGCGTTTTCGCCATGAGCAGTGAAATAGTCCTGAAAATAAATCCCCATTAAAAAGATGAGAATTGTTAAAAGATAGAAAAAAATTAGCAGATAACAGAAAGCATGTTAATTTGTGAAGTAACATTTATAGACATGTTGTTGCCAGCTATCACCAATATAGGATCTTTTATAAGTTCTTATTACTGCAATATTTCATTAAAAAAATTCCCTTTTTTAAACTTCACTTGAATGTCGTAAGCATAAGCATGATACATCAGCCAAGTAAAAGTAAGCACACCTATGAATTGGAACATGATTTCAAAAGAGACATAACTCGCCAGTTAACATAAAAATTAAGTTACACTAACTTTGGCCATCACTTTCATCTTTATCCACCATCAATTAATACAGTACAAAGTAAATAGCTGCCAAATTTATGCTGATATAGAATAGATTTTATGAGTTCTAACAAAATGACCATAGTTGTTTATATTGTGTTTTCGACGATTGCATTTGTTAATTTTATATAAAGTGTATGTCAAACCAGCCCACAAACAAGTCAACTCTTGATAGATCATGGACTTGCGAAGCATTTTCATAAATTCAACAAAACAAATGATGGTGTTTAACAAAATGACGAAAGTTGAAAACCAACATTAACAACAAAAATGAGAATTAAGAAGAGTAAGATTGTGTTTGCAACAACCTAGACTTACGCATATGTTAAACAGAAATAAAAATAAAATAAATAAATAAAAAATAATTAAAAATAAAAAAACATGACCCATAACTCATATCATAGGTATTATTTATCTGAAAATGTTTCTCGGTTTAGGACCGAAGCACGTCACAAGTTCTAACGCCACATCCCACATAATTATAAGAAGATTGACTAGAAAACTATAAAATGGTAGAGTAAGGCAAAACCATAGGCAGGTACTGCAACATGGATGTTTGCAAAAATAAGGAATATGATAATGAACTAATAGAAATGAGATGCAAAATAAAACGCATCAAAAGATTTATATCGGCAGTCACTTGCAAACAAATAACAAGGGGCAATTGTAAGTTTCCCTCCAATACATTTTCATATTCATCCCGCAAATTGCTTTAATCCAAGTTATCTTGCGCAAACTTCTAGGTTATAATAATTTAATCACGCAGGTTCCAATAGAACACAGGGATTGTCCTACTATGATGTAAGTGTAGCATAACGTACTAAATCTCATCATACTTTATTATTCATTTTCAATAACTTTGAAAGTTTGAATTACATATCCCGTTATCATTCTTCTTATTAAGTTTCAATTCGTGCCACATGCACTCTAAAGACATTCTGGCTCTAATTCAAGCGGTAAATTCACTAGTCACTACATTCGCACATATTAAATTATTAACTGTCAAGTAAGTGATTCACTTTCGCCCCAATAGAGGTAATTTCAAAAAGACGTAACATACTCATAACTTTATTTCGTAAAAAGGGTAACTTAAGTTAACATACTTATGCCAAATTTACAGTAAGGTATAAAAAAAAAAGACTAACCCTTCGATCGAAAAACCGAACAGCCTTCAGGTCCTGCACATCAAATTAACAATATTCTTCGATCAGAGGGTTAGAAATAATAAGCAGATAAAGCACAAAAATAAGCAATCCCAAACACCCTTTTAGCAGTAATAAAAAAACATCCCTTTATAATAATAATAATAAAACTTACAGTGGGTAATTTCTTGAAGAAGGTTAGAAACCCCTGAGCTTGTTTAGCATCTACAATAATCAATCAAATCAAATAATTATAATTAATTTTGAAAGTAAAAAAATATGAAATGAATTATAAAAATAGAGTGCCTAATTTGAGTTCAGGAAGCTTGTTGTGGTCTTGTAAATCGCCGCCTTCCATCTTTTGATTCTCAATTGTAAAATGAACAGAATGAATTAAAATTAGTACGAATTATTTAAAGAGTGGATGGTGTGAATTTTGACAGAGGGTTAGGGTTTGGGGGTTTTAGGCGGGAAATCTACGCGGGTATGGTAGGAATCACATTTGGGGCGGGGCTGCTTTTTTATACACGAATTACTAAATCTTTTAGGCTTTTCTTTTTTTTCTATATCCTTATTTTGCATCAAATTTACATATGTCCAATAATTAAAACCTTAAAATACATATTAAACATCATTATACTCTTGTTTTCCTTTTTATTGTAGTCGGGTGTTAGTCGAGTCGGGTTGGTCGGGTTCAGATCAATTCGGGTCGAGGCTAAAAACTCATACCCGAACTCGACTCTATTTAGAACCTTGGTTATGTTCATGTCTATTCGGGTAGAGTTCTAAATAGAGTTGGGTTCGGGTATTTTTTTTAGTCTCAACCTGAACCTGACTGTAATTATAATGAAAAGAGAAACAAATGTATAATGGTCATTTTAAAATCAAATGATATTTAATATGTATTTTATGGTTTTAATTATATATAAATTGGGTATTTGGACGTATATGATAATTTTAAGTTTTAGATTGGATATATATGAAAATTTTAAGTTAGGTTAGATATATACGTAATTTTAAGTTTATATATATTTAAGTTTTATGTTATGTTGGGGATATATGTAATTTTAATGCAAAAGAGTGATTAATATGAAATTCCATTTTTTTTTCTTTTTTTTCTTTAACTAAATCTAAATTACATCACTTTTTTTCTCTTTTTAACTCATACTTTTAATTAAGTAGAAAACAAACAACTTTTTACATGATTTTAAACATTAATTTCTTTTTTAATATTAAAGCAATTAACTCAAATACAAACACCATCAAATAATTGTGCTGTAACATTTGTATTTTTAAGTATTAAGAATTTTTTTTAAAAGATAGTCTTTCTGTCTTAAAATTAGCTTTACATGTCCCCCTTTCGTCGACCGGTACTTATGTGTTTAGGGGGTGCGTAGCAGAAATCAGGCTTGAAGCTATCACTGTATCAACAAGCGTCTTCACCTTCTTATTTTAGAATGTTCCAAAATAATTATTGCTTTTTATTTCAACTAATTATAAAAGAGTTTAGCGGATAATAATGATATTGATTGTTTAAAAAATGAATTGACCTTACTTTTTCAAACTGTGTGTTTTTTTTATCAAAAGACCATAATTTTGAACTGAATGGAGTAATGAAAAATCGATTGGTTTTCGTATAATAGCTAACGATCGTAATATCTATAGTAAGTTGTTGAGGTTTAATACTTCATTACACTGTTTTTGTACATTAAATCTTGATCGTTGTAGTAATATTTTTTGACTTTCCTTAGAGCATTGGGTACCCTCTCGCTCCGTCGTGTGGTGTCGTTAAGGTTGTAAAAATCGCTAGGCGCTAGTGAGGCGGTCGGGTAGGGTCAAGCGATTAATCGGTTAGGCGGGGATTAATCGGGGATTAATCGGATTGGAATTTTTATGCACAAAATTGTAATTTTAGATATTATATTGTATTATATGTATAAGATAAGCATAATACATCAAAGTTCAAACATTTCAAGTGTTCAAATATAAACATAATAACATAATTCTTTAAAGTTCAAAATCAAACATAGATATTACTCGGTTTGTTGACCATTTTAAGTGATCGTCGACTAATTTTATCTGATAAATCGGTTTGTTGACTAATTTTTAAGCAAATTTGTCCGACTTTTAAGCGATTTTGTTGACCTAATTTTAAACGATTTTATCCAATTAGACCTATTTTGTTCGATTAATCGGTTTGTTGACCGATTTTTAAGCAATCTTTGACCAAAGCGATTAAATAGACCAATTATGATAAATCAAGGCGCTTAGTGAGCGATCAGCGATTATGCAGGGATTAATCGGCCGCCTGGGCCAATTTTTACAACAGTGGGTGTCGTAGAAAAAGTGTTGTTACCTTAGCACTTTTTCATATAACGCTAAAATCCATCACACCACATAAAACACACATCCCTCCTATTTTTTGGTGTCATGAGACACCCTCTAGCTTACACATAACCCACTAAAATACAAATACAACACACATAAAAAATGAAAAGTACATGACCATTTGGTTTGGTAGGGAAGATGTGACACACGAAATGCCACCCCAGAGTATGGGTCTCATGTTTTTGAGTGGCGTTTTGGAGAGAACGTTGGGTGATTGCGCAACGTACCTAGAGTTCTTATAATAGCTTGCAATTTAATTTCTAACTTTCCTTACATTTGCTAGCAAGTTGAAGTAACCTATTTCAAATATTTAATATTCGAATTATGTAAATACAAGTAAGAAGCTAGTAAGATATTTTCTTTAAATATGCACGCCTCATTTATTTGGTTGTAGGTAGTTAAGCATAAGTGATGTTGCTTTGTAATTAAGCCCGTTTTGTTTGTAGATGGGTTTATGATTTAAATTTTAATTTAAATTTGAAGTAAGAGAAAATATTATATTTAATTTGTAAATATTTTTTAATGGTTAATAGAATAATTAATAATTAAAATTAATACTGAAAAGACAGTAAATTATAGTAAATTATGGTTGACATTTATTTAAGAATATTAAATAATCTTTAATATTGTGAATGGTCAAAACCCCACCATATTAAATGGGGTGAAAATTTGAAACTACCGCATGAAACCAATATGATAAAATCAGACAATTGATTTTGCTTAACTGTCAACCCAACCTTAAACCCCTCAATCAAACTACATCTCAGTAAAGATAACCCGACAATGAGAAAAGTGAAGTTACTTTTATAACTTATTTATTTTGTTATCTATATTTTGATTAAAGAGAAAAGTTCAAGCAAAAATGATGTTGCTTTGTAATTTGTAAAGATAATCGACAATGAGCAAAGTGAAGTTACTTTTATAACTTATTTATTTTGTTTTTTATACTTGATTAAAGAGAAAAGTCCAGTTATAAACTATTAATTTTTATATACTTAGTGACAAGTCTTAATCACTTGTTTTACTAGGAAAAAAAATTAACTTTGTTTAATAAAATTCAATTCCACGTCCTTTTTAAGAAATCTAAAAAGCCGTTAATCGCAAGCGACCATGGCGCCACCCACGGTACGGTACGCCATCACTGATTTTGGGCTGGTGGTGAAAACGCAACTGATGGCACTCCCGTACCTCCTGCTCTTAAAAATTACATGTATATATATCTAATCTAAAACTTAAAATTATCATATATGTCCAATAATTAAAAACTTAAAATACATATTAAACATCATTATACTCTTGTTTCCCTTTTTATTGTAGTCACATATAGGGGTGTTAGTCGAGCCGGGTTGGTCGGGTTCGGATTAATTCGGGTCGAGGCTAAAAACTCATACCTAAACCCGTCTCTATTTAGAACCTTTTTTAGTCAGGTTCGGGTCTATTCGGGTCGAGTTCTAAATAGAGTTGGGTGACGAACCTGATCCGACTAACACTCCTATGTTGTAATTATAATGAAAAAAGAAACAAGGGTATAATGGTCATTTTAAAATCAAATGATATTTAATATGTATTTTATGGTTTTAATTATATATAAATTGGGCATTTGGACATATATGATAATTTTAAGTTTTAGATCAGATATATATGAAAATTTTAAATTAGGTTATATATATATATATATATATATATATATATATATATATAAAGTTTAAGTTTATATATATTTAACTTTTATGTTATGTTGGATATATATGTAATTTTAATTCAAAAGAGATATTAATATAAATTCCAATTTTTTTTCTTTTTTCCTTTAATTAAATCTAAATTACATTACTTTTTTTTTTTTTTTTTTTTTTTTGTAAATTGCAAAAATGGTCACTAACGTATCACGAAATTGCAAAAATGGGACCGAGTCATAAAGGCATGCAAATTTGCCACTAACGTTTGGTAAAAGTGCAAAATAGCCATTTTCACTAACTTTTGTTAGTTTGCTCGACAAGTGGCACGTGAAATGACTAATATACCCTCTTCTTCTTCCCCACTATCAGAGACATAATTTGCAATTTACCCCAGTTCATTTTTCCTTGATTAGAAGCCACCACATCACAAACACAGCCACCAACACCACCACCCTCTACCACCACACAAGCAACACCACCACCCTCTACCGCCACCACCACCCTCCACCGCCACAACCAACACCACCACCCATTTAATATTGGTTAAAGGCTTACAGAGTTACAACTAACATCATTTGCCTTAAACCCATTTGAATCTCTAGCCTAATATCTCAATATTGTGTCAATTGTTAATTACAATAGCTTTTATTCTATTTGATTCATCTTTATGTAATGGACTTTTATTCTATTACATCAAATATAATGACCCCTAATCAGCTTACTAGCTGACTAATTGAATGATCTACATCTATATAGTTTTGAGTTTTTAACAACTCATTTTACAGGTTCTAATCGCTTACAAAGCTATCTTTTATATCACCAATAATCCCCACACGAGCACAAACCATCTGCAAAATTTAACCTTATTTTTAGGGCAAATTTAATGTTGTTCACAAAGTTATAAGTCAAGTATTTATGTCTGCAAAATTATAAGGGACTGACAGCACTTGCAAAACCTCTACTGGAACAAATTTAATTTAGTTCGTGTTCTTTGTTAGTGTATCCTTGTGAGTTGTGAGACGAGGGTTTTGGTTGTGCAAAGTTTATGTATTACCCCTGGTTTAATTCTTCCCACAAATGACAAAACTCAATGCACTTATTCACAGGGTAAAACTCTAACCTGCTTGTGGTCCCACTATCGTAGCCAGTTGAACAGGATATAAAAACCCTTTCAAGGTAAAGGTAGCACAGTTCTTTTTGTCTATGGTCAACAAGAGACACACCAAGGGACTGACATGTTTGTATCTCCGGCAAAATGTGAATTAACCGCTTCACTGAGATTGCCACCATGTTCCTAACCATCAAAAAAGAACAACATACATAGTTGAGCACTTCAGCCAATCAAAATTCACATAATGAGGTGTATTAACATAAATTCGTGACCTTAAAAGTCTTTTAAAAAAAAGTATACATTATGATATGCCCTTTACAGTATCCATTTTTAGGCGGTTGACTTTTTATATCTCCAATGTTAAACTTATTTATCCGGTACTGTAATTTTCAGGAACCAACCAAGACGAAACATCCTCAACTGCATTATGAATCAAAAATATATATGCTTCTTCAGCGAGAAAGTGAGTATCTATCTCTGTGCGTGTGTTTACTTTGTTTAGGTTGATATACTTTAAATCCTAAAATATGGCCATGTTTAAATAAATCACCAATCTATCCTTGCTACTAAAACATATAAATATATAACATTCCCCCATTCTGGTAAACGAGTGCTTGTTGCATCTATAAATTAATAATCCAAAGAATTTTACTACTGGAATTCCAAATTGTTTACAGTCATTATTATTGTTTGTGTGATTTGATCAGGTCTTCTTTCCATTTTTACGTGATTATTATTGTGTTTCTTTCAATAAATATATATTTGATTATAGATTATGCACAATCAAGACAGAATCTGTTTGTATGTACGTATGTTAAAATGAAATGAGAAATTTTTATTATTATTAAGGTTTTGTTTCGTGGGGAAGAATGTATGTTATGGAAAATATTGTGTAGTGGTAAACGGTGGTGGTGTTGGTTGTGTGGTGGTAGAGGGTAATGGCAATGGTCGTGTGGCGGTAGAGAGTGGTGGTGATGGAAATAGTGCAGGGACATTATTTGCAAGTAATTATGACGTATAGATGAGGGTATATTAGTCATTTTGCATGTCACTTAACAAGCAAACTAATGGGCGTTAGCAAAAAAATGCTCTCGGTGGCTATTTTGCACTTTTACGAAACGTTAGTGGCAAGTTTGCACGCCTTTATGACTCGGTCCCATTTTTGCAATTTCGTGATACTTTAGTAACCATTTTTGCAATTTACATTTTTTTTAACTCATACTCGTACTTTTAATTAAGTAGAAAACAAACGACTTTTTACATGATTTTAAACATTTTTTTTAATATTAAATCAATTAACTCAAATACAAACACCATCAAATCATTGTGTTGTAACATTTTTATTTTTAAGTATTAAGAATTTTTAAAAAAGATAGTCTTTCTGTCTTAAGATTAGCTTTACCCGTCCCCCTTTCGTCGGCCAGTACTTATGTGTTTAGGGGGTGCGTAGCAGAAATCAGGCTTGAAGCTCTCACTTTATCAAAAAGCGTATTCACCTTCTTATTTTAGATTCCAAAATAATTATTGCTTTTTATTTCAACTAATTATAAAAGAGTTTAGTGGATAATAATGATACTGATTGTTTAAAAAATGAATTGACCTTACTTTTTTCAAACTGTGTATTTTTTTTTATCACAAGACCACAATTTTGAACTGGATGGAGTAATGAAAAAATGATTGGTTTTTGTATAATAGCTAACGACCGTAATATCTATAGTAACTTGTTGAGGTTTAATACTTCATTACACTGTTTTTTGTACATTAAATCTTGATCGTTGTAGTAATATTTTTTGACTTTCCTTAGAGCATTGGGTACCCTCTCGTTCCGTCGTGTGGTGTCGTAGAAAAAGTGTTGTTAACTTAGCACTTTTTCCTATAACGCTAAAATCCATCACACCACATAAAACACACATCCCTCCTATTTTTTGGTGTCATGAGACACCATCTAGCTTACACATAACTCACTAAAACACAAATACAACACACATAAAAAAGAAAAAATACATGACCATTTGGTCTGGTAGGGACGATGCGAGACACGAAATGCCACCCCACAGTACGGGTCTCGCGTTTTTGAGTGGCGTTTTGGAGAGAACGTTGGATGATTGCGCAACGTACCTAGAGTTCTTATAATAGCTTGCAATTTAATTTCTAACTTTCCTTACATTTGCTAGCAAGTTGAAGTAACCTATTTCAAATATTTGATATTCGAATTATGTAAATACAAGTAAGAAGCTAGTAAGATATTTACTTTAAACATGCACGCCTCATTTATTTGGTTGTAGGTAGTTAAGCAAAAGTGTTGTTGCTTTGTAATTAAGCCCGTTTGGTTTGTAGATGGTTTATGATTTAGATTTTAATTTAAATTTGAATTTGGTATTGGATTTAAATTTGAAGTAAGAGAAAATATTATATTTAATTTGTAATTATTTTTTAATAGTTAATAGAATAATTAATAATTAAATTAATACTAAAAAAAATTATAGTTGGCATTTATTTAAGAATATCAAATAATCTTCAATATTGTGAATGGTCAAAACCCCACCATATTAGATGGGGTGAAATTTTGAAACTACCGCGTGAAACCAACATGATAAAATCAGACAATTGATTTTGCTTAACTTTCAACCCAGCCCCACTTAAACCCCTCAATCAAACTGCATCTCAGTAAAGATAACCCGAAAATGAGAAAAGTGAAGTTACTTTTATAACTTATTTATTTTGTTATTTATATTTTTTTATTAAAGAGAAAAGTTCAAGCAAAAATGATGTTGCTTTGTAATTTGTAAAGATAACCGACAATGAGGAAAGTGAAAAGTGAAGTTACTTTTATAACTTACTTATTTTGTTTTTTATACTTGATTAAAGAGAAAAGTTCAGTTATAAACTATTACAGTAATTATTATATACTTAGTGACATGTCTTAGTCACGTGTTTTATTGGAAAAAAAAATAACTTTATTTAATAAAATTCAATTCCACGTCATTTTTAAGAAAAGTACATATCTAAAAAGCCGTTAATCGTAAAACAAAACAAATTACAGCATCACAACGAAATTTAATTATTTTTTAATAAAATAGTACTTTCATATGCTTTCGACAAATTTTATTATTTTGTTTTCCCGGTACAAGAATTTGCATGGCATATCACATATGATATACTCTAATCTGTAAGTTCGAACACTCAATATTTTGTCGTAAAACGGGCATAAATATTTGCATCGAACTAAAAAAGATTCATCAATTTTACATTGAAAAATACACATCATTAACTTTTTAACTATATATCAGATATAAATTTTGAATCTGAATAAATACAGTTTCGAGAACATATAAGATTTTTTTTCGATATTAAAACTTGTTTGATAGCTCACATGTGACACAAAACTTATCTGTAAGTTTGAACACTCAATATAGTGTCGTAAAATGGCCAAGTATTTGTGTAGAACTAAAAAAGATGTACCGATTTTTGCATTTAAAAATACAAATCCTTAACTCTCTAACCATATATCACAAATAGTATTTTGAACCTCTAAATTAATACAATTTATTCATAAAAGTTGGGGGGGGGGGGATGATATTCAAACTCGTCTGACATATCACATATTATATAACACCAATTTGTAAGTTCGAACACTTAACATGTTGTCGTAAAATGGACAAAAGTATTTTTTGGTTATGTGTGCAATGTATAACGTATAAAGTATAAACTCATAGTCAATTATATACGAGACCTAAAGGTCACACATATATAACGGCAGACTCTTAAATTATATATATATATATATATATATATATATATATATATATATATATATATATATATATATATATATATATATATGATGAGTGCTCAAACACTCATCATTTTTGGTCTAATCTGAACTGCAAAACATACAAAAACACTCAGTAATGCATCAAAATACTGAAAATATTTCAAAATTGTGTTTTATATGTTTTAGATGCAAAATGAGCAAAAACAAATGAAAAACGTACAAAGTTTGCAAAATTGGCAGTTTCAGTCCCCCAACTTTCATAAAATTACAAAACTAGTCCCTGGAAATTCAAAATATGGAAAATTATCACCAAAGGTCCTTTCACAATCACAAGTTGTCATATTTTGTCCTTTGGTGAAAAATCTGAAAAGTTTTGGAAAATTACAAAATTAGTCCCTGGAGTTTTAAACATTGGCAGATTTGGTCTCTGGTGGGATAATTTTGAAAGAAAAATCATTTTGGGTCCTTGGGAAGTTACAAAAATCATTTTTAGTCCTTGGTGTGAAGTTTGGAGAAATGTCAATTTTGGTCCTTCAAGTTTGATAATTTGACAGTTTTGGTCCCCGGGTGATTATAATGGAAAATTTCAATTATGGTCCTTATACTATTGGAGTTGGGCAACATTGGTCTTTTGGAACACTTTTGGAAAGTGACAAATTCAGCCCATCAGTTTCAGTTATTACATGAATGGTCCTTGTGATTTATTAGCATAACCAAATTGGACCCTTATGTTTTAAATAAACCAAACCAATCCCTACCCTTTATAATAATCTGGTCCACAAACTCAGCCCACCCAAAACTTAAAACCCTTAGCCCACCAAGCCCACTCCCCGTTTATATTAAAGTTCACCCGGTCAACACCTTGGTCAAACGACCAGTCAACACCACCATCCCCTCTACTCTCCCTGAAAACCAGCTTCCATGTCTCACCTCCCCCCTCCTCTCTCCCACAAAATACTCACCAACCATCATTAATTCTCACACCAACCTTACTTCCCCCCTCCTCATTAATGCCTCACTTACCCCCACTCAAACTGCCCCTTCCCAATTTCCCGTCAAAAGAGTTTGAACGGTTGAGATCAAAGCAAGCCATCCAATGGCTGTGATTCAAGTGGGAAAAGCAAAGGAACACTCCAGGGCTTATAAAAGAAGAAAAAAAAAAGAGAGAAAGAAGTATTAGTGTAGCAGTAGAGTAGTTTTTTAAGCTTATTTGTATTTTTTAATGTAAAAGTTAATTTTTCAAGCTTTAATTTAGCTCTTTCAGTTGTATCCAGTTTAGTTTGAGTAATACAAGCTTTGTTTAAACTTTAATTTCAGTTTCATTCACAAATTAAGTTTATGCTTAATTTCCTTTAAATCTTACTTAAATCTTATGTTGTTGAAACTTGTTGGAAATTGGTCATTTGAACTCATTTAAGTCACTGAGGTACTTTCCTAAGGTTCCTAAGTTACTACCAGCTCTAATTTAGTTTTACTTAAAATATTAAAAAAAATTACTCATAAAATAAGTAGAAAATAAAAATTAGTTGTAAAGAAGCCTGATGCAAGGAAACTGGTTGTTTTTGGATTCTCGTGGGTTTAGTACTTCTTGGGAAGTGTTAGGAAATGTTTGAGACCTGGTTCTTGCTTTTCTTTGATCACACTGCCCTTTGTAAGTCTGTGATGAGTGTCTAAATACTCATCATTTTATACCAATCTGAGCTGCCAAAACATCCAAAAACACTCAAATATACATCAAAATACTTAAAATATCTTAAAAGTGTGTTTTCTATGTTTCAAATGCAAAATATGCAAAAACAGATGAAAAACGTACAAAGTTTGCATAATTGACAGTTTCAGTCCCTCAAGTTTCATAAATTGGCAAAACTAGTCCCTGGTTATTCTAAAAACATGAAAAAGTCACCAAAGGTCCTTTTTAATCATAAAGTTACATATTTAGTCCTTTGGTGCAAAGTTTCATAAAATTACAAGTTTAGTCCCTGTACTTTAGAAATTGACAGAAATGGTCCCTGGGATGTAAAAACTTTGAGAAAATCAATTTTGGTCATTGTAATAATAATCTTTTGCAGGAATGGTCCTTGGTGTGAAGTTTGGCAGAATTACATAATTGGTCCCTGAAGTTTGGTGAATTGGCAAAAATAGTCCCCGGGTATTTCAAAAATGAAATATATCAAAAATATCCTTGTACTATTCACATCTTGGCAAGTTTAATCCTTATATGAACTTTGGGAAAATGCCACATCATACCCTCAACTTTGACCAAATTACAAGAATGGTCCTTGTGCATAAATAAACCAAACCGGACCCTATGTTTTATTTAACCCAAAATACAAACTAATCCACTATCCTAATAATCCAAACCCACCCTTATACCAATCCACCAGGCCCAACTTTGCCAGCCCAGTCCACCACCCCTGATAATACCAGGGTCAATACCCGGTCAACCCAACCAAAACCACCCCAGCTTTCCTTTTCCCTCCCAAACCACCACTTCCACCCCTACCTATTTGATTATTCATTTCTCATCCCCAAAACCCTTTGATTCTACTTTCTTCCACTTGTCCCATAATTAATTCTAATGGCATCTCTCGATGACGATTTCTTTAAACAAAGGGCCTGTAAAAGTAAAGTTGAAAAACTCATGGCCTTGTCAAAAATGTCGAGATGTTATGTTGATTATGATGGACCTTCGATTCCTATTCCCTCTCCGGTGAGGGAAAGAGATCATGAAACCGAGGTGAAAAAGGACCTTGTACTTTCCTCTGACGATGGAGGTGCTAAATACGTCCAAACCACGGTTGTCCAAAAACCTGAGCTCACAAATGCTCCTAAACCTTCAAGAATCAATCCTGATCTTTCACGGTTTACGGTTAAAAGTTTGTCAAGCAAACGTACAGAGCTTAGGGCAATTACTGAAAAGAACGATTTGCCTAATCTTCACAATTATCAAAAACAAAAACCCGAGACCATAACGGAAGTGGTGGAAATTGCTAGCTCTCAGAGCACATCACTTGTCCCACCTCCAGATTTTGTTCCTTGTGTCGGTTGTGGTGAGCCTCTTTTCGGTTTTCCATGTCGTTGGTGTACATGTGTACAATGTGGTAATGATATTCAAAATGGGAGTTGTTTGTTTTGTGGGTCGAGTAATTCATTTGCTTATGATCCTAATCAAAACTCATTCAACAACTCCTCAAATTTTTCAAACTACCCATCACATTCATACGAACAAGAATCATATTATCCAAATATCAATGATGCTTCGTATCAAAATACACCAAGCCAGACTCAACAGTTTAACTGTTGTGAGTACTGTGGAGGTCCACACTTTAGCTCTGATTGTCAAACAAGGAATCCATTTCCTTGTAACAATTACGACTATTCATTTCAAGACCCACCTCCACAATACCAAATGAACCAAGCAACTCCTCAAAACCAGCAAGACCCTTGTCTAGAGGTTCTTGAAAAACTTAAAAACATTAGAGAGGAGTTAGCTAATATGTCGTTTCACAATGCACCAAGTTCTTCTTGTGTATGTTGTGGGGGTCCTCATAATGATGATCAATGTCAACCTTCCGGTTTTGACACATCCACACCCCCACAATTTCCACTCATTCAAAATTCTCGTGATAAATCTATCGCATAATTACTTGTTGAAGAACGAGATTCTGGTAAAAGCATGGAAGATTTAATTGCTGAGCAAAGAGTAGCCAAAATACGTGCCAATATTCGCTATGCTGCTTTTTATGAGTACGATGATGACAGTGATGATGATGATAACATTGTTATCAATCAAAAAGATTCATCGAGTTCATCAGTTGAGACTTCTTCCATGGAAATACAGGGAGAAAAAGAATATAACTGAATCACCAGCAGCAGAAATAATGGAACTTGTAGACTCCATTACTGCTAGTCCTTCTCAGCTCCCTCTGTATGATGTTATCACACCCGAGGTTCCCACTCACTCTCTGAGCATGGGGGACGAGCATCTTGACACTATTCCTGCAAAGGAATCTGACGAATTCATAAAGTCTAGTGTTGAGAACCTTGTCCCAATCCCAAGTGAGTCACAGGGAATTCTTGATCATATGTGTGATATTCCTACCTCCCTTGATAATCCAAATGATCAAATTGAGAATATCTCTAATTCCAGTAATGATTATATATCTTATGGAGACATTGAGTATGTTGAGGCATCACTGCCTCATTCTGATGTTGATCCTCTTCTTGAGGATTTAACAGAGGAACTCACTCACATCATTCCACTTTTATCTGGAAGTAATGATGATATTCTTGATTTTGAAGCCGATATGGGAGAAACTAAAAATCTTTTAAACTCTAATCCCAACATCGAGCTTAGTACTTCACATACTGATGAAAATTCTTTATCTTCTGGAGACATCAGTTATGTGGAGGAATTACCTTCTGAGCTTGTCAACTCAGAAGAAGAGAATGATAATCACTTTGTTCCCGAAGCAGTCAAGACTACTCTCACCAATCCTCTATATGAATTCGAATCTGAATTCACTTTGATTTCTGATAATCAAATCTTTGATATTCAGAATGAGGATTGTGATGAGTTCACAGCGGAACAAGAATTCACAGATTTACATCCCCTTGTTCCTGAAGCATTCAAAACTACTATCACCAATCCTCTATTTGAATTCGAATCTGAATTCATTTTGATTGATAATCCAATTTTTTATATTCAGAATGAGGATTGTGATGAGTCTACAAAGGAACATGAGTTCACGGATTTACATCTTGTGAATGATTCTCTTTACGAGGAGTTCTCCTTTGAACTCACTCATATCATATCTCTACCGGAGTATGATAGTTTCTATTTTGATCTAGATATACCCATAATATGTCTTGATCAAACGAGCTTAAAAGAGGAGATTCATGAAACAATGAATTCTCCTATTGATGATGAGGAGTTAGTTATGATTTTCATCATGACTTTCTTTCTTTTCTTCATATATTCCGTGGCTTCTCCTGTTCTTCACTCTTTCGGGAGTGAGGACATTATCTTTGACCCCGGCATTCTCATTTATAAATTATGAGCCGGGTGTCATTATGTCTCATCGGAGTGGAACTTTCACGTGTTTATCCAAATATCTTGAATGAAAGTCCGATGCAGATTGTCTCTTCCACTTCCCCATGGACAAATTAATTTGGGGTCGAGTCAAGTTAGCGACTCGGTAATCAAAAACAGTAGCATGTACATAGGTTTTCACCCATGTTTCACTCTAGTGTGGGGGAGATGCCCCACATGTTATATATATATATATATATATATATATATATATATATATATATATATATATATATATATATATATCCTCAAAAAAAAAAATATATATGTAAATATAGTGATAGCTTCTATTTAAGAAGTTTTATCTAAAAAAATAATTGTATGTATATACATCTTAAATAAAGGCTAAGGAATATTTTCTTCTTACGTTCTAAGTGTTGGTTTAATTCCCGGTACTTTGAATGTTGAGGACAATATTCAGTTCTAAGTGTGGGGGGAGATTCGTTATTCTAACGAATTTAAACACATGTTCCATCAAGAACCTCCATTTTAGCCCAAATTTTAAAATTTTTTCTCACTTAGAACGCAATAAATGGTTATCAGTCCGCCATGTCTAACTCACATAAGGATTGGCTAATCCAGGAGCAAACGGCTCTTGGTAAAGACATCTCAAAACCGTTGATGGCTTGCAATTTGCCAAAAATTGTATGGTTCCTCAGCTCCCCATATCCCATAAAGCGAATGAGTTGACTAGCCCGCAAGATTATGGCTTGTGGTAAAGGCCGTGGAAAAACCATAATTGGTAATCAGCTCACCAAGATGTTGACTATTCCATCAAGAGTTGGCTAGTCCAGAAGCAAACGGCTTTTGGTAAAGACTAATCAAATCCGTTGACAGCTGGTGATTTGCTCAAAATCACACGGTTATCAGATGTACCACAGTTCTTACATCTGGCTACTCCAGAAGTGATGGCTTTTGGTAAAGAGTTTTTCAAATCCATTAAGTTTTTCTCAAAAGATTGCTAGGGACTAGCAATAGTTTAGTGTGGGGGATTGATGAGTGTCTAAATACTCATCATTTTATACCAATCTGAGCTGTCAAAACATCCAAAAACACTCAAATATACATCAAAATACTTAAAATATCTTAAAAGTGTGTTTTATATGTTTCAAATGCAAAATATGCAAAAACAAATGAAAAACGTACAAAGTTTGCATAATTGGCAGTTTCAGTCCCACAAGTTTCATAAATTGGCAAAACTAGTCCCTGGTTATTCTAAAAACATGAAAAAGTCACCAAAGGTCCTTTTTAATCATAAAGTTACATATTTAGTCCTTTGGTGCAAAGTTTCATAAAATTACAAGTTTAGTCCCTGTACTTTAGAAATTGACAGAAATGGTCCCTGGGATGTAAAAACTTTGAGAAAATCAATTTTGGTCCTTGTAATAATAATCTTTTGCAGGAATGGTCCTTGGTGTGAAGTTTGGCAGAATTACATAATTGGTCCCTGAAGTTTGGTGAATTGGCAAAAATAGTCCCCGGGTATTTCAAAAATGAAATATATCAAAAATATCCTTGTACTATTCACATCTTGGCAAGTTTAATCCTTATATGAACTTTGGGAAAATGCCACATCATACCCTCAACTTTGACCAAATTACAAGAATGGTCCTTGTGCATAAATAAACCAAACCGGACCCTATGTTTTATTTACCCAAAATACAAACTAATCCACTATCCTAATAATCCAAACCCACCCTTCTACCAATCCACCAGGCCCAACTTTTCCAGCCCAGTCCACCACCCCTGATAATACCAGGGTCAATACCGGTCAACCCAACCAAAACCACCCCAGCTTTCCTTTTCCCTCCCAAACCATCACTTCCACCACTGCAACTCAATACCACCTCACACCCACAGATTTCAACTCCACCTCACTACCCAGCTGTCCTACTCACTACCCTCCACCTCCACAAACCTCCAAAACCCCTAATACCCTCTCCACGCAAAGCTACAGTGGCCCAAGACTTTTGGCGCCAAGTTGCTTATTTAAACGGCCAAGATGAGTCAGACCTTATCAACGGCTCAGAATTGGTGGGAAATGAACCAGTGGGTCCCACAAACCCTGGAAATGTCTACAAAAGGGAAAAGAAGCAGAAAAGGAGAAGTATTAGATTAGTTTAGAGTAGTTTTAGTGTCGACTAGTTTAATTTAGCATTCCAGTGTAATCTTTAAGCTTTTAAACAATCATTTAAGTTGTCTCAGTGTATTTTACATCTTTTGCAATAATCAATTTAAAGTTTCAGCTCACTTCTCAGTTTATGCATTTTCCTAAAATTCTCAAAAATCTCACAAAAGTTGTATGTTGTTAGTTGTTGTTATTGGTGTTGTGTTAGACTCTCTTAGCTCACATAAGCTCTGACAAGGCTTGTTAAGCTTATAGAAAGTTTGATGCAGCAATAGTTCATAAAAAGATAAAATACAAAAAGAAATAAGAAAAATAGAAAAGAAAATAAATTTCCAAGGAAAGAAGAACAAGGAAGCTGAGCAAGGTGGTTTATTGATGTTCTTGGGTTAGTGGTTTAGTGGTAAACCTATAGGCTTGATCCTTGTCCTTGGTTCTGTGTTTCCAGGTCAATCCATTGTGGTAAGCTCATTATACCATAATTTGCATTTTAATATAAAAGTGTTCTCTTGTTTAAATCTTTGTTTTCTTATGTTCCTATGATAAGTTTAAGTATATTTATCAATTAAAATAACCTTGTTGTTTGTTGGAATTGAGGGTTGCTAGAAATCTTAAATCTCACAGTTAAATCATCATATTTTTCATTTCATAGTATCTTGATGTTATTGTTGTTGTTTTATATTAAAAAGTTCTAGTTTAATAATAATATAGAATTTGGAGACTGAGTTGGAGTCTAAATCATTGAGTTGTCTTTAAAATGTTCAAATCAGTCACATTAAAGGGTGTTTGGCTCAGGGTTGCTCACTGAGCTCCACTGAGTTTGAGTGTGAAGTTGTGAGTCAAGAAAGTCATTTAGGATCATACAAGCTCAGTCTAACCATCACTTTGAGTATTATACAAGGGTAAAGTCAAAATCACCTAATACTCAATCCCACAGTCAACTGTCAAAGTTTTGGGAGCTCAAACCCCACACTTTGGCTCATAACTTTAATCTTCAGCTTAATATAGCTTAATAATAGCTTATTTTAACTTATTTAGTAAGTAGGATTCATTAGAAACTCATAAAAGTCAAACTAGCAAGTTTCACTAAAAAGTCAAATTTGTCATTCTCAGATTTTTACAAAACTTCAAAGATTTGTTTAGAATTTAGGATTGGGATCTAGGACTTGAAACTTGTTATATTAATAGCCTACTAGCTCATCTTTGATTTCCTATAGTTGTTTTATTTTTGTGATTTTATCTGTGGGTCCCACAGACCTCCAAACACACCTGCAGGGCAAGGTATTGCCCTGCTGCAGTCATCTCAGGCCACCACCACAACTTAGTGGTGGTTTTGTGACCACCTCAGTGGGCCCCAGACCCCATAATTAGACTCTTTCAATGCCCCTCCTACCAGACACTTAGGATTGACCATTTGTTTGACCTGAAACCCTGTGGACCCCACTTGAAATAAGCCCTCAAGTCTGTCCCTATTCTGTGTTGCTTTTGAGTTTTGGATTAGCTTATTTTGGTTTACCAGCTTATCTACTGAGCTTATTTGACCAAATTGAGCTTAGACGAGTCTAACATACTTATTAGAACCAGAATAATCCTTAGTGGGTCCCACATAAGCTCATTTGAGCTTATTTCCCATTTCAGTCAACAAAAGTCAACTGTGGTAGCATTAAGCTTCCACAGTGCTTAATAATAAGCTCTAAATTAGTTGTTTTTACAAAAGTTGCTTATTTTTATATCTAATATAGTTTTGTAAAAGAAAAATCCAGAAAATACAACATAAAAATAAGTGATAGTTTCTATTTAATTTAATTTAATTTTCATTTTCATTTTTAGATTTTAATTAAGTAATTTGTGTTTTTATATTTTTATTAATTTCCTTTTAAGTTAAAGTCATTTTCATAATTTTCTCAGATTTTTGTTTTGTCATTTAGTATTTATTATAATTAATATTAGTTTATTTAGTAATTAATCAATAAATAAGTTATAAATAGCATAATTAATTTTTATATAGCAACACCTAGTTTTTATATTTTTTATAGCTTTTATAAGTTATAATATAGTTTTATAAATTTTTTCATAATTTTCCAAGTTAATTTAGTATTATTTGTAATTTAAAATAGTTTAATTAGTATAATTAACATAAATAGTTTTTAATTAATAAAAAATACATAAAAAGACAAAAATATTTATTTTTAATTTTTTATACTTTCTTCAAGTTCATTTTTAAGTTTAGAAATTATTTTTATAAATTTTTAGTTTAATTTGTAGTATTTATAATTTTTAGTTTTTAATTAAATTAGTTTTAATTAAATAGTTAAATAGTTTTTAATTAAATAATTAATAATAAATAATTAAATAATCTAAAAAATTGTTTTCTTTTTAAATTTAATTTTATTTTAAGTTTAAGTTTATAGAATTTTCATTTTTAACCCTTGTAGTTTATTTTTCTTAAAACTCACCTTTTTCTAAGTACGCAGTCGCGTCTGATTTTAATTTGGTGTACGTTTATACGTATTAAATATTTAGGTTTCACGTAATCTTTAAGATAGTTTATTTAAGTCATTTTAAGTTATAAAACCCTAGGTAATCACACACACACACACACTTTATACCCTTTCCTGTTCATATTCACTCGATCACAAATTCGTTTATAATAAAACATCGCACACCTCGTTGGGACATTACGACCCGGGGAAACACTGTATTCCATGGAAGCATTTGCCTCAGCTGTTTGACTATTATACTTGACCATTCACAAGTGGTTGACCAATAATTATCTGACCGTTTGAGGCGAATCAGTCTGCTTCTCAGTCAAGTATCAAATTTTGCAATATAGTGTGATTTCAAGTTGTAGTGGTTAATCAGTGTTAATGTTTACTTGTTTGTGTTAAAAATAACTTAGTGTAACATTAGAAGTCAATTTCAAGGTTTAGATTTTATGTTTGCATCTCTAATCACCAAAACAGTTTTCAAAGGGAGTGTTTGGCACAGGGAATAACCCTGTGCATTTGTGATTTTTTGTGGTGAAATCTTGTTTAGACATCTCATATTAGGTGGTCTTAGAGTAGTACAAGTCTTAAATACAAGTGTCAAAAGCAAAATAGTCAAAATCCTAGTTAAAATTTATTAACTGTTAACTGTTAGGGATTTGGTGGTTCAAATTACTCATAGCTGATCATTAGTTGGTGTTCTAGCCTAATTTCATTCTCTAATAGCTTATAATAACATACTCAATCATTAGGAGTGATCAGAAGTTCAAGAAAGTCAACATATAAAGTTTTTGCAAAAAGTCAATTTGCATGGTTTCAGATTTTTCCTAAAGTTCAAGGAATTTTGTTGAATTTTGTGTTTGATTTTATGAATTGAAACTTGTTGATATGTGTTGTCTACCAGCTCAACTTTAGATTTCATCCATTGTCTTATTTTTATGATTTTTTCTGTGGCTTATTTCTTTGTCCAAAGTTGGCTGCAGGGCATATGCATGCCCTGCTACACAGACATCAATCTCAGACCCCAACTTTCAATGCACCCACAGGCCTCCATAATGGACCCCACAAGCTGCTTATTAGCTTTTTGAAAAGCCAATAAGCAGCTCTTCAAGGCCCGTAGCTTATCTTGGGATTTGAACCTCATTTCATAGGGCTGCATTGCCCTTGAACATTGTCCCTTGTCTGGTTGTCTGTTTGGTTTTGGATTAGCTTATCCAGCTTATTTGGCTTATTCAAGGTCTAAACTTGTTCCTTCCAGCTTATTTTAGTGCACTTAGCTTATTTACACTTGAATCATCCATTGTGGGCCCCCTAGCTGCCTACATCATCAATTTCCTTTGACAGTTGACCAAAGTCAACTGTCACTTTAATAAGCTTGTAATTAGCTTAATTTTAAGTTCCATTAAAGTTGTTTTCATTAAAGTTGGTTGTTTTTACTTATAAAACAAGTTTCCAAAATAAAAATCCAGAAAATTCAAGTTATTTTTAAGTGATAGTTTCTATTTAATGTGAATTAAATTTTAATTTTCATTTTTATATTTTTATTAAGAACTTAGCTATTTTATATTTTTCTTAAACTCCTTTTATATTAAAGTATTTATAATAATTTTTTCAGATTTTTATTTTATCTTTTACTATTTATTATAATTAATCTTAGTTTTATTTATAATTAATTAATAGGTAAGTTTTAAATAGCATAATTAATTTTTATAAAGTAAAACCTAGTTTTTATATTTTTTTTATAGATTTTATATGTTATAAAATAATTTTAGAAATTTTCTTATAATTTTTACTGTTCATTTTCTATTTTCCTTAATTTAAAATAGTCTAATTAGGTAATTAATAATTAATTAATATAAAAATCACAAAAAGACAAAAAATAATTATTTTTAGTTTTAAAACTTATTTTTAGTTATTTTATAATTTTATAAATTTTATTTTCACCTTTTCTAGTATTTAATTAATATTATATTTTATTTAAGTATTTTAAATATTAATAATTAGTAATTAATTAATATTAAATAATTAAATAGTGTAAAAATTAATTTTCTTTTTCCAAAAAATTTTCTTTTATCTTTTAGTTTGTAAAAAAGTCATTTTCACCCCCTGGGTGTTTTCAGATTTCATTTTTCACGTTTTATCTTGTACGTTCGCGTTATTTTAAACGTAAACGTGCGTTTTTAGGTTTAAATCGTTTCTGGTTTTTCTGACTTTCCTGTCTTATTCATATAGCTTGTTTAAGCTATTTCTTTGTAGATTCCCTAGTTTAATCACTCACAAAACCCTTTTCCTGTCCAAATTCACCTGATCACGAAACCGTTTGTTAACCATCCACGCCTCGTCGGGACATAACGACCCGGGGAAACACTATACTTCCGCGGAGCATTGACTCTAGGCAGTTTGACCATCTTGACCACATCCGTGGTTGACTTTGGTTGACGGTTTAGCATCAATCAATTTTTGGCGCCGCTGCCGGGGAGGTTGTGTGCGTTTTCTAAACGGTTTTTCTGATTAGTGACTTTGGAATTCGTTCCATTGTACATTTATCCATCCTTTGTTCATATTTTCTTATTATCAAAACAAAACTGTTCACGAAAACTTTTTAAACTCAGTTTTCAACGAACACAAAAAACACAAAAACATTTTCTTTCTCATTTGTACAAAATGTTTATCCAAAAACCCAAAAAAACATTCTCCTTTACCCTCTCACATCTTTGATTCTTCATCCCTACCCCTCTATACACATTTGATTCTTTCTATGTCTCATCCACACTTTCTTACTTGCCATTGGTGTGGTAATCCTTATAATGGTGGCAATTGCCCCAGCTGTGGCATGGTAGAGTCGGGAAACGGGTCTGTCTACAACCAAGATCCTTATTCCTACCATGGCACGACTGATTCATTCCATCAGTTACCACACCATGAGACTCAACAGTTTTACTGTTGTGAGTACTGTGGTGGTTCACACTACAGTTATGATTGTCAATCGGGAAACACGCTTGTCTATGAGCAGTTTCCTGATAACGATTATAACTTTAGCACATACGACTCACAGCCACATCAGTTTTACTGTTGTGAGTATTGTGGAGGTCCACACACTAGCTCTGATTGTCAAATAGGGAATCCGTTTCCTTGTAACAATTACGACCATTCGTTTTCAGACCCACCTCCACAATACCAGATGATCCAAGCAACTCCTCTTGATACTGAGCAAGACATTTTAATAGAGGCTCTTGAGATATTGAAAGAACTTAAGGAGGAGTTGGCTACTTCATCGTTTCAAAGCTCTCGTGAGAAATCTATGGCAGAATTACTTGCGGAAGAACGAGCAGCTAGAAACGAATTGAGCAAGGAAGAATTGTTAGTCTTAGAACAAGCAGCTAAAACACGTGCCATATTTCGTAATGCTGCTCTTTACGACGATGATAGTGATGATGAAGTCACCCTTGATTTTACTCAATTCTGTAAGGGTTCATCACTTTCATCTATAGCAATTCCTTCCATGGAAAATCAGGGAGAAAATCATGAGACGGAGAAATCTCTAGCAGAGGATCAAATGGAACTCGTACAATCCATGAATGCTAGCTCCTCTCCACTCCCTCAGTCTGTTATCACACCCGAAGTTCACACTCACTCTCTGATCATGGGGGATGAGCATCTTAGCACTGTTCCTAACAAGGAATCGGACGAATTAATAAAGTCTAGTGTTGAGATCCTTGTCCCAATCCCGAGAGAGTCACAGGGACTTTGGATGATATGTGTGGTTTACCTTCCCCCATTGAGTGTCCTAAAGATCAATTTGAGACTTTCTCAGATTATAGCGATGATTGTATATCTTATGGAGACATCGAGTATGTTGAGGCATCAGTTCCACTAACTGATGCTGATCATCTTCTTGAGGAGTTCACTGATGAACTTGCTCACATCAATCCACTTTCATTAGAAAGTGATGATGGTCTCCTCGACTTTGAAGCCGATCTTGGAGAAATTGAAAGTCTCCTATATCATGATCCGTCACTCACTTCTTATCCCAGCAGTCCAATAGAGAATATTGATCACTTTGTTCCCGAAACATTCAATACTACTCTCACTAATCCTCTATTTGAATTCGAATTTGAATTCACTTCGATTTCTGATAATCCACTCTTTGGTACTCAGATTGAGGATTGTGATGAGTCTATTCCGGAACATGAGTTCACAGATTCACATCTTGTGAATAATTCTCTTCATGAGGAGTTCTCCGGTGAACTCACTCATCATATCATGACTCCTCCGGAGTTTGATAGCCCGGGGGGAGATGCGTCTATATATATATGTATATGTATATATAGATGTATATATACATATATGTATATATACATATATGTATATATACATATGTGTATGTATATATACATCTATATATACATATACATATATATATATATATATAGACGCATGTCTATATATTATTCAATTGGGGATAACCGAAACCCGCGGGGAAACCCGAAAAACCGATGGATAATATTAATCGGGTACCCGACGGGTTTTGGGGCGGGTTTGGGTATGGATATTATAAATGGGTACGGGTATGGGTACGGGTTCACTGAAACCCGACCCAAACCCGACCCGTTGCCATCCCTATCTTGAAGTGGTTACCTAAATCTAGAAACATGGGTGATTCTACTGTAACGGAACCCATTACTAGTCCGGGTTCCAATTTTACCTCTATTCCATCTTTGTGGTCTTCATGTGGTGCAGGTAATCCAAATCGTACTATGATTGTTGATAGCGGATGTACCCGACATATGACAGAAAGCCTTAAACTGCTCGTTAATTTTGTCTCAAAGTTCATTGGTACTGTCAAATTCGGGAACGATCATTTTGCAACTGTCATGGGTTTTGGATATTATGTTTATGCGATGTGCTATGTCATTGTAGAATATCCTTACTCAAGTTTTAAATTTATAATAGCCGACTTATCCTATAACACACACTAACGAGCAGTGTACCCGATCAATGTAGCCTAGTTGGTAAGTAGAGTGTCGATCACTAAGAGTGGAACGTTAATACCTAAAATGTTTATCAGTATTTTAATATCTAAGTTAGTTGTACAATCTATTCTAACGCAGGGGGTTTTCAGTCTGAGAGACTGGCACGAATTGGTTTGATTAATTAAACCAAAACTATTGAGAAGAATACAACGAATGGCTAACACGTACATAAATAGATAACATATTCAGATAGAAGGCATGGCTAATGATTAAGTAGCTTGTCACTTGTTTTATTGCTAGTTTTATATGATGAGTATCGTAAACTATTCTCTCTCTTTGGTATATTGACTATAGGCGAGTAAACCCTTAATGATCACTTATGTCTAAGAATTATTTATCCTTTTTACAGGCTTACACTCACTTATAATGCTAGTGAAGTAATCGTAGGAGGGGTATGGCGGCCCAAGCTTGCTACTGCTAGACACAGAGGTTATCAAAGCACATATAACAAGAACCAAAAAAACATCATATAAACTTTAATCGATGGGAAAGCAATTTTAAGGGGAGCAATATGGCGGTCATAAGCCCATCAATCCTGATGGATTAAAGTGTACTATTACAATAAAACAAAACTACTTAATTGAATTAAAACACATTCAGAACCTTCTTACTACTATGAAATCTTCAACTTGGTGTGTCTTGTGTTGCCTTTTTGTATGTATTCTTCTCCTTAGGGTTTCTTCTTTTCGTTCTAGGGTTTATGGCACACGAAATACGGCTGTATCTTAGGGTATTTATAGTTTCTGTATGATGGATAGATGTGGCGCATCTAATAAGTAAATGTGGCACATTGACTTAACTTCGTGTGGGGTCCATGATTAATATATTCTGGAATATTCATACACCGTCTTCAGATGCGTCGTATCTTCAATGCAATGCGGCGCATGTCCGTCAGTATCTTGGATTGTATTTGGTGAAATCTGAAAAGTGATGCGCCGTATGTCAGGACTGTGATGCGGCGTATCTGAGCTAAAACAAGTTGGTTCTTCTTCGTTGACCAAAGTTTCATATGCGGTGCATTCTTCAAAGTCAGTCAATGGTCTTTGAATCATTTTTCAATAGACTTTTCCAAACTTGATCATTTAGCTTCATATTTCATCAATAATCATTAACTTTCACCAATTGCTTGTTTCTACACGAGAATTACTAAAATAAACAATTAAGCATCGATTCTCATAGATAATAATATAAAACAAGTCAAATAAATAGAATAAATGATGACAATAATATGTACTTATTTGATGTCATCATATATAATGGTAACATCAAAATTAGTCATGTGTATTACGTCGAAGGCCTTGGTCACAACCTTTTCTCAGTCGGTCAATTTTGTGTTGGGGATTTGGAAGTAGCATTTAGGGAGAAAACATATTTCGTTCGTGATTTACAAGGAAATTATCTCGTGTCAGGCACTCGTGGAACTAGTCTTTACACAATCTCATGTCTGATATGATTGCTTCTTCTCCAATATGTCTCCTCTCCAAATTAATTTTGAAAAAAATCATGGTTATGGCACAAACGACTTTCTCATTTGAACTTCAAAACCATGACTGAACTTGCACGACACAAACTAGTTAACGGTCTTCCAAGATTTCGTTACTCCAAGGATTATGTCCTGCATGTGAACAAGGGAAGAGCACTCGTGCACACTGATTGGTTCCGAACGGTCAACTAAGTTTACCAGGTGATGGTCAACCAAGTCAAACGTCAAAAACCAACTAACCAAGGAGTTTAGGGAATCCCCGGGTCGTTATGTCCCGACGAGGCGTGCAATTGTATTTTGTGAACGTTTTAAATGATCGGGTGATTAATCAGGAAGGTCAGGAATTTGATTATTATGATTACACTACGAGATTATGATGAAAAATAACTTAGAAACACTTTATTAACAATTACTGATTATCAGATTACCTAAAAACGCGATTTAACCTAAAAACGCGCGTTTGAGTTTAAAATAAACGCGAACGCGCAAATTAAAAAGTGAAACGGGAGTAAACAATGTCCTACGAACGTGAAAATTATATTTTTACAATCCTAATGTTATAAGAAAATTTTTAGAAAATTAAAATTATTTTTACAACTATTTAATTAATTACTATTATTTAATTACTAATTATTAATTACTTTTTAATTAACTAAATTATCCTAAATTACAAATAATTATGAAATTTAACTAGAAAAATGAAAATTAAATTTAGAAAAATCTAAAATATTATAAAACTAATTTTAAAACAGAAAAACTGTTTTTCCTACTTTTTAATTAATTATTAATAATTAAAAACTAATTATTTAATTGATTTAAATTAAACTAAATTATAAAAAATACTAAATGATCAAGGAAAAATCTGAAAAAATTACTAAAAATCTATTATGATTACAGAAGCCTAGGAAAAATTTAAAAACAGATGTTGCTTATAAATAAGCAGAAAATAAGCCAAAAGGGCTTAAATAGAAGCTATCACTTTCTAATTTATTTTCTTTTTCAAAATTTTCTTTTACAAAGCTAACTTTCAACTAAAAATAAGCACTTTTTACAAAGGGACATTTTATGGAAATGGAAAATAAGCTCTATGCAACTAAATAAGCTCAACAGCCAAGCTTAATGAGCTTAAATGGATTTAGCTGTGAACAAGCTGTCAATAAGTTAAGTGGATGACCACAGAAGGTAGAATTAGCTACAAGGAACTTAAGTGCACAAGGAATAAGTTAAATCATGTACTAAAATCATCACAATAAGCAAATAAGCAATTCCACATTGCCTAGTACCAAACAGCCCTCAAGGGTTCACTTTGTGACATTTCAAAAATTTCATGTCACTAATTTTAATATTCTTATTATTTAACAATTTTTTGTATATAATTAATTTTATCGGAAGTTATCCGCGTACGTCATAACATGTTCAATTTATTCAACCACTACTATACTATGTCTACTCTACACTTTTTATGCATTTTTGTTTCCTTACAATCCTATTTTAAAAATCACTTTTCAATTATTCCATTTTTACGTAAACCTTGCACCTTTTACGTTTTACGCGATTTAAATTTACGTTTTAAGGTTTTAACAAAGTAAACCAACCATAGACTATTATAATTTACATATTTTATGAATTTTTTAAAACTATTTCATGTTTACAAATGAGTTTTATACTTGTCGTGTCATTTTTATAGCTTACGTCACTTTTGTCAAGAACCGGTGTCACCAAACGTGTTTTCAACTAACGGTTTCAGTTTTAACGACGTTTAAACCCTTCGATGAACTCACCACTCATCCAAATTACTCAAATAAGTTATGATAATAATTTTTTAACATCTTTATATGTTTTACATTTTACTACTACACGGTTTTATGTTTCGCGTCTTAAAAACTCCACATTTTAAATTACCGGGATCAAACCTACACTTTATAACACACTTATACCCAATATTAACCAACAAAACCCACTCACCTTTCCAAATCACCCCATGGACGACTTTGGAGAGTCACCAAGGCCACATGGCTTGGTAATAACTCTTATTTCATAATATGACTACACATGTACATCTCCACTCACCCTTGTCTTCCACTATCATGAATTATACCAACATATGATCATTTGTACATGCAAACTATCATTTTTCTCTTCCATCTCTCTATACCAACGACCAAGAACATCCCATGATCACCATTTCATCCAAATTTTTACTAAATTATTGATCATATATTAAAGATCTTGAAGCCCTAGTCTTGTTCTTGGTTTATTACACTCAAAACATCATCAAATCTCATCAAATCTTAGGTTTTCTTGGAATTTCTTGGCAAGAGTTTATTCAAGGGTTTTAAGGTGTTCAAGGGCTGGTATTGTAAGATATTTTCTAAGGGTAAAAAAGTTATAAAAAGGTTTGGTAAAAGTTTGTGGAAAGGGTGCAAGAGTTGTTGGTGATTTAGGTTAAAGTCCTTGTTCTTGTAAATCATTTTCTTATTCATCAATCCTTGTAAGGAACCAATCACTCTCATTTTATTTTCATTCCTGTAAATATTGTTGACATAAATAATGTCTTAAAACATTGTTAGCATATTAACAATGTCTCTATGTTTTGATAATTACAAAGCATAAACTCATTAATCTAAAACTTATGACATAAACAAGTTTTTGGTGCTTAATACTTGTCTTTGCTTCCATATCACTTAAGGTATGAATAAACAAAGAGTTTATTACATTTCATGATCAAAGGAAATTTTATATTAATAAATAACATTATATAAAATGATTTTAACATTTTATATATATTTGTAAATCATTTTTGGTATAGCTTTATTAAACCACAAAAATATGATTTCAAATTTCCAATCAAAAAGGGCAAATTTTATCCAGAAAAACTTTTGAAACGTTCAGGAGGGCGGCCCCCTTAATTTTACTAGGCGGCCCCCTTAATCATTAAGGGGACCGGCCTACAATTAAGGGGACCGACACGCTCCAGAACAGTATTTCCCCCCCCCCCCCTTTAAATACTGATTCATCTCTCAGATTTTTCTCACCTTTTGCACTTCTAAAACTTTCTGATCTAGATCTATTTCTCTATTCTCTCATCCTTTGATCATAAGTGTATATATTCTTTGTTTCAAAGTGATCCAATTTCCATCCTCTCAAGTGCAAGAGAAGAATACTTCTATCTTCCTAGACAAGAAGTATTACAACTTGTTGTGATCTCCACATCCAAGTTGTTGGTGTATCATCAAGATTATTTACATATTCTTTGTGAAGATTGTTGTGAATATTTGCTTGTAGATAGTTGTGTTAGATATAGATTGTGTGATTAGTTGATAGCTTGGTGTGAAGAAGAAAAGCTAGGAAATCTATTGGTGTGAAGAAGATAGAGTTGAAGTAATTAGTTGTGAAGTAGATTGATTTGAAGAAGGTGTGTAGAAGTTGTGACTTAGGTGTGAAGGTGTTGTGGTGTAATTATTGGTGTGTAAATTGGTGTGTAAATTGGTGTGTATATTGGTGTGTAAATTGGTGTGTAAGGTTTTCTCCGCCATAAGGGAGCTTGTTGATATAGTGAAGAAAACTCTCGAGTTAGGTGCTCGGGGAGTGGAGTAGGGCAAGGAAGGTGTCCTTGTAGCCGAACCACTATAAATCTCTTGTCTCGCGGTTCGATCTTTCCATCTCTTACTTATTTCATTACTTATCATTGTTATATATTTCGTATTGATACTTGTTTGTATTGTGCAATACTTGAGATCACATATTATCGAATCTAAGTTTTAAAAATTAAGTAAACACTAAAACTCTTTTTACAACTAATTAAAAAGACGTAAAACTATTCAACCCCCCTTCTAGTTTTCCACAATTGGTATCAGGAGCCACGTCTAGCAAGAATTTTAAAATATATTGTATTTTAAAACTTGTAACGATCTATGGAATCTGAAAAATATTTAGAAGGGCAATCTATGCAAAGACCACCACTATTTGAAAGTGATGGATTTTTATATTGGAAAAATAGATTCGAAACCTATGTGAAATTAAAAGATCTTGATCTTTGGCATATTATTACCTTTGGTGATTTTCCCCCTATTCAATATAATGTTGAAACTAAAATGGATGAAATTGTAGCTTTTGAAAAACAAAATGATGATTTGAAAAAGAAACTAGCAAAAAATAATGAGGCTAAAATGGTTATTTATAATGCGTTACCACGCAAAAAATATGAAAGAATTTTTATGTGTAAAACCGCAAAAGAAATTTGGGATTCTTTACTAATCACTCACCAAGGTAATAGTCAAGTTAAAGATAACAAAATAGATCTTCTTGTACAAGAATATGAACAATTTACGATTTCGGAAGAGGAATCAATTGATAATGCTTTTGCTAAATTTAATACCATTATCACAAGTTTAAAAGCACTTGATGAGACATTTTCTAGTAAAAATTGTGTTAGGAAATTTCTTAGGGCATTGCATCCGAAATGGCGAGCTAAAGTCACGGCTATTGAAGAATCAAAGAATTTGATGACATTGTCACTAGATGAGCTTATTGGCAACTTGAAGGTCCATGAAGAAATTATAAGAAAAGATTTGGAAACGGTTAAAGTCAAGAAAGAACAAGTCAAATCCGTTGCTTTAAAAGCCAAAAAGGAACTTTGTGATGATAGTGACTCAAGTGACGAGAGTGAAGATGAAGAATATGCAATGGCCGTAAGAGAATTCAATAAATTCTTCAAGAGACGAGGAAGATTCACTAGATCATCACATGACGATAGAAAATCGTTCCAAAGAAATAGAAGTGACAATTACGTGAAAAGAAAATGCTTTAGATGTGGAAGTCCAAATCATCTCGTTGGTGAATGTCTAAAGCCGCCGAGTTATGATAATCAAGGTGCATTTGTTAGTAGAACATGGAGTGATAGTGACAAAGAAGAAGTAGAAAAACCAAGAGAAGAAAAGTGTTTCATGGCAAAAGCAACCGACGAAATATGCCTTGGAATTGACTTGGAGCCTGACGAATGGATCAAGGATAGTGGATGCTCGAGGCACATGACAGGGAACCGAAAGCTATTCTCTACATATAAGGCATACAACGGAGGTAACGTTATTTTTGGTAGTGACTTGCGTGGAAAAATTATTGGCAAAGGTACGATTTCTCAAGACTCACTTACTATTGAAAATGTTGAACATGTAAATAATTTAACATATAACTTACTTAGTGTAGGCCAAATATGCGATAATAAATGTAGTGTTATCTTTTCCGAAGAAGATAGCGAAATAGTTAAGAATGGAAAAATTATAGGTAGAGGTATTAGGAAAGGAGGTGTATATGTTATGAAACTAGGAAACAAACCTGAAGATAGGATATGCCTAACGACCCTAGATTAAAACTCCACATTGTGGCATAGGAGATTAGGACATGATAACATGCAACAAATACAATCTTTGGCCTCTAAGGAATTAGTTAGAAACTTGCCTAATCTAAAATATGACAAACATTTTTGTGATGCATGTAAAATTGGAAAACAAGCTCATGCTAGTCACAAAGCTAAGAATATAGTATCCACTACTAGGTGCCTAGAATTATTACATATGGATCTTTTTGGTCCATCCGCTGTGCGGAGCTATGGAGGAAACAAATATACCATAGTAATAGTAGATGACTACTCACGATACACGTGGACTAGGTTTTTAAGTGACAAAACCCAAGCCTTTGAAAAATTCGAAATATTTAGTAAAATGATTCAAAATAAATTAGGATGCTCAATAGTTTCCATTAGGACAGACCATGGTAGGGAATTTGATAACGAAGTACAATTCGGAAAATATTGTGAGTTAAATGGAATATCTCACAATTTTTCCGCTCCTCGTACTCCTCAATCAAATGGGGTAGTAGAAAGAAAAAATAGGTCACTACAAGAAATGAGTAGAACTATGTTAAATGAACAATCCATTCCACAAAAATTTTGGTGTCACGCCGTAGATACATCGACTTATATTTTAAATAGGGTATCAATTAGAAGAATTCTAGGAAAAACTCCTTATGAGTTATTAAGAAATAGAAAACCAAACTTAAGCTACTTTAGGGTATTTGGAAGTAAATGTTATATCTTAAACACTAAGGACTACCTCACTAAGTTTGATCCAAAATCATATGAAGGAATATTTTTAGGATACTCACAAAATAGTAAAGCATATATAATACTTAACAAACACTCCATGAAAGTAGAGGAATCACTAAATATAACATTTGATGAAACACCACCACCTCCTAAAACGCTACCTTTAGAAGATGATGATTTAATCGAAGATGAAGCCATTGAGGTTAGTAAAACAAAACCCATAGGAAATGATAATGAAGATATTCACTTAGAAAATAACGAAACCGTTAATATTAAAGAATCTAGATCACATCCATTAGATAATATAATAGGACATCTTAACCAAAGAACCCTTAGGTCACAAGCCCAAGATAAAAACAACTTCTTTTGTTTCCTCTCAGCAATAGAACCTAAGAATATTAGCGAGGCTTTAAAGGATGAAAGTTGGATTATAGCTATGCAAGAAGAATTAAATCAATTTAAGGCAAATGATGTTTGGGAACTAGTCCCAAATCCAAAGGATATGACTATCATAGGAACCAAATGGGTATATAAGAACAAGTTAGACGAGAATGGAATAGTTACTAGGAATAAAGATAGGTTAGTTGCCCAAGGTTATAATCAACAAGAAGGAATTGATTGTGATGAAACTTATGCCCCCGTAGCTAGACTAGAATCAATTAGGATATTACTTGCCTATGCTTGCGCCCTAGATTTTAAGTTATTCCAAATGGATGTGAAAAGTGCATTCCTTAACGGTTTTATCAATGAGGAGGTATATGTGGCACAACCTCCAGGATTCATTGACTTCGCAAAACCTGATTATGTTTATAAATTAAAGAAAGCTTTGTATGGACTCAAACAAGCTCCCAAAGCTTGGTATGATCGATTAAAAGCTTTTCTTATTAAACATGATTATTCCATGGGAATGGTAGATAACACTCTTTTCACTAAAAGGAAAGACCCTAATCTCATCATTGTTCAAATATATGTTGATGACATTATATTTGGATCGACTTGTCAAGACATGTGTGATGAATTTGCCAAAATCATGCATGATGAGTTTGAGATGAGTATGATGGGTGAACTTAACTTCTTCCTAGGATTACAAATAAAACAATTAGAAGATGGAATATTCTTTAACCAATCTAAGTACATTAAGGAAATGCTTAAGAAATTTGGCCTAGAAGACTCAAAACCCATGAAAACACCCATGTCTACGGAGGTAAAGCTCACAAAGGACGATGAAGGTGAGTCCGTAGATAACACCAAGTATAGAGGAATGATAGGTAGTTTACTATACTTGACGGCAAGTAGACCCGATATCATGTTTAGTGTCTGCCTTTGTGCCCGTTTTCAAGAGGATCCCAAAACCTCTCACCTAGAAGCGGTTAAGCGTATCTTCCGATACGTTAAAGGCACTATACACTTAGGATTATGGTATCCTAAGGAATCCGGCATAGAAACCATTGTCTATGCGGATTCGGATCATGCGAGAGACTACGTAGATAGAAAGAGCACTAGCGGTATTTGCACGTTTATGGGATGTTGTCTAACGTCTTGGTTTTCGAAGAAGCAAACCGCTCTTGCTATTTCTACAACCGAAGCCGAATATGTAAGCGCCGGAAAGGCATGTCAACAAGCACTATGGATGAAACAAGCTCTCGTAGACTATGACATTAGGTTAGAAAATGTCCCCATTATGTGCGATAACAAAGGTGCAATAGATTTAAGTAAAAATCCGGTGCAACACTCTAGGACTAAACACATAGAAATACGTCACCATTTTCTCAGGGATAATGTACAGAAAGGAAATATATCTATAGAAAAGGTTGCATCGGAAGACAACATTGCAGATATATTCACAAAACCCCTTAAGCGTGAATTATTCAACCACTTGCGTTTAGGATTAGGAATGATGGAGCAAGTTGACTAAATTATATTGAATTAATTCAAATTTATACTTGCATGAATTTTTTTTTTCATTTCACCTTTTCTGAGTCTAGGAATCTATTTCGCACAAAATTAAAGATTGAGAAGATTCATTTTCTTTGCATAAACCTTTTTGTAAAACTCAATCAACTCTTTCTAAAAATTATTCTCACAATCTAGGAATCACATGAAGATCATTTTTCTTGCATTGTTGACAAAGTGTAAAAAATATTGTCTTTCAAAATCATGCATAAACTCACACATAAATTGTCAAGGTATATAATCTAATATATGTCTTTGACAATCACAACTCCACATTTGTTGCATATAGACACTCACTAGGACAAATTCCTTAATAATGATGTCATCTTGATCCATCACTAGCTTTTCACTCACTAATTGCCTTTGCCTTTTATCTAAGATAGGTGCCTT
Organism: Artemisia argyi; assembly: GCA_030686995.1. Taxonomy (NCBI): domain Eukaryota; kingdom Viridiplantae; phylum Streptophyta; class Magnoliopsida; order Asterales; family Asteraceae; genus Artemisia; species Artemisia argyi. Next base: position 48,915,543 of record CM060702.1, on the reverse strand, counting down.
AGGAAACTTAAGTGTGCTTGCCTTTACTTACCTCCTATTGCTTATTATGTGTTGATTATGTGTCCTCTTGCATACATGCCATATCCTAATTAGATTAGATTCTATATTGCCTAAGAGAATTGAACTTGCTTGAACTCTAATCCAAACACATAACGTTTCTGAAAATTTTCTGCCAAAAACCCAATTTTGGCAACCTGGAAATCACCAGATAGGCGGCCCCCTTAATTATGTAAGGCGGCCCCCTTAATTATTAAGGGGACCGCCCCCTAATTAAGGGGACCGGCCATCTGATGGTCGGGTTTACAGAATTTTTCCTGCTTTTTAGCCCATTTCAACCTACATTTCCCAATTTTAACCAACACACTTTGTCCCAATCTTCCAAACAAACCTTATCCATCCTTAAACACACAAATCTTACACTATAAATATCCCCAATCCTCAAAACTATCCATTCATCCCATCATGAACTCTCCAAACAAACCAAAATCAAAAGCCTCAAGGCTAGCAAGGATGACGAAAAGACCCGTTTGGCGAAGAAAAAGCCCTCGAAACAAATCCATCATAACCAATGAGATTGGAAGTCATTCAACACCTCCAACTTCTTACTTCCCAAACTTTACCTCAAACCCACAAGGTCATTCATTTGATCCTCTTTACAAACCATACAACATTGGCCAACCATCTTCCTACAATTCCAACTACACAAATCCAACACATCCATACCAAACCTATGATCCTCTTCACATTGCCACGGAAAAGCAAAAGTTCCGTGATGAAATAAACCAAATCCATGATCTTAGTGATCTCCTTGCTATGCATCTTGCACAACGCAACAAAGGGCAACCTCCATCATCACCCTATGCAAATTGCCTACCCCACTCTCTCAATTTGGATCAAGTTACCAACCACACTCACTTTTGCCCTTGTTGCATATTCCTTCAAAAACAAATCCTCTACTTGAGTGAAGATATTTCTTGGATTGAATATCTTCTCACTCGTAATCATCCAATACCACCCTTAACACGATACAACATCGTGAGATCCACCTCTTCCGCTCCATACTCCACCCCATATCCCTCTCAATCAAACATCTAAGCTTTATGCTTATGTTTCCATTCAAGCAAATAACACAATCAACTATGAGTTGCAAGCAAGTCCAAGTGCTTCTTTAGGCTATATAGGACTATGTCCTTCCTTTTATTTTATTATGATTAATATGCCTTAAGCATATTAAATATTGTTATGTTTTCTATGATGCTTGAATGAATCTATTTTTATAACTATTGCTTTGCATATATATGTACCTTGTTCTTTTCTAATATTTTGTGTAGCCAAGACTTCCATAGCTCATTCCTTTGATGCTCTCAAATGAGGGGGAGTTTACATCAAGGGGGAGCATTTACCTTTTTGATTTTACAAAAAGGGGGAGAAGAGAATGTTAAACTCTAAATTCTTGTCTAAAAATTATGTTTTAGACCTCATGAGTTTAAGGTTTTGTAATCATCAAAAAGGGGGAGATTGTTGACATAAATAATGTCTTAAAACATTGTTAGCATATTAACAATGTCTCTATGTTTTGATAATTACGAAGCATAAACTCATTAATCTAAAACTTATGACATAAACAAGTTTTTGGTGCTTAATACTTGTCTTTGCTTCCATATCACTTAAGGTATGAATAAACAAAGAGTTTATTACATTTCATGATCAAAGGAAATTTTATATTAATACATAACATTATATAAAATGATTTTAACATTTTATATATATTTGTAAATCATTTTTGGTATAGCTTTATTAAACCACAAAAATATGATTTCAAATTTCCAACCAAAAAGGGCAAATTTTATCCAGAAAAACTTTTGAAACGTTCAGAAGGGCGGCCCCCTTAATTTTACTAGGCGGCCCCCTTAATCATTAAGGGGACCGGCCTACAATTAAGGGGACCGACACGCTCCAGAACAGTATTCCCCCCCCCCCCTTTAAATACTGATTCATCTCTCAGATTTTTCTCACCTTTTGCACTTCTAAAACTTTCTGATCTAGATCTATTTCTCTATTCTCTAATCCTTTGATCATAAGTGTATATATTCTTTGTTTCAAAGTGATCCAATTTCCATCCTCTCAAGTGCAAGAGAAGAATACTTCTATCTTCCTAGACAAGAAGTATTACAACTTGTTGTGATCTCCACATCCAAGTTGTTGGTGTATCATCAAGATTATTTACATATTCTTTGTGAAGATTGTTGTGAATATTTGCTTGTAGATAGTTGTGTTAGATATAGATTGTGTGATTAGTTGATAGCTTGGTGTGAAGAAGAAAAGCTAGGAAATCTATTGGTGTGAAGAAGATATAGTTGAAGTAATTAGTTGTGAAGTAGATTGATTTGAAGAAGGTGTGTAGAAGTTGTGACTTAGGTGTGAAGGTGTTGTGGTGTGATTATTGGTGTGTATATTGGTGTGTAAATTGGTGTGTAAGGTTTTCTCCGCCATAAGGGAGCTTGTTGATATAGTGAAGAAAACTCTCGAGTTAGGTGCTCGGGGAGTGGAGTAGGGCAAGGAAGGTGTCCTTGTAGCCGAACCACTATAAATCTCTTGTCTCGCGGTTCGATCTTTCCATCTCTTACTTATTTCATTACTTATCATTGTTATATATTTCGTATTGATATTTGTTTGTATTGTGCAATACTTGAGATCACATATTATCGAATCTAAGTTTTAAAAATTAAGTAAACACTAAAACTCTTTTTACAACTAATTAAAAAGACGTAAAACTATTCAACCCCCCTTCTAGTTTTCCACAAATATATTATATATCTTGATGTATTTAAGCATTATATAAATTATTATGCTTAATTAGGCTTGGTACATAGTTAGGAAACACTAAAAACCCTAAAGGACTAGACATGCAAACTGTGAATCTGATTCAGGGGTAAAAACAGAATAAACTGATTTAATCAGTAAACATTGGACCTAAACTAAAAATATGTAGTTGTATCCCTATGCTTGTGGTCATTTTGACGGGTATTTCATCAAATAACTCATTACGATGATTAAACTAGAAATATTTTCGTGAAACATGCCAGATTCTGAGTTACAGATTTAAATGGTAAAAATCTCAGTGATATGTTCATTTTCACTACTTGGCCCAGTTTTATGAAATGTAGGAAACATCTTATATTAAACATGGCCGCAAACGGGGAATTAATTGGACTTGTAGAACTCTAAATATCGCATTTTTTGTGGGACTGTTGTGATATTGAAAACTGTTGGGCTGAATACTATGGGTAAATGGATTATTTTTCTACTGTTAAGTAATTTTTGACTTAGTGGGACCCACAAGGTTTGTTAGTACAGACAAATACCTTTCCGGGGATATAAAGAACGTAAATTTTTGACTTACGGTTTACAAGTAACGAAATTTCTAAGATGAGCAAGTTATAAAAATTTCCATCAGCATTGGAATAAAAAGCATAAAAATGTTTACATTTTATAAAACTTTTGGACTTTAAATATATTTTGAACCACCTCCTATATTTTGAACTCTTAGGCTTAATTTGAACCTTTTTGACTAAAAATGGGACCCTTGGACTAAATTTGAACCTTAGACTCATCATTGGACCTTCATAACATATTTTGGACTTAGAAACAAATATAAATTTGACACTTGACTTTTATAAAGAATATAAATTCATATTTATAAATAACTCTTTAGTGTCAAACTAAAACTTGTTATATATGTATTTAGTATATGTGTACCAAGCACAATTAAGATCATAATTTATATAACATATAGCCATATGGCATAAATATTTATTTTCAAAATCTATGTCAACGTATATCTTTTTAGGTTCATCGTAGAACTTTCGCGGCTTATTCTTCACTTGCTTGTTCGTTGTGCTATACTCATAATGTTCTGCCATACTTTCTGGCACCGTTGTGTTACTTGCATCACTTCAGTTTACGGTGAGTTCATAGCCTCGCCTTTACTCATTTAAATGTTTTAAAAACCTCGCGAGGGGGATACATGCTAGTTTTTTTTGCAAATTGAATACAAGTAGCTTTTGGTATGCTAGACCCGATTGTATGATTTATGGACATCTGACATTGAGTATTCTTGCTTAAGTCCCCATCATGAACTGTTAATTTTGTGTGAACGCTAATATTATAAATATGCATATTTGGCTTGACAAGCCTGTCCAGGTGAGTAGCGCTCATTTGACATCTGTGGGTCAAACAGACATATAATATTGAGAATTTAGGGTAATTGGCAAGATTACCCTTGTGCGGGGCATCATTTAGACATAGTCAAGGTTCGGTTTCGTGAGCTCAATGCTGTAAATCTTATTTCCCGACATGTATTTGTTATATGTCTATTGATAAATTATACTTGTATTCAACTAATTACATATTAAACTCTATGAATTCACTCAACTTTATGTTGACTTTTTAGCATGTATTTTCTCAGGTATTATTTGCTGGCTGAGCATTGGGAGCAATCGGAGTCGCGTGGATATCAAATATTGAAAGACTTGTTTTCTACACATTCGATAACTTTTTATCTTTAAAATATACATATGAGTCATGTTTGAACTCTTGTAATTCCAGTTTTGAATAAAAATTGTTGGGACATTTGTACTCTGATTTATCAAATCGAATGTGACATTTTATTAAACGTCTCTTTTGAGGTCGTTTTATGTAACTTGTTTTTATGAATTATGAAGTGACACCCAAATTGGTATTCCGCTGCGTTGTAAATTTTGGGGGTGTCACACACTTGCAGCCCCCTGTGGGGTCCACAGGGAGGTTCAGGGGTTCAAAATGATGGTTGGTCTAAGGAAGTGGCCTGGTGAGCTATCCAAAGGGCCAAGTACCAAACCTTAGGTCCTAAGTTTGAGCTCTGTGTGAGCTTGTGAAATAGGGGGCATACACTGAGTGATATGATCACTCAGTGAGTTGGCAAGGACTCTAATCCACTCAATAAGCTTAAAACAAACTTATAAGTAGGTAAGCTCAGTCTAGGATGCAAGCAAACAACACTACATCAACATTTCTTGGAACAAAAATAAAAAAGGGTTACAATTAACAAGCTCAGTAACTAAGTGTGGATTCAGAAACAGTTAGGGTCCAAGGTGAATTTAGGAGACACAATAAGCTAAGCAATTAAGCACTTAAGGGCCAAATGAGGTCAAACCTAACAATACACCCCAGGGAGCTTCCCAAAACAACAATGCTCAGGAATATAGGTTAACAAATGAACAAGTCATCAACCAAAGTAAATGGGTCAGTGGTGGTGCAGGGGAGATTTCATGCCCTGCAGGTCCAAACACTAGCTTGCACACACTTCACAAAAATTCTAAAAAATGAAATAACTATAGGATCTGGTAGACTAGGTGGCACACTACAAGCATAACAAGTTTCAAAGTCCAATTCTAACTTGAAAATTCAGGAAAATTATTCCAAAAATTGGAATTCTGCCCTTGTTAGTATTTTTGACTTTTCCAATTTTGAGCTAAGTTTGACTTAAATGACTTTTGATTGTGGTTTATTGAATGAAAATGACATATTAAGTTAACAATAGACTGAATTAGGCTATATCAAGTACTTGTGCATTAAAATGGGTGAGTATGGACTCAAAAATCCTTACAGTTAAAGAATTTTGGAAGCTAGAAGTGGATTTTGACTATTTTGCAAATAAAGGTTTGATCTTAAGCTTTGAAAATCCTATTGGGGCCAAATGTGACAGGTTTAAATACACAACAACTTCAAAAACATGCAAGGGTTCACAGACTACAGCTAAACCAAACACCCCTAAGCAGCAAACTGATTGAATTGTACAAAGCAAACCAAGGTTCCAATCAAATAAACTAAAGAACTAAATTAAACTAGGCTAGAAACATGCAGAAACAAACTTCAATTCACTACTGAAACTAATGATTCAAGTTATATTAAAAAAATTGAGGAAGTCTTACAAGCTGAGCAAAGTCTCAAACCAATAAGAACCAGAACCCATACTAAAACCTATGCTCCCATGAGCTCTAAACCACTTCTGTCCATGCTTCCCTTTTCTGTATCAGCAATCCACAATTCATTTTTGATATTTTTCTCTTCTATTTTTTTTCTTTTTCTTATTTCATCTTCTGTTTTTGTTTTTCTTTCTTTTTCTTTTTTTCTTCTTTTCTTTTTTTCTTGTTTGTTTACTGAGAACAATTGTGCTTTTATAAAACCTCAAAACAACAATTACAACTTTGAGCAAGATTTAAAGAGATTAAGAAACTGAGAATAATGAACTTGTACTAAAATACTTGAATTGATGATAAAAAGTTTTACAAAATAAGTACTGAAAACTATAAATTACATAAGAAATCTACTTTTTTGAATTATAAAATTACATAAGGAAAAACTACACTGCCTCCAGGCTTACAATGAAGGATTACTTATACTAAAAAAAATATACATACTAGCTTCTTCTTTCCTTTTTGCTTCTGTCCTTCTTGTCTGTTGTGAGACAACTTGGAAAAGCAACTTGTGTCCCCTTAGAGTCAAATCCCAGCCATTGATTGGCTCCTTCTTCATCCTGACCATTGATTCATTTTAAGCCCTAATACCTGTTGTGGATTTCCAACGTGGAGGAGGGGGGTGGTGAGTAATGATGAGTGTTTGGGTTGACATATGGAGTGGTGTAGGGTGGCTGAGGTAGGAGAGGAGGGGAGGGGACAAACATGTTGGAATTGCAGAGGGTGTTTGTTTGGCTATGGCGGCAAAAGGTGGGGGGAGAGGGAGTTGACTTAGGTTGACCAGTTTTATTTTTAAAATGGGTGTGGGTGGGCTTTGGTGATGGTTGGGCCAAAGAAATGGTGGGCTGGGGGTTTATATTTGGATTGGGTAGTTTGGATTTGGTTTAGTTAATAATACAAAGGGTCCGTTTGTATTGTAAAAATTAAAGCCCAAGGACCATTTTGTAATTTCTGATTTTTGTGAGGACCAAACTTGCCAACCTTTTAAATTATTCCAAAGGACCAATTTTTGTTACATTCCAATAATATGAGGGCCTTTGTTGTAATTTTCCATTTTAAAACTCCCAGGGACTGATTTTGCCAATTTCCAAACTGCAGAGACCAAACTTGTAATTTTCCCAAAGTTTTCACCTAAGGATTAATTTTGATAATTTTTTTACTTTTAAATACCTTAGGTTGACTTTTCTTTCAAAACACATGCTTAGGGACTAGTTTTGTAAATTTTTGAAAGTTAGGGGATTGAAACTGCCAATTGTGTAAACTTTGTTCGTTTTTCATTGTTTTTACTCATTTTGCATCTGAAACGTATATAATACAATCCCTGGGATATTTTTAGTATTTTGATGCATTTCTGAGTGTTTTCGGATGTTTTGGCAGTTTAAATACGACAAAAATGATGAGTGTTTGAGCACTCATCAATCCCCCACACTAAACTATTGCTAGTCCCTAGCAATCTTTTTGGAAAACTTGATGGATTTGAAACTCTTTACCAAAAGCCATCACTTCTGGAGTAGCCAAATATTTCGGTTCAAGTAAGAATTATGGTCCATTTGATAACCATGTGATTTTTAGCAAGCCACCAGCTTTCAACGGTTTTGATTTGTCTTTACCAAGAGCCGTTTGCTCCTGGACTAGCCAACTCTTGATGGAATAGTCAACATCTTGGTGAGCTGATTACCAATTATGGTTTTTCCACTGCCTTTACCACAAGCCATAATCTTGCGGGCTAGCCAACTCATTCGCTTTTTTGGATATGGCTAGTTGATATACCATACAATTTTGGGCAAATTGCAAGCCATCAACGGATTTGATATATCTTTACCAAGAGCCGTTTGCTCCTGGATTAGCCAATCCTTTTGTCGTTTAGACACGGCGGACTGATAACCACAAAAATTTTGAAATAAAGTGAATTTTTTTAAAAAAAATTTAGGCCAAAAACGGGGATTCTAGAGGATATAATGTGATAAAATTCGCTAGAATTTTCCCCTCCCCCACACTTAGAATTGAATATTGTCCTCAATATTCAAAGTCCCGGCTATTATGCCGACTCTTTGAACGTAAAAAGATAATATTAGAAGCTAACTGTGGGAACATCGTTTTGCATTTTTCACTTTATTTATATGTACAACACACACATTTTTTTTCCACAAAGGATATATACATTGAAAACAACTGCAGGGGGGGGGGGGGGGGGTGGCCACTCCCCCACACTAGGGTGTTAGGAAGTAGAAAGAAATTAGAGACATGGGTGAAAACCCATGTTGTTGCTACTGTTTTTGTTTATCGAGTCGCTAGCTTGACTCGATCCCCGAATTCAATTGTCCTTGGGGAAAGTTTGGAGATCCGGGACAACCATGGATGGTATGTCCTCCCCAAAGTAATGTTTCAACCGATGTCCATTCACTTTGAAATTAGGACCGTCATTTTGAGATAATTCGACGGTGCCATAGGGATAAACCTTAACGATAGTGAATGGACCAGTCCATCGGGTTTTGAGCTTTCCCGAGAAGATCTTGAGTCTAGAGTTGAAAAGAAGGACTCGATCACCAACGTTGAAAACGCGGTTCTTGATTTTGGAGTCATGAATCTTCTTTGTCTTTTCTTTATAGATCAAAGAGTTCTAGTAAGCTTGATCACGAAGTTCATTTAATTCATTCAGTTGAACTTTCCTGTGATCACCCGCAGTTTTGAGGTCAAAATTGGCATGCTTGAGAGCCCAATAGGCTTTATGCTCAAGATCGATCGGTAGATGGCCAGCTTTCCCGTACACAAGCTTGTAAGGCGTACACCCGATGGGTGTTTTATACGCCGTACGGAAAGCCCAAAGTGCATCATCTAATTTATCCGACCACGATGCACGATTCTCACCTACAGTTCTTTCTAATATTCTCTTAATGCCTCGATTGGAAACTTCTACTTGTCCACTTGTTTGAGGGTGGTACGCAGTAGAAAGACGGTGAGTCACACCATACTTTTGCATGACTTTATCGAATTTGTCATTACAGAAGTGCGTACCACGATCACTAATTATAGCACGTGGAGTTCCAAATCGAGCAAAAAGAGCTTTCAAGAATTTTACAACAACTCGGGCATCATTTGTGGGTAAAGCTTTCGCTTCAACCCATTTTGACAAATAGTCAACAGCCACTAGTATGTACTTATTTCCATGAGATGATGGAAATGGCCCCATAAAATCGATGCCCCACATGTCAAAGATTTCACAAACTTGAATTGCATTTTGTGGCATTTCATTCTTTTGTGAAATATTCCCGTGACGTTGACAAGCGTCACAGGATTTGACTAATTCCTGGGCATCCTTGTAGATCGTGGGCCAGTAGAAACCGGAATCAAACACCTTTTTGGCGGTGTAGTTTGGATTATGGTGCCCCCCGTGGGACCAGCATGGCAAGCCTTTAGAATTTCAGCGGCTTCCTGACCATAAACACACCGCCGGATGACTTGATCCGCACAGATTTTAAACAGGTAGGGGTCGTCCCAGAAGTAATGTTTCACATCTTTAAAGAACTTGTTCTTTTGTTGGGACGGCATCCCTTTCACCACAAAATTATCCGCATGGTAGTTTGCGAAATCGGCAAACCATGGGGTAATAGAATCTCCACGAAAGGCAACCGCATTGAGTGTCTCGAGAGGGAAGGTTTCATTAATTTCCTTCTTTTCGAAGACATCTTGGTGTGGGTTTTCCAATCGGGAGAGATGATCAGCAGCTAGGTTCTCAGCTCCTTTTTTATCACGAATAATGATATCAAATTCTTGCAAGAGGAGAACCCAACGGAGTAGTCTCGGCTTTGCATCTTGTTTTGCAAAGAGGTACTTCAAATCCGAGTGATCCGTATACACTATGCTTTTGGTCAATATCAAGTATGGCCGGAATTTTTCAAAGGCATACATCACAACTAATAATTCTTTTTCGGTGGTGGTGTAATGGCTTTGAGTCTCGGTCATAGTCTTGCTTGCATAGTGTATAGGCTGAAAGTGTTTTGTTTTGCGTTGCCCCAAGACTGCCCCAATTGCATAATCACTCGCATCACACATGAGCTCGAAGGGCAAGTCCCAATCGGGGGCAACAAGAATCGGTTCCTCGGTAAGCTTTTTCTTCAATGTTTCAAAAGCCTCGATGCACTCGGGGGAGAAGATAAAAGGAGCATCCTTCTCGAGGAGATGGGTCATAGGCCGGGCGATTTTGGAAAAATCTTGAATGAACCTACGATAGAAACCGACATGACCCAAAAAGCTCCTAACACCTTTGACGGTAGTGGGATGAGGTAATTTTGCTATGACATCAACTTTGGCTTTGTTAACCTCAATCCCGTTCTTTGAAATTTTATGGCCGAGGACAATGCCCTCTTTGACCATAAAGTGACTCTTCCCCCAATTTAGACATAACCTTGTGTCTTCACAACGTTTAAGCATGTTGTCTAAATGGGAGAGACATGTTTGGAACGAATCCCCAATGACCGAAAAATATGGCCATCATACATCTTTGAAACGTGCCCGGAGCATTACATAAGCCAAATGGCATACGTTTATAAGCAAAAGTTCCATAGGGGCACGTGAAAGTGGTCTTTTCCTGATCTTGCGGATCAATGGGAATCTGAAAGTAACCCGAGAAACCATCGAGGAAGCAATAGTACTCATTCCCCGCTAATCTCTCGAGCATCTGATCCATAAAGGGCAGAGGAAAATGATCTTTACGGGTGGCGTCATTTAACTTGCGATAGTCAATGCAGACACGCCACCCCGTAACCAAACGAGTTGGAATCAACTCATTTTCCTCATTTGTTACAACAGTAATGCCACCCTTTTTGGAACGCAGTGTATTGGGCTAACCCAATGACTGTCCGAGATAGGGTAAATCAATCCGGCATCAAGGAGTTTTAAAACTTCTTGTTTGATGACCTCATGAATTTTTGGATTCACCCTTCTTTGTTGTTGGACTACCGGTTTGAAGTCATCCTCCATTAAAATCTTGTGGGTACAAAATTCAGGGTCAATGCCCTTGATGTCGGAGAGTCGCCAAGCAATTGCTTGTTTATGTGACTTCAAAACCTTTATGAGAGCAGCCTTTTCCTCAACACTTAAATCTTTGGCAATTATGACGGGTAATTTATCATCACCCTCCAGAAATGCGTATTCAAGATGAGGAGGCAAGTCCTTAAGCTCGACCTCAGGAAAATCATCAGTTTCCTCAACATATTTGATTTCCTGATTATGAAGTTGTTGTGGTAGAACAAGAAGAGGAGAGGGATCTTCATTTAACAATTTCTCAAGGAGAAATTATCCCTCTCGGGGTCAATCTCTTTGTTATCGATTCCGTCGGGAATCGAATCACTTTTGAGAAAGGACTCAATCTCTTCTAAGATGAAGTCACTTCTCTCAAACGGAGTGAGGTAAGGAGAAGAATTAGCAATGATGGGATAAGAAGACGGAGTGAAATTTTCACTCGTAGAATCATCAACGAAACCTAAAACCTCTTGAGCGTACTCCTCAACAGCTACATCGATGACATCTATTCGGTTTACCGATTCAGAGTCATAATTGGAGGAGTACCTCGATGTTTGCTCAAGGTTGAAGGTGATTGCTTCAGTTCCAACACGCAATGTGATCTCATGCTCAAATACATCGATAAGAGCGCGCCCAGTTCTAAGGAATCAACTTCCAAGAATGAGAGGGACCCTTGAATCGGCATCAAAGTCAACAATCACAAAATCCACTGGAAAATGGAACTTTCCCACTTTAACGAATACGTCCTCGGCTATGCCAAGTGGACGAGAAATCGATCGATCGGCAAGCTCTAATGTCATGCACGTGGGAGTGAGTTCGGGAAGAGAGAGTTTCTTCCACACAGAATATGGCATCAGGTTAATGCTAGCACCTAGATCGGCCAAGGCGAAGCATTCAACCATACCCGGAAAAATACAAGTTATGAGAAACTTTCCGGGGTCTCCAAGCTTTTCGGAAAGCTTTTTCAGGAGAACTGCTGAGCAGTGCTCATTCAACGGAGTTCTAGCCATCTCAAAAAGTTTTTCCTTATTACTTAACAGATTCTTGATTGTTGATGCAAACTTGGGCATCAAGAGAATAGCATCCGCGAAGCTAATGTCAAAATGAAAATCTTGAAAGATTTGGAAAAATTTATCCATTTGGTGACTAGCTTTTTCGCGGAGCTGATGAGGCGAAAAATGAACCACTTTTAGGGGGTCATTTAAACCCGGAATTGAATTTATTTGATCAAATATTGCCCTAAATCGCTCCTTTTGTGATTTTAGGTATTTTGGGAGTGAAATTTGGAAAAGGAAGCAATTCGGACGTTTTTGGAGCATAAAAGTGAAGAAAACGCCAAAGACTTAATTTTCCAAGCTGGGAACAGTGTTTGACGGTGTCAAGAAAGCAATCCTGACGGCGTCAAGAGTAAAAACCATGACGACCCAGAAGAAACATGAAGGCGTCACAAGTAGAGCATCAAGAGTTAAAGTCGTGACGGCCTGCAAAAAGGGACTACCTGACGGCGTCAGATGTAGATCAAGGCAGTCCGAAGATTTATTTGGCGGCGAGATGACGGCGTCACAAGTTTGTTCTTGATGCCGTCAGCCTCTAATATCTATATATAGTTTTCTAATTTTCATTCATTAGAAGGAAAAAGTTTGGAGAAACCCTAAGGCCGAACCATGTACGAATTTTATAGGTTTTTCAAGGGTTTTCAGCCCTTGAACCCTTACATGTGCTATTGAGATAAGTATTATTTTAATTCAATCAATATGTCTATGTGTTGGTTGTCTATATCTTGTGCTTGTCTTGATTCCACCATGTTAGGCTAGATCTATCTTGTGTTTGCTTAGATCTAATGAAACCTAGATGTTAATTATGTGTTGATTACTTGTTTATGGTTGTATTGGATGAATGATTTCAATGTTAGGCTTAAGAAAACTGGCAGATCTTCAATTGGTAACATGCTTGAACGTCTTGGGAAACATGAACCGATGTGTACTAGGTTTTATTGGTTGTATTTAATGCATGAGTAAATTCTAATGATCCCATGTTAGGAGCTTCTTAGCCGGCTCGACATAGGAGTGAAGTAGGCACTCATAGGATTGGGGAGTTAAGTACGCCACCCCATGAATGGTATTAAGTAATACAATCCGTCATCCACGCAACTATAACAAGTAATTAACGTGTAAAAGATATCTAGGGAGTAGTGAAATCTAAGTAAACACATTTCTCCACTTATTGCTCACAACCTTAGTTTAATTAGTTTTTAATTTCATTTCTAGTATTTTATTTTGATTGCATCTTAGTATTGGGTTAGTTGACTAGCAACTAATTCCGCCCAAATACTTCAAACCCGAGATTTTAATTTGCTTTCTTAAAAATATAAAAATACAAAAAGAATCATCCCTCATCTCTAGACTTAATCTTTAGGTTTTCTAATCCTAGCGACACTATTCCTAGCTGAACGATCAATCCCCCGGTACTTGTCATTATACTATACTACATCGATCAGGTACACTGCCTGGTGGGGGTTGTAAGCTTCTCAAGATCCCTTGAGAGGTAAAGCTTGGTGCAACCCTACGCACATCAAGTTTTTGGCGCCGCTGCCTGGGAATATTTATTGTTTAGGTTGGAATTTATTTTGATTAGGTCTACTCATTAGATTCCTTTTTAGTGAGATTTTTATTTTCTTTTTATTAGCTTTCTTGTAGTCTATCTTTTTCTTTGTGCCCTTTGTTTGTGAAACCATTTTCATTTGTCTCCATGGCGGATGAAATTCCATTTAGATCATTAACTATAGAGGAACAATTAGTTTACTCGGATCGATTTGCCTCCTGTTGTTCCAATGAATTTTTAAGTGATCTTAGATATATACAAGATGAGATGGGTGTAAAGTTGTATGGGTTTGATGAATTTTATAAATGTGTGTTTTCTATTAGACGATCATTATCAGGATCAATTCCTTTTAGTGGGACCCTTTGGATGAATTTTGAGAAAAGCTTCCTAACCATAACCAATAAGTTTAACGAATTGGTGGATTCGTATGAGCGAGATGACCTAGTTTCTAAGAACATGAACTTAGAATCAAACCAAGATTATGATATGGTTAGTGTTGAACTACCTAGTTACATGAGCGGGATAGATTTCACCAAAACATACGACACACATGAGGTTAGAGTTGAGCCACCTAGTTGCATGTCATGGTTAGGCACTACCATAATACAAGATGAACACATAGGTGATATTGATGTGATGGAAGAGATAGTAGAAAACCCAAGCCCACTAAGTACCCCACAAGTCCTACCATCATTTGAGGCACACACACCGCCCGTGACTTACCCGGAAGAAGTAGAAGAAACTTTAGGAATTTCGATGGAGGTAGAACCCTTGGACCAGGCACCATTTGAGGATATAGGTTTGAATACTTGTAGTGATAACCTTACTCCTAGTTCTAGGGAATTTCCTAATGTTGATGAACCGGAACCTCAACCTTTACACAACTTTCCATCCTTAGATATACATCTAGGAGACAAAATAGGAACCGACCCACCCATCAACCAATATTATCCGGGTAGTTTTAGGATGAAGGAAGCCATTCACTCACCCCCTTCACCTTACGTGGCATATTTCCACCCTAAGGGTGTGTATCGCTACTTCCACCCGCACTTAATTCAAAGTGTAGGGAAAACCTCCCCTATTTCCATTAAATAAGGGTAGAGTCAGTCTCGTGACTCGAACAAAAACAAGCGCTTATTGGGAGGCAACCCAAGCTTTATTTGTTTGTTTGTTTGTTTATTTGATTTTATTTGTTTCCGTATGCATGTTTTATCTTTGTTGCTTGTGGCTCATGTTTCAAAGTAAATTGTGAAAATGCTTTATTTTGTTTTTAACTTCGTCTTAATTGCATATAAAGGTATTTTGCAAAAGATAAGTATAAGGGAGATCCAAATTTGTCTATAAGAACGAAATTGAGCATGAACCACAACAATATTAAATGAACATGTGTATTAGCAGTTGTTAGAGTCAAATGCTTGTATCGAGTCATAATGATGTTTTGCAGGATTTTCCAGGAAGTAGGACAAAGTTTTTCTAGAAATTTTCCGGAAACTTAACGTAAAGATTTCTGCAGGTCACTTCTGACGGCGTCATGAGTTTACTCTTGACGGCGTCACGTGTAAAAATCTGGAAATTTTACCGGTTTTGTTTTTCTAACGGAGTCTTAAAGTTTTTGTAGAATTATTAAGTTTTATAATCTCCATAAAATCTGCAAACTTCATTCCACAAGCATTATATCTTACTTTGTTTTCTAGGATTTAGTAACTTATGTAAATTGCCGCCGATTTTATGCGAGGTTACCTTGTCTGTTTTCTCAGGATTTACAGGTTATGTATGACAAGAAGATGATTATTATTCTGGAAGGGAAGCTTTGATTGTTCATTTCTTGGAGGAAGATTTAACCTGGCCACCTTATTATCCATACCGAGCGAATCAGGGGAGTATTTGATTTCATTTGTTTTACTTATTTCACTTTTACATTTTTTACTTGAACATTGGGGACAATGTTCATCTTAAGTGTAAGGGGAGGGTAAAATGATGATACCTTACAGATACACTTTCGCTTGAGCTTGTTTTGTTTGATAGTAGATGTGTAATAAAACTATGAGAAATACTTGTTAGTGCAATTTTAGCGCCAAATTTAAATTTTTTTACAACATTTAGGAGTGAAACTTTAGCCATAGCAAGCGTCTCATGGATAGGAGATTGTATGACTAGCACATAACCGTACTATTCAGAAAAATTTTCCACCTAAATATGTGAGGTTCGCCTTTAGATTTGATAGGAAAAGCATTTACTATTAGTGCTTATGAGTGTACCGGTAGCATTTAGATTCTAGAACTTGCGTTAGTGATGCATCCCGAGACCGCTAGTGAGACTACATTCGTGTAGTAGGATTTACTACATGATAAGAGGCATTAGGATCACCCTTGTGTTAAACCCGTATTATAATTACTTGACCATTTAAGTCATATTACTTGGCTAGTTAAGTCAACTAATTTTTCCCACACCCTTAGCGTTGTACTCATTTTTAGTACACGAAACCCCTAGTACACCCCTCCGAGCCTATCTTTTCGTTTCTAACTTTAAGCATTTTACTTAAAGGAAGAATTTGTTACACCCCACTTAAATGTACAACCAAATCGCCTTAGCCTTCCGTGTATGCGCTCATTTTTAGTGCATTATTGTTATTTGTTAAACCCTAAGTTAATTATCTAATTGATTACATGGTTGCTAAGTCGAGTCATATCCTTGTACATATTGTTTTGGGACGATTGGGACTCATGGGTAAAGTACTTATTTTATGGAGTAATGGGGAAGAACATCATTTATTACCCCCATATGTGCGTTAATCTTAAAAGTACTCCAAGTGTTTTGATTTTCTTAATTCGAGTCATTAGATTAGTTTATTGTAAAGTACGTAAAGATTCAAGTGTAAGGGGAATGTTCATTCCCTATGATGTATTATTTTGGATGGTAGGGTAAGAGTGTATGCAAAAAAAAAAAAAAAAAAAAAAAAAAAAAAAAAAAAAAAAAAAAGGAAAAGCATACGGACTACCATCCCTTTTTATTCTATGTTCATTTTATGTTTTTGTTATTTTTCATTTATTAGCTTAAGTCGAGTCTAGTCTTGGCTTAGCAACGCCATATTGTACATGTAATTAACTAGGATTGTTAACTCGCCACCAGTAAAGACTGCCTATATCCAACAAAACCGTGTATTTCATATCCCTACACCTAACGTTACAACCCTTTAAAAGACCTCTTTGATAGTTTATCCTAGGTGCTTACGCCATGTGGTGGAGGTTTGATCCTTTCCCAAGCCTATGGTAATCTATTTTGCTATGACAGGTAGTGAGAGATATCTTCCGTTTCCATATTGTAATTTATACTTTATTACACCCGAGAGATGTGAGTATCTAAACACTATTTGTGAGGTGCTAGTATATGACCTCCGTGCTTGTCTTTGGTCTTTAGTGGAACGATCATTTGTTGTAATTACTTTTATATTAGTGTTAAATGACCCCTAACTTGTATTTTGATTAGAATAAAAGCGCATTTGCTTGAGGACAAGCAAATCTCAAGTGTAAGGGTATATGATGAGGCGAAAAATGAACCACTTTTAGGGGGTCATTTAAGCCCGGAATTGAATTTATTTGATCAAATATTGCCCTAAATCGTTCTTTTTGTGATTTTAGGTACTTTGGGAGTGAAATCTGGAAAAGGAAGCAATTCGGATGTTTTTGGAGCATAAAAGTGAAGAAAACGCCAAAGACTTAATTTTCCAAGCTGGGAACAGTGCTTGACGGCGTCAAGAAGGCAATCCTGACGGCGTTAAGAGTAAAAACCATGACGACCCAGAAGAAACATGAAGGCGTCACAAGTAGAGCGTCAAGAGTTAAAGTCGTGACGGCCTGCAAAAAGGGACTACCTGACGGCGTCAGATGTAGATCAAGGCAGTCCGAAGATTTATTTGGCGGCGAGATGACGGCGTCACAAGTTTGTTCTTGACGCCGTCAGCCTCTAATATCTATATATAGTTTTCTAATTTTCATTCATTAGAAGGAAAAAGTTTGGAGAAACCCTAAGGCCGAACCATATACGAATTTTACAGGTTTTTCAAGGGTTTTCAGCCCTTGAACCCTTACATGTGCTATTGAGATAAATATTCTTTTAATTCAATCAATATGTCTATGTGTTTGTTGTCTATATCTTGTGCTTGTCTTGATTCCACCATGTTAGGCTAGATCTATCTTGTGTTTGCTTAGATCTAATGAAACCTAGATGTTAATTATGTGTTGATTACTTGTTTATGGTTGTATTGGATGAATGATTTCAATGTTAGGCTTAAGAAAACTGGCAGATCTCCAATTGGTAACATGCTTGAACGTCTTAGGAAACATGAACCGATGTGTACTAGGTTTTATTGGTTGTATTTAATGCATGAGTAAATTCTAATGATCCCATGTTAGGAGCTTCTTAGCCGGCTCGACATAGGAGTGATGTAGGCACTCATAGGATTAGGGAGTTAAGTACGCCACCCCATGAATGGTATTAAGGAATACAATCCATCATACACGCAACTATAACAAGTAATTAACGTGTAAAAGATATCTAAGGAGTAGCGAAATCTAAGTAAATATATTTCTCCACTTATTGCTCACAACCTTAGTTTAATTAGTTTTTAATTTCATTTCTAGTATTTTATTTTGATTGCATCTTAGTATTGGGTTAGTTGACTAGCAACTAATTCCGCCCAAATCCTTCAAACCCGAGATTTTAATTTGCTTTCTTAAAAATATAAAAATAGAAAAAGAATCATCCCTCATCTCTAGACTTAATCTTTAGGTTTTCTAATCCTAGCGACACTATTCCTAGCTGAACGATCAATCCCCCGGTACTTGTCATTATACTATACTACATCGATCAAGTACACTGCCTGGTGGGGGTTGTAAGCTTCTCAAGATCCCTTGAGAGGTAAAGCTTGGTGCAACCCTACGTACATTAGGAGCTTTTGTTCATTGAGACGTGATGGGTAAGGAATAGAAGTTTTGGATTTAGGGTTGTCCACTGGAGTTTCAGGTGGTTCAAAAACAACTCCAGGCTTGCATCTAGTTTCTGGAATAACCTGAGGTTGGACGTGTGCGGTACTTCGTATGCTAGGAGTTTGCACCTTGTCCGTTGTCACCTCAGGTTCACGTTCCACTACCTTTGGAGGAGAGGAAGAAGAGGTAGTAGGAATCGCGGGTTCATCATAAGAAGCACCACTTCTAGTTGTGATCGCCTTAGCATCGCCCCTCGGGTTAGCGATCGTGTTGCTCGAAAGTGTTCCTGAGCCCGAGGGTCGTTCATTTAAAGACTTCTTAATTTCTGAAATCTGGCTAACCAACAACTTGTTCATCTCTTCTTGGGATTTCATGAATTGTTTTAACAACTCGTCAGATGAAGGCCCGGTTGGAACAATGGCTTGATTTTGGTTATTAAAATTTTGAGCACGATTGTTTTGATTGGGGCCTTGATTTTGAAAATTACCCTGATTAGGGTTGTTGTTTCCATGAAAATACCCGGGGTTGAAATTACCCTGACCTTGGTTTCTATTAAAGTTTCCTTGATTTTGGAAACCTTGGTTTTGATTTTGAGAACCGTGACCCTGATGGAAGTTACCTTGGTTTTGAAAACCTTGGTTCATTCTATTTTGATTCTGGTTACAGTTTTGGACATTTTGGTTTTGATTAAAACCGGGAGGTCCAGGATAATGATTAGGACGGTAGTTCGGGTCCATAGGAGGGCGGTATTGATTGCCTCCTTGATTAGATGACCCGACTACAGCATGAGCTTCAAACGGAGAACCATCAGTAGCTGTGCAATTGTAGTAGGCATGCGGCCCACCACAAGTTACACAGACTTCCACTTTTTTAACCTCAGCAGGTAGAGGATGTTGTGGATATGAAACTTTCTTTGTTTGGGCGAGAACCAAAGCTTGAATAGCCTCAGTAAGCTTGTTAATCTTAGCATCGGTGCTGGATTGACTCACAGGAGATGAAGTGGAAGGACCCGCACTAATTTGGGAAACAACCGGCTTGCTTCGTGTAGAGCGGACCTTAGACTTGTTCTCAATGATTGCTAAGGCTTCTTTGGTGGTTCTACTCAAAAAGTTACCTCCCGCGGAGGCATTGAGAGAATCCTGATCAACTTGGCTCACGCCATTGTAGAAAGTATCGAGTTGCATCAACTCGGAGAAACCATGATGTGGACACTTGCGAAGTAATTCTTTGAAACGGTCCCACGCTTCACCAAATGATTCATCATATTTTTTAGTGAACTTGGTGATTTCGTTTTTAAGACTCGTGGTCTTTGAAGGTGGGAAGAATTTATTCACAAACTTTTTTACCAAGTCTTCCCATGTCTCAATAGATCGAGGGGGTTGTTTCTCAAGCCAAATCCGGGTTTGACCCTCGAGGGAGAATGGGAAGAGAAGAAGCTTGATTGCTTCACACGGGACATTTTTGTACTTGATGGTTGATGTGATTTTATTGAACCATCGAATATGAGCATGAGGATCGTCCCTCTCAAAACCGTAGAATTGACTTGAGGTTACAAGATTGAGTAACCCGGTTTTGAGCTCAAAACTATCAGCCACGATGGCTGGAACAACAATAGCGTCTCCGTAACCCTCGATGGGTGCTTGGAGAAGCTCACACATGGGGCGGTCTTCCGCCATGGTGACAGCTGAAGTGGAAACAGTACGGATCTCAGATCCGACTGTTGGTGCTGAACGTCTACGAGGTCTTCTAGGTTTTCTTACAAGCTCACGTAATGGGCTAGTAGACCTAGAAGAACGAGTGCGCATGCACTAGGGATAAAACCAATCAAAACAAAGTCGAGGCAAAACCACAGTGAACTTAAACCAATAATCACAAGTAAGTGGCTTCTTTAAGAAAGGTACACCACCTACAGGGATACAAAGGCAAGTTTTTGTAACACCCCCAAAATACCGCAGCGGAAGACTGTGTCATAGGGGTGCTACTTCATAATACAAAGTACAAGGTATAGAAAACGAACTCTAAATGAGACGTTTTGAAAAGTTACCATTCGATTAATGAATTCAAAGTTACAAACATGAGATTCCAAAGTATGATACATAAATGTATACAAAATGTTTTGAATGGTAAATGATAAAAGCGTAAGTCTTCAGAATATGCAGCTTAACTCTAAGTTCCACGCACTAGCTATCGCCTTACTAATCTGAGATAAACATGCTAAAGTGTCAACACAATGGTTGGTGAGTTCATAGAGTTTGTCTTAAAACAGTTGAAAAAGCCTCAAAAGAATGTTCACATAGCAAAGGCATTGTGAATCCACTCAGTTGCAAGTCCCGCCATAAGAGACTTGCAACCTGTGTGTTCACAACCCACTGCTAACAGTTACTTTATACAATGCACCAGATTATATTCACCCAAGGTCAAGAATAGACACAAGGGCGGGGGCACCTTCCCAAATAGTACTACGTCATCCAAGGTCAAGTATAGACACAAGGGTAGGGGGCATCTTCCCATGAGTACTACCAATACCTCTCTGACAGAATAGAGTATTATGTATGCATGTAAATACGAATCTTGTATTTAAATTAAGCAAGTATAGTGTAACAAGTATGTATAACGCAATCAAGTATAATGCCAATCAAGTATAACACAATCAAGTATAAATGTTTAAGAGTATTTGTACAAGTAAGCAAGTAGTTGAGCATGTATCTCCCCCAAAGAGTTAAAACAAGTATAAAAAGAGTAGGGGCTATGACTCACCTTAAGTCTATGTAATGAGAAATGAAAGTGGTAGTCGAATCGCGAAAGTCTCTAAGAGCAGCCTATAATTGAACATTGCGACTTAGGTTTGGAGTAACATCTAAGAATACGAAGAATTGCCCATATATGTCTTGCATAATGTTCATGATGTAGTACTTAGTATATAGTGTAAGTCTTTGAATATAAATGGTTTATGAAACATGTATAGGTTGTATATCTCTTACTACCGTTCGGGCCGACATAATTCAGAAGTCATGGAGTAAACGTTCGAGGAGCCAGGACACTTTAATTCGTAAATCCACAACTCATCTCGACGGCTTACTCAATGAACTCCTCACATGAGGCTCCCTACTATTGTAGTATTTGATAACATATATATAAGTTTTGATCTTTAAAAGTTATATGGTCTTTAGCCGTGGCTTTGCCGTGACCTTGGTCATGTTACCATGGTCTTGAGACTCAACCTTGGCTTTAGCCATGGTTGTGGTCTTGGCTTTAGGTCATTTGACCTCTTGGTCTCATCTAATTATAACAATTATATAGTCACTTGGTACTTAAAACGGGCTGTTAAGAATTTGAAGAAAATTATCACTCAGAAAGCATTTTCAGGGCTCGAGCTTCTTTGTTCCTGAACGAAAACGTCGTTCCGGACAACTTTCGTGTTTTAACTTTTTGATGAATCGGACTAGAAGTGGGACTTTCAAAATCAAAATTTGATCAGAATGCTATTTAGGCAGTTTTGCCGTTTTGGTTTCGCTAACTTCAAATGGTCATAACTTTTGACTCGTGTACTCGTTTTGGGTGATTCAAATTGCTATGTTTTCCTTTTGAAGTCCTCTTTAACAGTAAGTAAATGTCAAATATCATAGTTATACTATTTTGGTCGTGGTTCTCCATAAAAATCACTAGTTTGCTTGTTTACTTGTCATAAGTTAACATATGTATACCAATACTTGTTTTATCCATTTTTAAACATCATGAACACAATACAAAGACCATATATAGCATGAAAGAAACATAATAAGCATGAAATGATATTGAGCAAGAAAGTGTATAAGGGTTTGCTTACAACTTTTGGCTTTCTAAAGAAAGGAAGTCAAGTATAGAACTAGGACACTAAACCTAAGCTTGTAAACCCTTCACCATAACTCTTGTAATCCTTGCTAGCCTTGATCTAACCCTTGTGAAAACCATTTAAATTCAGCCCTAGTAACCTTGTGTAGCTCCTAAATCAACCATGGAATCACCAAACAAACTTGAGAACTAGGTAGAGAATACTAAGACATTGAACTTTGTAGTGTAACTTGTATATTGAAGATCAAAGAATCATGGTGCTAGGTATAATAGATGTGGCGTTTTTATTGATGAGAAAGGAAGAAGAATGAGCTTGTATTTATACTAAGAATGAGGAGGTTAGGAAGGTTACTAGGAAAGTGCTAAAACTTGGAGACAAAGTTGTAAATAAATATGATCCAATGGCTAAAGTCATGAGATGATGCCACAAGTGTGAATGCCCCCCCTAGTGGCGGTTCATGAACTTGGAGAACAAGGTGTGGACTTTTGATGATATTATCCTAAGTATGTAGCTAGTTTTGACTCCGTAAATCGCTAACCGTAAATGATTAAGCCTCAAAACGTAAAACCGGGTATCGTAAAAATATGAAACTTGAAAGTATTGTTAAACATGTCAATATAGTCCATAATAAAATATAAAATGAGTGGTAGGTTCTATCGGGTGCTAAAACCCTGCTAAAAACTGGAAACACGGGTCTAAAACGCGTAATTCGCGTAAAACGCTGAACTGGAAAACGTAAAATTCCGAAACTTTTGGAATTGTCCTAAAATGAGAGAAAATCATATTTCTATTGTTTATAATGTTTTATGGATATATCGGGATGCTGGAAGGACGTTTAAACCTAAAAGTAAATCTCGGACACGGCTTTGTGATTTTTGCAGAAATGATCCGACGAGCGTCAAACTCTCGGATTATCGTTAAAATAGTTTAACTTACGAGAATATGAAATAAAAATTTCTAAGATGAATAGTGAAAAGTGAATAGTAAAAGTGAATAGTAAAAAGTGAAAAGTGAATAGTGAAATTTTCGGGAATAAAAGTTAACCTGAAATTGTGAATTGTTACAGTTTTAATCTTTCGTTTGGGAACTTATTATGTTCACACCCCCAGTTAGTAGGTGTTCTGTCTTGGTTTGCGACGGTTTATTTTTATGTATTATTATTCACAAGAAAAGACGAATGTTTTTGGGTTTTTGTGTATGGGTGAAAAAACTTTTGGACAATATTTTTGGTGTCGTTTCGTTTACCAAAATCGTATCTCTTTAAGAATCACCTTAAAAGAAACGCGATATAGAAAACGTAACGATTTGTTTTGTTTGTTTTTAATTTTTTTGGTGTTGTTAACACTTTAGGAAAAGTGTTAATGATGTTTTTGTTTTATGATTAAGATTTACAAAAAGTGGTGGAGTTTATACAATGATGTGTGAAAAATCACTAATCTCTAAAGAACGTGTGCAGATACGCAGCAGCCTCCCCGGCAGCGGCGCCAAATTTTGATTGGTTCCGAACGGTCAACTAAGTTTACCAGGTGATGGTCAACCAAGTCAAACGTCAAAAACCAACTAACCAAGGAGTTTAGGGAATCCCCGGGTCGTTATGTCCCGACGAGGCGTGCAATTGTATTTGTGAACATTTTAAATGATCGGGTGATTAATCAGGAAGGTCAGGAATTTGATTATTATGATTACACTACGAGATTATGATGGAAAATAACTTAGAAACACTTTATTAACAATTACTGATTATCAGATTACCTAAAAACGTGATTTAACCTAAAAACGCGCGTTTGAGTTTAAAATAAACGCGAACGCGCAAATTAAAAAGTGAAACGGGAGTAAACAAAGTCCTACGAACGTGAAAATTATATTTTTACAATCCTGATGTTATAAGAAAATTTTTAGAAAATTAAAATTATTTTTACAACTATTTAATTAATTACTATTATTTAATTACTAATTATTAATTACTTTTTAATTAACTAAATTATCCTAAATTACAAATAATTATGAAATTTAACTAGAAAAATGAAAATTAAATTTAGAAAAATCTAAAATATTATAAAACTAATTTTAAAACAGAAAACTATTTTTCCTACTTTTTAATTAATTATTAATAATTAAAAACTAATTATTTAATTGATTTAAATTAAACTAAATTATAAAAAAATACTAAATGATCAAGGAAAAATCTGAAAAAATTACGAAAAATCTATTATGATTACAGAAGCCTAGGAAAAATTTAAAAACAGATGTTGCTTATAAATAAGCAGAAAATAAGCCAAAAGGGCTTAAATATAAGCTATCACTTTCTAATTTTTTGTCTTTTTCTAATTTTTCTTTTACACAACTAACTTTCAACTAAAAATAAGCACTTTTTACAAAGGGACTTTTTATGGAAATGGAAAATAAGCTCTGTGCAACTAAATAAGCTCAACAGCCAAACTTAATGAGCTTAAATGGATTTAGCTGTGAACAAGCTGTCAATAAGTTAAGTGGATGACCACATAAGGTAGAATTAGCTACAAGGAACTTAAGTGCACAAGGAATAAGCTAAATCATGTACTGAAATAATCACAATAAGCAAATAAGCAATTCCACATTGCCTAGTACCAAACAGCCTTCAAGGGTTCACTTGCAGCCCCCTGTGGGGTCCACAGGGAGGTTCAGGGGTTCAAAATGATGGTTGGTCTAAGGAAGTGGCCTAGTGAGCTATCCAAAGGGCCAAGTACCAAACCTTAGGTCCTAAGTTTGAGCTCTGTGTGAGCTTGTGAAATAGGGGGCATACACTGAGTGATATGATCACTCAGTGAGTTGGCAAGGACTCTAATCCACTCAATAAGCTTAAAACAAACTTATAAGTAGGTAAGCTCAGTCTAGGATGCAAGCAAACAACACTACATCAACATTTCTTGGAACAAAAATAAAAAAGGGTTGCAATTAACAAGCTCAGTAACTGAGTGTGGATTCAGAAACAGTTAGGGTCCAAGGTGAATTTAGGAGACACAATAAGCTAAGCAATTAAGCACTTAAGGGCCAAATGAGGTCACACCTAACAATACACCCTAGGGAGCTTCCCAAAACAGCAATGCTCAGGAATATAGGTTAACAAATGAACAAGTCATCAACCAAAGTAAATGGGTCACTGGTGGTGCAGGGGAGATTTCATGCCCTGCAGGTCCAAACACTAGCTTGCACACACTTCACAAAAATTCTAAAAAATGAAATAACTATAGGATCTGGTAGACTAGGTGGCACACTACAAGCATAACAAGTTTCAAAGTCCAATTCTAACTTGAAAATTCAGGAAAATTATTCCAAAAATTGGAATTCTGCCCTTGTTAGTATTTTTGACTTTTCCAATTTTGAGCTAAGTTAGACTTAAATGACTTTTGATTGTGGTTTATTGACTGAAAATGACATATTAAGTTAACAATAGACTGAATTAGGCTATATCAAGTACTTGTGCATTAAAATGGGTGAGTATGGACTCAAAAATCCTTACAGTTAAAGAATTTTGGAAGCTAGAAGTGGATTTTGACTATTTTGCAAATAAAGGTTTGATCTTAAGCTTTGAAAATCCTATTGGGGCCAAATGTGACAGGTTTAAATACACAACAACTTCAAAAACATGCAAGGGTTCACAGACTACAGCTAAACCAAACACCCCTAAGCAGCAAACTGATTGAATTGTACAAAGCAAACCAAGGTTCCAATCAAATAAACTAAAGAACTAAATTAAACTAGGCTAGAAACATGCAGAAACAAACTTCAATTCACTACTGAAACTAATGATTCAAGTTATATTAAAAAAATTGAGGAAGTCTTACAAGCTGAGCAAAGTCTCAAACCAATAAGAACCAGAACCCATACTAAAATCTATGCTCCCATGAGCTCTAAACCACTTCTGTCCATGCTTCCCTTTTCTGTATCAGCAATCCACAATTCATTTTTGATATTTTTCTCTTCTATTTTTTTTCTTTTTCTTATTTCATCTTCTGTTTTTGTTTTTCTTTTTTTTTTCTTTTTTTCTTGTTTGTTTACTGAGAACAATTGTGCTTTTATAAAACCTCAAAACAACAATTACAACTTTGAGCAAGATTTAAAGAGATTAAGAAACTGAGAATAATGAACTTGTACTAAAATACTTGAATTGATGATAAAAAATTTTACAAACTAAGTACTGAAAACTATAAATTACATAAGAAATCTACTTTTTTGAATTATAAAATTACATAAGGAAAAACTACACTGCCTCCAGGCTTACAATGAAGGATTACTTATACTAAAAAAAAATATACATACTAGCTTCTTCTTTCCTTTTTGCTTCCGTCCTTCTTGTCTGTTGTGAGACAGCTTGGAAAAGCAACTTGTGTCCCCTTAGAGTCAAATCTCAGCCATTGATTGGCTCCTTCTTCATCCTGACCATTGATTCATTTTAAGCCCTAATACCTGTTGTGGATTTCCAACGTGGAGGAGGGGGTGGTGAGTAATGATGAGTGTTTGGGTTGACATATGGAGTGGTGTAGGGTGGCTGAGGTAGGAGAGGAGGGGAGGGGACAAACATGTTGGAATTGCAGAGGGTGTTTGTTTGGCTATGGCGACAAAAGGTGGGGGGAGAGGGAGTTGACTTAGGTTGAGCCGTTTTATTATTAAAATGGGTGTGGGTGGGCTTTGGTGATGGTTGGGCCAAAGAAATGGTGGGCTGGGGGTTTATATTTGGATTGGGTAGTTTGGATTTGGTTTAGTTAATAATACAAAGGGTCCGTTTGTATTGTAAAAATTAAAGCCCAAGGACCATTTTGTAATTTCTGATTTTTGTGAGGACCAAACTTGCCAACCTTTTAAATTATTCCAAAGGACCAATTTTTGTTACATTCCAATAATATGAGGGCCTTTGTTGTAATTTTCCATTTTAAAACTCCCAGGGACTTATTTTGCCAATTTCCAAACTGCAGGGACCAAACTTGTAATTTTCCCAAAGTTTTCACTAAGGATTAATTTTGATAATTTTTTACTTTTAAATGCCTTAGGTTGACTTTTCTTTCAAAACACATGCTCAGGGACTAGTTTTGTAAATTTTTGAAAGTTGGGGGATTGAAACTGCCAATTGTGTAAACTTTGTTCGTTTTTCATTGTTTTTACTCATTTTGCATCTGAAGCGTATAAAATACAATCCCTGGGATATTTTTAGTATTTTGATGCATTTCTGAGTATTTTCGGATGTTTTGGCAGTTTAAATACGACAAAAATGATGAGTGTTTGAGCACTCATCACACACTTTCCTCTAAAAGCTTAACACAATACCGACCTGATACTACATCTTCATCACATGGATTTATGTGGTCCAATGCGCGTGCAGACAATCAAAGTCGAGGCCAAGTTCTTCCCATAACCGTGGAGAACAATCTACTACATCTTGGCTCGATCCGTTACAGGGAGAGATAGTGGACACGATCATCCCCGACTCCATCATCTTCAAATATTATGGGGAATTGTTAATCAAAAGCATATTGATTATGCTCAACTCATATGGGTTGACATTGTCTTTTAGATCCACAGCCATTACATCACTCCTTTAACCAAAATTCCTTTTGTCAGATTCACAAAGTTAATCATCCACAATCTTCTCGATGACAATGAAGATATCCCTTGTCGTCAGGAAGATAAAGACAAGAACCTATTCAGAATGGACAAAACACTCAGTAAAATCAATATACAGGCAACGTGCACTCGCAAGTAAGGAAAAAGACTTCCAGACAATCTTCTCACTGAAAAGATCAAGAAGACGCAAGCATACACCAAGTATGATGATGCTTTCAATGGCGGACGAGTTGGATTCAGTCAATATGATGATGAACCATCTGAAATCAAGACCCGAAGCAAGAGAGCTAGTAAAGCTGGAAGCACGACAAGCATAACAAAGCAAAAGAAACATGCACTGCCAAGACTAAAGAAAATATATGTGCCTATAAAAGTTGCTAAGCCCGATCCATCACCAGAAAAAGAACCTGATTTTGTAAGTGAATCAGATTCAGACACCGAGTTAGATGAATAAGAAGTTTTCTACAAAGAGGATGTAGCAACTAAAATTGCTATGGAAATGAGCTTAAAGACACTTGAAATGGATGAAGAAAGAAGAAGGGAAAATTTGTAAAAGGAGGTAGATAAAGAACCTGGTGCTGGCACACTAATACACTTAGTGTATTCTTTGAAGTTTCTTGAGTTGTACTAACTTTGCTTGAGCAGTCATATCTTTCCACTAGCAGCAGTAAAACACTTGGCATATTTTTATTGAACACATGAGCAGTTGTAATTCCATAGAGCATTAGTAACTTGATAATGAGAAACAGTATCATGAAGAAGCTTTAAATCCCAACATAGTTAATGGTCACAATGATCTTGTATTCAAGGTCAAGATCAAATGAGAATTCAACAATGATATATTTTAAGGGTCTGGTAGTAAAAAACTTTCATTATACATTGCCGTGATTGCAAATTATATCTGATTGTATTTTTTTTTTTTGTTTTGCAGTGATGATTTCATTTTACCGGCACAATACGATTTTAGGACACTGAGTTGAACATAACATGCTGGAATACTTTCAGGACATTGAGTTGAATATAACCCGTTGGAAATACTTTCGTTTAGGGAGATATGCTTAGTTTACATTACATTCTTCATGCGGTTGTTTACATTATACACTCCATACTTTCAGGACACTGATTTGAACATAACCCGCTGGAAATACTTTCGTTTATGGACATATGCTTTGTTTACATTACACGCTTCATACAGTTGTTTACATTATAAACTTCATACTGTCATTTGAAGTAGCTTGTATGATGCGATGACGTTAAACTTGTTTACATGGTACACTTCATACTGTCATTTGAAATAACATATTTAATAGTATTATATTTGCATGCAAAATCTTCAATTGTATTTATGGTCAAGTAGTTATTAGCTTTTACTTCATTATCCATAATAGTGACGACCATGCTATGTGATGATTGTAGTAACACCTCTTTGGTCAATGTTGATGTTAAATTTGTGACGACCTTTCATGGTTAATTCGAGCAAAAATAGTGACGACTCACACTCATTAGTAACAGAATTTTGTGACGATAGATGTTGTCAAAAATTTTAGTGACGACTTCGATTTTTTTTTGTTTTAGGGTGTTGTAATCAAAGATTGCTTGGATAATTATTGAAAGTGATATGGAAAGAATAAAGTAATGAAAGAGGAAGTTGTTGCTAGTAGTAATTGTTGGGTCCCCGACCTGCCCATTCATGCAAACCATGAATGATATGAACAAAAGTTTTAGCAAGTGAGGAAAACTAATGAACATCAAAATCTTGGATGAAGGGTTTGCTTGAGAATGACACAGACACGCTAATAACACCATTGTTATTTTCACCTATTATAAATCTTTATTAATGTAAGATTTACAAAGGATAGCTGATGCAGGTTTTCTGATCAGCTTTTAATATTTATAAATTACTCGTCTACCTATGGTCTACCTTATGCACTAACGGGTAGAGAACCCGATCGTGTGTAGTGTAGTATTTGGTAAAACCGAGGTAGTCCCAAGAGCTATGTGTGTGTGGATTCTAACTTAAGTCTATATCACATTTTAAAAGGGGTTTTAAGTTGTTTGATTAATTAAACTAAATAACAGAAATGAAATACGGAAATTAAATTGAGTTGAATGCAGCAGGAAGAAAGTGTACTAGCCTAGCTATTCATCATATCATGCAATGACTATGTTCTCTACTAATGCTTCCTATCGCTTCAAGTGGGGTTTAGATTCACTAGACTCCTATGGTCAATTCGCCTAGCCTACGTCCCCTAGAATCCTACTTCGATATTAAAGGTTCGACCTTTGGATTAACAGAGGTCGCCGGTAGGGTTAAGTCATTAAGTACAGTTACATGCTAGATTCATTCTAATATGTGATCCGACCTCTCGGATCTTAGACCACACACTCCTAACTTCTTAAGTTTATCTAACATCGGATGGTCCTTTGGTCCATTCACACACAAGGAATTGGTAATCCTATGGTTAATTCTTACCAACCCTCACAATTTACTACTCTAGGGTCCTTTGGTCCATTCTCCTAGTACAACCGCCCTTTAAAACTACCAAAGCTAGAGGATCTACGAATAAACCAAGCATGCATACACTAGAAGCAATAATAAAAGCGCGAAAACATAATCATAACATTAAAAGGAATCATAACTAGGCTAGCACCAAAGGGGCTTAGCTGATCATTTCAAAAAGTACAGAAGATTCAATGTTTTGCATGGTAATGAAAGACATGAAATGAAAAGTATAAATCAAATGTAATTTTCTAAAACTTATTGATGTTATGGCGTGATTTCTCCCTTGGAAAATGCTTTGTATGCTGCTGGTGATCGTACTTGCACTTCGTTCTCTGACTTTTCGTGGTGAGAAAGTTATGTAAAATGCAGGAAATAGGGTTTGTATATATAGGCCTGACAAAGTTACGGCGTAATCTCTAGGTATGGTTACGCTGTAACTAGTGTATCTTCAAATAATCCTTATCCGATTGATAGCATTTACGTCGTAACTTGATGGATAGTTACGCCGTAATCTTCTTACGACAACAATTACGTCGTAATCTTCTTGCTGGTTACACCGTAATAACTTCAATACCATTCTTTGTAAATTTTACGCTGTAACCTCTTGCATTGGTTACGGCGTAACCTTCATGGTCACGAAATTCTTCTAAGTCTCTAAAATTTTATGACGTAATCTCTGTGGTAATTACGCCATAATCCTTGATTTGCGTTGACTCGTTCTTCGTGTATAAATCCTTAGTTATGGCGTAAGTGAAGAGTGTAACTACTATAACACCCTGAAATCGGGCCTAAGAAATTTATTACAAGAATGCCATTGGAATAGTTGACTATGACTTTTATAAGTTTTATGGACTTACGAGATTGGTAGTCAACCTGATAGTCAAACTATAAGTATTAAAGGTTATGTAAATGGTTATAGAAAATATGATGTGTCACATTTATAAGAAATATGGACTTAAATGACTAATGTTGTCAAGTAGTAAATTAGTAATAAAGTTTTATGTGGACAAAGTAGAAGGTAAGGGACATGAGGGGCTTAAAGTGTCAAGTTAGGAAGTAACTTTGGTTTGAAGAAAGCTAGAACTAGAAATATCCAGTATTATCTATAGGTGTGTATGTGTGTACAATTTAGAGAGAAAGGAGGGAAGAAAAAGGTTATTCCAATGATCAAATTGGTTAAGGATTAGTGCTCCAAATCAAGAAATAAGTTAGTACCAATCATCCTTTCAAGTAAGTAATCCCTTATCTTAAGTTAATTGATGAATTCAAGAGTTGGGGTTTATGAACCTTCAATTGGAAATTTGGTAAAAAGATGTTTATAAGCTAATTAAAGAAGTTATGATGATTATGGGTTAAGTTTTATTGAGTTAAGTTAATAATTTAATGGGATTGACTATCACGTAATCATTATATGATTAATGTGATAGTTAGAGATGGTTAGAAAAGAGCTATGGTTGTAGCAACTATGATATAGTTGATTAATCATGTGTTCATGCCTATAGTGAATTAGATTAGATTGCAAGAGTGGAGATTGATGGGGTAGATGATGATATTCTTGGTTTCATTAGCTTGGAATCAAGGTAAGTAAACCGGTTATAAGATAATGTTATATTGATTTCATCATATTATGTGTTATGTGCTATGTGTTAAATTTATGAATGCTTAAGCTTATGGGAAAGTGAAATAAAGGTTAGTGCTATATAGCTCGCCAAGGATGTGTTAGTTAAAGTGTGCTTAGATATGGTTGAGATAGAATAGTGATGGCTTAAGTAACTGAATGTATGTGTTAATGTTTAAAGATTATAATAGATTAACCGGTCATGATGCGTAATGTATGAATGATTATGATATTATGTTATATCCGCTTTACTTACTAAGCCTCGCGCTTACGGTTTAGATGTTTACCATGTTTGTAGGTGCTCATGCTAAGACGGTAAGCTTGGACTAAGGCTTAAGGATTGCTAGTGCGGAAGATAGAAGGTTTGGTAATGTGTTTAGTAGCTTAGGTAGATACCGGGCTCAAGTCAATGTTGTGCCCCCCGTTGGTCTTAAATGGTTTGTGAACGTATCGTCAAGTGTCAAGGTACATTTCATGGTTGTTGAAGTAATTGAGTCGTCAAATGGTATGTTATAACATGGTTTAAGTGTCTACGGTCAAGTTTAAGGGGGTGTTTGGAAGAATGTGTATTTACGCCCATTTTGTGTTGTGAATGGTTTAATGACTTATGAACATGATTATTATGTTAAGTTAATGATTTCTAGAGTGTTAGAAGTAATACGGAAGTGGTATACCTTAAATGTAATGTAAAAGGGTCAAAACGAGTATTTTGGCATAATACCCGTTACTTTGTAAAGTATGTTTCTGCGGGTCGTCTAGACCAATATATTTTTATGTGTCCTACATTATGTTATTAAGTTCCGGAAGTTTTGGTGTCATTCCGAATAATAGAAGTCATTTTCCGGAAAATGGGTCAAAAATGCATATAAGGAGTATGCAGAAAAAAGGGTGTTTGAGACAAGGTCCCTTTTAACCCATTTTGGGTCAAATGGGTCAAGAACCTTGTGAAACAATGTATATGGTATATTTTTAGTTAAATTTGTATTACATGTATTTAAATATAAGTCTAAAGTGTTGATTTTACGTTTTATGGTGTTACGGGTCATTTTGAGAAAAAGTGCCAATGAAGGTCCTTGAAGGGTAAAAGTGCCCATGAAGGTCATTGAAGGGTATAAATGCCCATTAAGGTCCTTGAAGGGTATAAGTTCCCATGAAGGTCCTTGAAGGGTAAAAGTTCCCATAAAGGTCCTTGAAGGGTATAAGTGCCAAGGAAGGGTATAAGTGCCCAAGAAGGGTTTTGCAGTTTTTATCTATTTTGTTTATTTTGTATAAAATTAACCGTAAGTCGTCACGGGTCATGCTACCCATCATTTCGAAGGTAATTGAGTCTAGTTTTATCTAAAAATAGTTGCAACGTCTAGATGTTTATAGATTATTGACAATTTGAAAAAGAGTAACAGTGGGTCAATTTCGGGTCATGTCGTTTCCACGCAAAATTTTCGAGTTTTGAGTAATTTAAGTCGTGTCGTTCATGGGGTGTTACAACTACGCCATAATTTCTTCAAAGTTAGCATACTAAAGTGTGTATTATCATAAGTACTTTACCAATTCCGCGTCTCTTTTGCTCCTATGCTCATTTATAACCTGTAAATAAGATATAAAGAAATCAAAGCATATATCCATATAAAACAATACAAATAATGAACATATAAGGGGAAAATTGACACTAAAATATCAGGATTATTTGATGTCATCAATAGCCTATGGAAAACTACCCCGATTTTTTTGTCAAACAAAACTCTCCACAATCAAACAACAAAAGACTGCAAGTTGTTTTGTTGTTCCTAGGAGAAGAGGATTCTAACCATAATACGTTGTGTTATTTTCTTTGTAGAAATCTCTACTTAACATAGTTACGACTTGAATTTGTATAAGAAGGAAAACAGTGTTTGCATGTGGGTTGCATCGTAAGTTGTCCACTTGCTATAGGTATGCACGTGCCTGGTAAGCTAGTCTGAATCTTACTTTCGGCTCTTTCGATTTGACAACTTAGAGTTCCAATGTTTGTTTCACGCGTATCGATAAGTACTTGAACTTATCTTCTTGTGTAAGCTTCCCCCTTCTCGTTTTGAGGTTTAGGTTGTAATCAAAGTTAAGTCTTCAGGATCACTGAGACATTTGTCAGTTCTCAGTGACTCTGATGTTGTCTTTCAGCTCCTTGTAACTTCACTCCCTGACACCGCATCAGTTTGTGAAGTCGTTTTCTTCAGTTGGTCTTCGACTTCCCTGAAGCCATTCAGGCTCTTTGGCCTTTTGAGCTTTATACAACACTCACTGATTTCAGTGAGTCATCTCCTGAATAATAATCAGTGAGTCATGTTCTCTGATAACTCTTAGAGAGTATATCACTTCTGATAACCATTTGATAGTTATGAAGTGACATATTCTCTGATCGTTATCACAGAGTTGATGCTCACTGACCTTCAGAAGGTAAATCAGCCAATTTTATGTTTAATACTTGTCGGAGATAATTTGGTTGATTTATCAGACCCAACACTCCAACAGTAACGACTTGTCACGATTCATTGGTTCATATAGAATCTATGTCCTAGTTGTATCAAAAAACATTCTTTTCACTAAGTGTATATAATAAAATAGAGTGAAAGGGTCCATCCCGAAACCAAGAGGGTACTAACTAACAACTGAGTCGTGTATAATCCACCTTCTGAGTACAATATTTTGACCCTATTTTTGGTGCCTCGGGTTACATGAAATTCATATATGAGACAAGACAAAAAACACATTCAAATTCAAGGTACAAGAATTATAGCAAAAACATGGAGTACGTTGTAACTATTATTATGATTGTTCATCTTTTAAATGAAAGACTAAAATGATGTTTATATATAAGAAACAAAATAACTTTTGGTGAAAAGTCACACTCCTTTATGAATAGTCAAACCTTATGGTGAGAAGTTACAACATTTCAAATAAATTCCAGCGACACCTTGGTTAGCAACACTTTTTATGTGTTACTATTTGAATAGTTTCATCTATTAAACTGTTGCAATATCTAACGACGAATAATATGTCACTATAATTATTTCCATTCATTGTATCTGAAATCAATTTAATAGTTTATAGTGTAGTTCATACCTCATAACTTTTATTAGAACTTAACTTGAAATCACTTTGGTCTCGGGTAATCTTAATTACACAAAATGTTTGATGACACTAAAATCACCAACAATTCTTTCCCATTTTAATGTGATCCTTGATTTCCCAATTAATCAAAACAAATCAAACTCATGCATAAATGAAAATGTCTTGCGATTGAATATTCATTTTAGTATACAACACATTTCTAATATTCGAGAATCGGGGTGTCGTAATGATTGAACCCGTCAACCCATTTGAATACCTGAAGATAATATACACAAAAGTTTCTACATTTCTCCAATTAATGTTTATACTTGACTTTTTACAAGTCATGCGTCTCTATCCATTCATGATGATATATAAAGCCAAATCTTAACTTATTGAAGTGGCAAAACTTCATACTCACATAGTTAGTTTCTTTTAATCATGCAATGTATTTGCACTTTTTCAAAAGAACTGTTAAGAAAATAAACATCAACATCCTTATCTTGCACGTCCGAACACATACCTAGGGATAGTAAAACATGTGTTCCTATCTCTAAGTGTGAGCTTTTCACATTGAATTCAAGCTTCTAACGCTGTATTAGAAGGGTATTGGGTATCTCACAATTAGAAGATTTAATTGACTTTTCATCCTTATAACCGACTTGTTCACTAAGTCTTTAGCAAACCTCTTTCTCAAATGATAAGCAATTGATAGTGTAGGTTCATTATCTCAACGCATAATAGACACATGGTAACATTGACTTTTAAAAATAAAACAATTTTTATTAATAAGTCCTTTAACCATAATATTTCTTCACAATAAGAATACAGTGAACCATAATGCAATAGTTGAATATATAGTACAACTTTGTTTATTTGTTTCAAGATTCTACATTTACACCAAGTGTGAAAATCTGATCATGGTCTCCTTAATCAAAACATTCAACTCACATCAATTTATCGTTATGATACTTAAAGAATTCTCATTGTTAACCACTTAAGGGTGGCTTAGTGGCAAACGAGTCTGTGATTATCACTATAAAATGTGTGAGGTCTCAAGTTCAATTTCTGCTAAGTGCAAACAACCTTAAGTGGTCACTCCACCAACCTCCTAAAAAAGGAGAGTTTTACCTGGTTTGAGTTTGTGTGGCGGTGTATTCAAACCCCGTAAATTAGTCAGCCAAATGGTTAAAAATCATGGTTAAAAAAAGAAATAATAATAATAAAATAAAAAATAAAATAAAAAATTCCTCATTGTTCTAAACCATAATCCAAGGTTTCTTTCAAGTACTTGAGTACTCGATTTAAAGTAGCCAGCATATAATCATTGACCACTAAAAGTTCACCTAAATATACAAGTATCATGTTTCTATTAGACAAATAGCCGGGTCACACATTTTGAATGTATCTATTAGACAAAATAGCCGGGTCACACATTTTGAGTAACTATGTTTTGGCTTACTTTGATAACCATAGTTCCAGGATAATCAACATGTAGATTCAAACATGTCAAAATCACATTTGTTATTATCAACAAATAATCACTTATCCAACATACAGTGACGGAACCAGGGGGTGTACCGGGGGTCCCGGGACACCCATGGATTTTTGTGGCGTAGTGTTAATTTTGTTAAAAAACTTTAATTTTTCTTAAATGCACCCGGTACTTAAAAATTGTGTTTGTAATTTCGTTTAGTTTATTCTATGTGCACCCGGTCGTTTTGTGTCCTGGTTCCGTCCCTGCCGACATATATTAAAGCCAACTTTTTACAAGTTGCATACTTGCATTGATAAACATGGCATATATCAGTAGATGGAAGAAGCTACTAATATACTCCGTAATCAACATCATACCACTTTCATCAAAAAGATCGTGTAATTTAAAATGTTGATTGTACGTATTAGCTCATGTTAACAACAAATTGAACCACGAGTTACTGTTATAATAACCACAAGAAGATTCTATTCGCAAAACTACGTACCATGTAGTTAAAGCAGATAATAATTTCCAAATTGAGTGTGTCAGCCACAATAGAAATCAATGATGCCGCGTTCAAAAAGAATGCCACTGACCCATATAGAATTATCAAAAACATGCATAGGAATATCACAAGATTTTGAATACCAGAAAGAATAATAAGTTCCTTCACATGGAAAATGAATATTACACTTTCAAAAGTATACGCAAGTGAATGCAACTCGAATCTCAATTCATTCTATTATCATGTTTTCATCAATCCCATATAATGCTCATGGCAATAAAAATGTGTCCCATCACATTCTTAAATTCTATTACAATTCATTGAAAATCAACCAAGAATTCTCCAAAAGAAAACTACGATGGATCTTAGGTGTTTTAGAACAAAAACCGAAGCGTTCAAATGGGAATAGAGAACAAGATTATTTGATATGCCTCGTAAATACAAACAACTCGCAAATTCTACTTGTGATCTTGTTAATAAAAATGCATGCTTGTTGCTAATTTTAACTTTTTGGATGAAAATTGACATATAAGGTGATGGCACAACACTCACTTTTCGCTTCGACATGAGAAATCGACACGATTTGACATAAACGTCACATATGCAAGTGTGTTTAGTAGCGTATATAATGCTTATTGAAACTTCTTATATATGTAAAAAGAGAAGTAGGAAAGTAAATTGAGTATTCGAGCTTGAATAACCTTGTGGGAGTTCATGGTTGGAGGCAGGGACGGAGCCAAGGGGGTGCCCGCGGGTGCACGTGCACCCCATGGATTTTTTCGATATAGTGTTAATTTTTTAAAAAATTATCGATTTTACCTAAATGTGTCTTAAATGCACCCGGTGCATTAAATGTGTCTCTAGTATTATTTACTTCGTATACTTTAAGTATAAAATTTTGTAAACGCCCAAAGATAAAAACAAGTTTAATAAATTAAAGCACAAAAACCCAAATATGAAATAGGTTTATTAATGAAACAAGTTTATTCATCATCCTAACAATTTACAAAATCCAAAATTTAACCAACACACAAAGATGAAACAGGTTCGTAAGCTGTAACATATACTTTTCATTTGTTTATTATGTCTTTTAAAGTTTTCATGTTTTGATTTTTTGTATGAAATCTTGACTAATTTGTTGGTTCCGTATAGTTTATCATTATCAATAAGGGCTTACAGAAATAAGAATAAGTGAATAACTATGCAATTTCTATTAAGACAAATATGGATAATAAGTTTAAGTGATAGTCAACAATATATTAGAATATGAATAGCATTCCAATTGTGTTGTTATGGGGCATTTTTATTGTTGTTGTAGTTACAATATATAAAAGTAGTGTTTAATTGAAGTTCGCTTTAGTCTTGCCTGTTGTTACCACTACAGTTGAAAGATGTTTTTTTTTAAATGAAGCTTATTAAAACTGATTTGCGAAATCGGATGGGTGATGATTATTTTAACGGCGCTTTAACTTGTGTTCTATAGAGAAAGAAGAATTTATTAATACTAAAAATGAGGGTGCACGTAAGTGTTATTTTGCTAAGGGAGATCGTAGAATCATTAATTAGAAGGTAATATGTTCATTTATTTATCGTTTTAATGAAATCTTCGTTTTAATTCACATTTTAACTCTATTATATTACGGTTCAAAAATATTTATGCACCCGATTATATTTTTTTCTGGCTCCGTCCCTGATTGGAGGAGCATCAGTTATAGGTTCTTTGGAACAACAGTGCTTGTCAAAAGTACATATGGTCTACACTGACATGAAATGAAAGCACTAATTACGGATTGTGTGGCATATTTGGCATCCACCGTTATGAATCGTACATTATATCATCTCATTAATTATAACTCTAGCTACAAACTATCCCCATGTGGTCCTTGTAAGTGGTCAGAAAGTCACCCTAGAAAAAGAGATGGGATTGATAACTTAAGCTAGTGATCTCATATTCTCATGTATACGTAAACATACGTGTCATGTATATAGAGACGTGAACAGAGATTGTGATTAAAAGTCACACATACAAACGAACATACATAAATACAATACATTCTTGTGTTGGAGTAACGAAATGGAACTCCTTGGTCCACCAATGAGCTACCGGCATCTGGAGGCGGGGATTTTGAACTTTGGTTACTGTATCATTGATATATTCTCTTGTTTGTTTCTACCTAATAATAGATCATGTTGGATTTTTGTGAGAGAAGAAAAAGATGGCCTTAACTTTACTCAAACGTGTACCCAGATTTTTATCTAATTAGCAGCCTATTCGCATTTTGCAGCTGGGTATTATACAATTAAAATTTTCAACGAAAAATATTTTTTAGTTCTATATTTTATAATATAATAGCTTTACGGATGATGAAATTTTTAGTTTTGAATAATTTTACGCAATGACAAGTTAACTCATATAAAAATTATAGATTATCCACGTGACGTTGTGATAATACAGAGATGGTAGCTGATATATTATGAAAGTATGCGATTAAAGTAGATTACGATGACACATAGTCGCAACTTATTTAAAAAAACACTATAGACTTACATCGGTAAGAAATTTTAAAAATTCTCTAAAAGTACACCTTATAAGTTTGTTTTTTTTTGTTTTTTTGTTTATTTTTGTTTTTGTTTTTTTCTTTTTTGCACTTATTGAATTGTTAACAATGTTTATTATATTTATCTCACATAGGTAGAAAATACAAGTTAAAGAGTACACATAAGATAAAGAAAATTAAAATGCTCAAGAAATTATGTGGGGTAACTTTGAAGAATATAGGGTATGTTTGGCAAAACTAGCTGTAAGCTGTAAACTGTAAACTGTAAACTGCAAAGCTGTTAATATGAGCTAAAAGCTGTATCTTTTTTTTCTTCAATAAAAGTGTTTGGTAATATAGCTATTAAATGTAATTAGAAGCTGTTAACAGTTATTTTATATTTTAACAGCTCCAATTTTTTTAAAAGCTTCATGCATCAACTTTTCATTTTGGAGCTACTTGTTTAAAATAAAAGCTTAAAGTTGATGCATCCAAACGGAGCTACTTGTTTTGTAGGAGATTATTTTTATAACAAAAAGCTTACAGCTCTATAAAAGCTGCGTACCAAACTGGCCCATAGTTATTATTATACAAATATAAAAAAAATATAATTAGCACTTATCACTTTGCATCATTTGCTTTAAAAAAATCATCAAATTTTTATAAAACACAGTGTTTAGTTTTTACCGAAAGTTTTATCAAAAAATTCTCAAAGGTGTATATTTTGATTCTCGAGGCACTTTTACGATTTAATAATATTTTTCAAACATTGTAATTTATTTGCATTTTGAAACTTTTTTGATTTAATAATATTTTTACATTAAAAATAAGAATACATTTTGTGTTACATTGGTTTGTATTATAAGCCTAATAACTTGTATTTTTCATTTAGAGAGTGTTTTAATTTTCTTTTTTGAATGACAATTTTATATTAAAGTTTTTAGCAAGGAGTTGGACGATACAAACCAAACAATAACAAAAGATAAACCTACCAAATTATCTAAAAGATGCCCAGTTACAACCGCAACAAAACTACCTAAAGTACACCACGCTTTTAATAAAACCAAACATCAGTAAAAAGACACCAAAAACCGATAACTCCTTGAACAAACAAATTAAGACGCCGTTTGACGAAGCAATTTGAGTGCTTTAGAAGATCTTATTATCTTCTTCTTCTTCAAGCAAGTTTTTTTCTTTCCAATCGATGGATTGAACCTTTTAGAGAAGTTGAGTGAAGTTGTTTAATGCTACTTGTTTGAGGTGGGTTGAAAGCTGCAAATTCGTCACGCATTTTTTTGATAGACATGTTTAGACGAACCGTGCGAGAATATAGAACTATCTTTTCCAAATCCAATATAAAACTATCTTTTCCAAATCCAATTTAGAGGGTGTTTTAATAATGTAATTAATTGGATGTTGACCGATCAATTTTTAAAATTTGTCATAATAAGTAAGTGTGTTGATTTATTATTTTAAGACTTCTAGGAAGATCCCAAATGTTTTATAATGTAATATGGATATGTGTAAAATGTGAGGAATCATATCAACTAAGACTAAGCACTTTGCACCTTTGCATTGAAAAAATTATCCGATTTTTATAAAACACAGTTTTTAGTTTTACTGTAAGTTTTATCAAAAATTCTAAAAGGTGTATGTGTTGGTTTTCGAGGCATTCTTACGATTTAAAAATATTCTTCAAATATTTTAATTTAGTATGCATTTTGAAACTCTATTGATTTAATAATATCTTTACATTAAAAATGAGCGTACATTTTGTGTTATATCGGTTTTTGTAATAAGCTAATAACTTGTATTTTTCATTTAGGGGTGTTTTTAATAATGTAATTAATTGGATATTGACCGGTCAATTTTTTTAATTTGTCATAATAAGTAAAGTGTGTTAGCTTTTTATTTTATGACTTATTTTTGGAAGAGCTTACATACTTTATAATGTAGTATATATTTTCTCAGCTTGATTGGTCAACATGATCTATAATGTTAAAATAAATATGAAATGATTTTAATCTTATTTGTGTTATTATCTTGCAATACCATTGTACCCGTGGATTTTTTGGAAAAAAGAAATAAACATACATGGATATAATAATAAAAGGGTAAAATACTTATTAATGTACTATACTTGCCATAAATGTTATTTTTGTGTACTGAACAATTTTTTTTTTCTTATATGGGTACTCAACTTTCATTTTTTGGTCTTTTTGATGTACTTTGTAACATTTTTACCCCTGGGTTTTTAATAATTTGAGGGGCAAAAACGTCACAAAGTACATCAAAAAGACCAAAAAATGAAAGTTTAGTACCCATATAAGAAAAAAAAATTGTTCAGTACACGAAAGTAACATTTGTGGCAAGTATGATGCATTAGAAGGAATTTGCCCATAATAAAATGGTTAACATATGATTTAAAGCAAGTCCATGATCACTACTGGCGAGTAGCAGACGCAGAAATTTGTCACATAATATAACACTATTTGATAAAGTTTGAAAATTGTATTCATTTAGAGTATGAAACTCTAAAATATGCATGTAAAGAAATTTTGGTTATTACCTAGCGATGCAACCCTTCGCCTAAAATGTGTCCGCTGTTGGCCATTGGCTAGTATTGTTTTTTACGCAATTAAATATGGAGTAGTTTGTTTGATGATATTATAAGAGAAAGGAACCAAAAGGTGACATTACCATAAAGCAACCCTAACCCCATCCCAACAAATATAAACACAGACAGCTGCTGCTGCTAACAATCACATGAACTAGCACAACACTACGTGCCTTCATCATATCCACTCACCATAGAGTCACCTTCTTCTTCATTCCCATTTCCAGCATAACGTAGAATTGCTTATAAA
Source organism: Artemisia argyi (assembly GCA_030686995.1). Lineage (NCBI taxonomy): Eukaryota > Viridiplantae > Streptophyta > Magnoliopsida > Asterales > Asteraceae > Artemisia > Artemisia argyi. The sequence goes on along the minus strand of CM060702.1, from coordinate 48,872,897 downwards.
TGCATAACTGTATGTATGCTCATTGAGGGAAAAAAGATCTTCATTGGTTCCTTTAATTATGTCACAAGAAATCACACTATTCTTTCTTGCAATAAGTTTCTAGTTCAAGTTATGGTGTTTTTCTAGCTAGACTGATATTCTGTCAACTTAGTATCTCCAGAAAAAAGCTAAATTTAATACATGTATTCCCCTAGCTGCAACAACAATGGCAATCCCTTTGTCACTTTGAATAGTTATAATATTAATACGGATCTTTTGAAATCCACTCGAGAAGATTTCTGCCCTACATCTTCGTCCTCGTTCCAGCTTTCTTCACCTCCTTACTTTACTTTAGAAGATGGAATGGTCTTGAGTGAGCTTCTGCAACAACAAAATCTCTTATGCGAAGATGATGGCGTCGCTGATTATACCAATCACAATACCAACAATAATGTAGTCCATCAAGAGTTCTCTAGTCTGCTGCAGTCTGATATGAAAAAATGTAGCAACAAAAATGGTGATGATGATGGCTTAAATAAGCCAAAGAGTGAAAGTAGGAGAGCTACGAAGAAGGATCGTCACAGCAAGATTAACACGGCTCAAGGACCTAGGGATCGACGGATGAGATTGTCCATTAATGTTGCTAAGAAGTTCTTTAAGTTGCAAGACCTGCTTGGGTTTGATAAAGCCAGCAAAACCGTCGAGTGGTTGCTAATGAAATCAAAATCAAATATTCAAGAGCTTTCCAGCTTTATGGATTTTTCCAACAATGCATCTGGAAACTTCAACGATCCATCTATGGAGAATTCTTCTTCTAAAAATAGCCACAAAGAGAAGAAAAAGGCTATTAAAGAAGTTAGAAAAAGTTCATATCTTCTCCGCCCTCTTGCTAAAGAAACAAGAGAAATGGCAAGAAAAAGGGCAAGAGAGAGGACAGTGGAAAGGAGTAGTAAATCTGGCTGTGTTGGTGGAGGCGATGATCAATTTTTAGAACTTGCACCATGTTTAGATCAGTCAATGAACCGAGGCCTAAACTGTTTAGGTTCTTGGACCACCGACCAACCTGAACAGCCAAGGTCTCACTGCCAATTTATGAACCAAGGCCTAAACTGTTTAGGTTCTTGGACCACCGACCAACCTGAACAGCCAAGGTCTCACTGCCGATTTACGGGCAACTGTAGCCCATATTCGTTGTTTAATCATTCCCAGGCTGGAGTACTTCCTCAGGAGGTAACTAATACTGTATCTTCAACACACATGTTATCATTGTTCTATACCCCTTGTAAATTATGTAAATAGATTTCTGTATTTTGTTTTGCAGCATCATCAGCTGAATGACTTTCACATACTTGGTAATTTATGGGATGGCTTCAATTGGGTCAGTAAATGATCGATCTGCTTGATTATATCAGTATTACTTTGCTCACATCAGTTCCAAGAGCATCATAAGCTTAGATCATGTGCAATTTTCACCAGGATTTCTAAATGTAAACTCAATATGTGTATAATATATGTATGTCGTAGATGCATTAGGATTCATATATTAGTCCTTTTAAACATGTTGCCAATAATTTTTTAGTGATCCCTTTCTTCTATTTTGGAATCCCAGTCTTTGTGACCTACCAAGAAAACAAAGGAATATGTTTGAACTTTGAATAATGAGATAGACTTGTACTGGCCTGGTTTTAGTCGGTCTTTCCTGTGACGGTGGCTTGGATCAAGTGGTTAACACCCTTGCCTCCGGAGACAGAGGTCAAGGGTTTGATCCTTACTCCTTGCAAGGCCGGAGTCCTTTTCTACCTTCGGTAGAACCGGAAGCAGCCTCTCTACCTTAGGTAGGAGTAGGGTTGTCTACATGTCAACCTCCCTCATAACCCGTGAAAGATGGTATTGGGAGTTGCTTTACTTTACTTTACTTTACTTTACTTTTATATGTTAATTACAAGTGGAATAATATTATCTTCTATATGTGTATGCAAGCAAAGTTGCTTCAATAATAGTTAGCTTTATGAACGCAAACTTAGAATTGGCTATTAACTAGTATATTATTAACAATACAGAAATATTTCATTAAGATTAATTCCAGTAATTTAATTTTAGAGAATCCTACAGTTCCACATGTTTGTTTCTAGATAGGCCAGCTCTACTATCTTTAAAGTGCGCTTAACATATCAACTCAAAAGTTATCATTTCTTGATAGACGTTCTTGTTTCGGTTTCAAGCAATCTCTGTTGTCCCAATATGATTGGTTTGGACAATAGGATCTAAATCAATAGCGTGGTGCGGTCACATGTGTAGGAAAAACCTTGAGTGCTATACTTCTATGATAACCGCTAGTTCAAGTACTCCTGAAAAGGATGTATACATGTCGAACTTAGGCATATTGGAATGTCTGTAAAGGATAAGTTTTCATGACTTTCCAAAAAGGCAGAACATATATACGACTTTGGGGGAATGTATAAAAGACAAAAAAAAAACACCTTTAAGCTACACGTTATTGACTTCAACAGGGAGCTACAATTTAAAGAGTCCATGAAAATAAAGTCATTAATTTTACCGTATTATGTGATGAGAAAATTGAAAGGTGCAACTATGTCTTGGTTGGACTGGTGTTCGGATCCGTATCATGCTTGCAAGGGCTAAGAGTCGGCTGGTTGGACAGTTTCAAGAAGTGGCAGTAGGTCTTACGGAGTGGTTTTTTTTTTTTTTTTTGGTCAGTTTGATCAGGTAATAGAAGGAAATCACTTGGTTACAGCTCCTATATGCTCTGTGCAGGTAAGGTGTTTGCTTTGTACAGCCTCAATTTTCTATTATGCATAATACTACATTCTGCCTTCCAAAAAATATCCAAAAAGAATAATTAAAAGGTTCACTGATAAGAAAATATTGCCATGCATATTAGCAGACTTTTAAAACTATATATAGTGGTAGTTATCCAAGACAGGTGTAGTAATGCAAATTGTTCTTTAAAAAATAGTTAGTAATTTTAATTAATTAAATTACATGAAGAAGAGGCTGAATTCATTCTTCAAGTGCCAGCAAAATAAGAACAACTGAAGCTAATTTTCTGTTTGTTTAACGGTACATTGTACTAATAAAACTAACAAGATGCTAGAGAAACAAACATCAAAACACCTACAAAGAAACTCGCCTAGCTAGAATATTATCCACCCATTAAGGGGCCTACAGCCTAAAGAGAAAACATACATTAATCATACTGTAAAGCCATTTTCTGTAATCTACTATGAATATAATTAACACATCTATAAGAAAACTTCATGATGTACAATTAAGGCTTGTGCAATGAAAATCATAGTCAGGAACCCTCATAGATATTGGAACATATATTTCTTGAACAACTATAAACCTGGATCTACATATATATAGTTAATTATAATTTTTGATACCTGATTATGCATGTTTCCACAGCATATCAACTGATAAAATTACTGTATACTGTCATTCTCTAAAGCTAAAGGTCATTATTGGTGAGCAAGTCACTAATCAAACTTGTAAGCCCTCACCTCCCCATATATATATATATATATATATATATATATATATATATATATATATATATATATATATATATATATATATATATATATATATATATATAGTAGTACACATGGTATTAGATTGAGGTTAATAATTAACTTCCAATAAGCTCCCAAAACAATAACCATCCCAAAGCCAACCAATCAAGAGTGATATACATTAATCATGCATGTACTGTTTGCTTGTATTCGGTGATACTATCCCCAAAAGAACTTAATTGACGCTATATTATAGTCTCCAAGATGCAACTTAACCATAGGGACAATATTGAATTGAGTAAATACATACCATCAAAATCGCAATACAAACATTTATGTGAAATGTTACCAACTAGAAAAATAAGAATTTATGAACATCATTGTGGCATGAAAATGGCCAAAGTTGATGTGGTAAGTGGAAGAAATATACAGAAACTGTCACCAAAAACGTAAATGGGTTAATGAATAAGAAAAATCTTCGGGTTATCACAGAAACATGAGTCTTTGATTCATATGCATTTCATAGACACAAAATTCAAAATCTTCTCCTTTTAAAACATGAAATTACATTATCTTTGGAACAAGGGCATATATAAGTATAAAAAGTACAACCTCCACCCCATTTGACCTTCTGTTTACCGTATAATACAACCTTTTATCAGTTTCTGTTCCATATTTTTTGTTAGTTTAATACTTTTAACTTGTGAAACTTTATAATTTTTGTTCCGCATATAAACAAAATTCTAAAAAAAAAAAAAAATAAATAAACAAAAAATTATCACTTTTAGCTTTGGAGTTCTTTATAACCTATCCCATGAATATATACATAGCCATGGACACAACCAACTGGAATGATGTAAAACGAAAGAATACACACATTGATCCCTACTCCCTACAGCTAGCTTTATAAGGGTTCATTACTGTAGCGGTCTTGTGCCCTAGATTCAAACATAGATGACTAGAGATATTTACCTGAGTTTGACTGTCATTCATGTGAAGGAACATCAACCACTTACACAAAAACACATTTGCAGATTAAAAGCAGTTGTACATAACACTAGAGCACCGTAGAAGCTAGGTAAGCAGACCCACAAACCCTAACTAAAACACTTACGATTTTATTTTTGTTTTTTTATTGAAAAAGTACAAATGTTCATACAATCTACCATTTAGGCCATAGTACAATACAGTTTTTATCTGTTTTTGTTTCATATTTTTCTTGTTAAATTTTATATTTTTTTATTCCGCACTTTTTGTTTTACAGTTTAATATAAAATTATAAAAATAAAAGAAAAAAAATAAAATAAAAACAAAAAACATGAAGAGTATTTCTTGTAAAAATGAGGGGGTCTTATTCTTTATAACCCATCCCTTTTTCTTTATTAAAGAGAGGCAACAATATTAGTACATGTTCAATGCGTTTTACTTTTCATGTGGCAGACCAATATAAGTAGGAGTTCAAAATTTTCTAGCTTATTTTTTTCTCTCTCTCCTGTAACCGTTTTTTCCATTTTCACTTTTCACTAAAATTACAGTTTTCACTCATTATCTTCCTCAAATTGTAACCAATTTCTATTCTGAGACCATCAATTGAATCGTCTCATCAGTGCGAACGCAACGGTGTGATTTGATTGAATTTTCATCAAGGTTTCAGGATACCCCCAAATTTGAGTTCTTTTTGGTGCCAAAATCAAAACTTCATAATTACTGATTTCAGGATTGATTGAGTGTATTCATAACAAAACATGACTAACAGAAAGCTAAAACGACGAATCAAGTTACCTTCGAAACTTAATGATCATGTTGTGGGGAATTTAAGTCAAAGAAGAAATGAAGATGATTCTGTGAGTAATGAGAATGAAAGTGAGGATGTGAATGGTACAAGTGGGTTGAATGTAAGAGTGAGTCAGGAATTAGGAGATGAGAAGGAGATGGATATGAATGAAAGGGTAGTGTGTAAGGAAGGTGTTTGTGATAATAACAGGACTGATTCTGTGAATGAAAAATGTTCTGATTGCAATACTCCTAAGAATAAGGTGTTCATTCAGGATGCTGCTAGTCCACAGGTGAGTTCTAATAAGGTTGATGAGGCTGAAGTGAGGCTAAGTGCTGGTGCAGGTTTGGAGCAAAGTGTTGAGTGCAATATTGGGACAACTATTGCTGCTTTAGGTAATAAAAGTGATACTAATGCTTGTGGAAAATAGTGTAAGTCTCCTAACACTACCAAAACTGCTAGTTATGCTGATAAGCTAAACAATATTGTGGATGCTAGTGTTAATAAGCTGTATCAGATACCTACTGTGCTTAATGAGGAAGGCCATGAATATGTGATTTTTGATGATGAAATCATTGATGAGGGTAGTAAAAAATGTGAGTTAACTACTTGTGGTTTTTTTGTTGGATATAAGATGTCCATGCCTGAATTAAGTTTTCATTTGTTTAAAATGTGGAGTAAATTTGGGTTAAAACAGATTTTGAATACTGAAAACGGAACTTTTGTGTTTAAGTTCAATAATGCTCAGGGGTTGCAAACTGTTATTGAAAGTGGTCCTTGGATTGTGAATAGCAAACCAATGGTGGTTCAAAAATGGAGTACTAGTATCAATCTTGATAAGACTGAACCTAGCTCATTACCTGTGTGGATCAAATTGACAAATTTACCATTGGAAGCTTGGAGTTCTAAAGGGTTAAGTGCATTAGCTAGTAGGATTGGTAGACCTTTGATAATGGATGCTATGACTACTAAGATGTGTACTCATGGTGTGGGGAGGTTGGGTTATGCTAGGGTACTGGTTGAGGCAGATGCTAGTAAGGGTTTGAATGATTTTATTGATGTGTTATATAAGAGTAAAGAGGATGGTCACCAGTTTGTGAAAAAAGTTTATGTGATGTATGATTGGAAGCCACCAGTTTGCTCACATTGTAAAGTTTTTGGACACACTTATGAGAATTGTTTGAAAAGAAAGAGAACAGGGGAGCAAATGATTGGAAAACAGAATGATGAGGAAGGGTTTGTGCATGCTAATAATAAGAAAGTGAATCATAATGTTGGTAGTAAAATTCCACAGCAAACTAAGTTGAACTTGCCAAAGGAGAAATCAAAGGGTCCAGCTAATGGCACATACAAACAGAAAGATAAACAAGATGCTGGAACTTCTAAACCTATTGGGAATGTTAATGGGAATAATCTAAAGACAGGACAAAATTCACCTAGGAAAGCATATAATATTGGCAGTGAAGCTGTGCTAGCAGTGAAAGCCATAGCCAATAAGTATGTTGTTCTAGGGGAGCAAGATGATGATGGTGAATTGGTGGTTTTAAGTAATCAGGAGAAAGAAATTGTGGATAAATATGTGCAAACCAAAACCAAACCTTCTGAGGTGATTGTTGGAAAATGGAAACAAAGCATGTTCAAGTATTTTACAAGTAGTTGGGAAGCAAAGTATGGAAAAGTTAAGAATGGAAATAAGGAGGCATTGCATGAGAATGAGGTAATTGCAGATCAGTCTGAGTTAGCTAAGTTCATGGATGCAAATGAAGTATCAGGAAAGGGCAGTGATTGTTTTTCAAAAGTTTAATAATGGATTTCAAAGTAGCTGCTTGGAATATCAGGGGTTTGGGTACTGTATCTAAACAGAATGAGGTTAAAAATCTAATATGGAATGAGAAGTTAAGTATATGTGCAATATTGGAAACTCATATGAAGAAAAATAGAATTGGAAAAGTATGTGCAAATGTATTTGGCAGTTGGCAATGGCAGAATAATGAGCAATTGTGTAGTAAAGGTTGTAGAATAGTAGTGGGTTGGGATGCTAATAATGTGAGATGTTCTTTAGTACATGCCACTGATCAAGCTATGCTATATAATATTGAAATTTTGAGCACAAAAAATACTCTATTTTGCACATTTATCTATGCTGCTAATAGAGCAAAAGAGAGAAGGTTGCTATGGAAGGATCTTATTCTGTTTGATAGAATTATGGGACAGAATCCATGGGTGATAATGCGGGATGTTAATGTGTGCCTAAACCTTAATGATCACTCTGAAGGAATATCACATTTTACTCAAGACATGGAGGAGTTTCAAGATTGTATCAATGCTGTGGAAATGGAAGATATCAATAGTTCTGGATTACACTTTACCTAGACAAAAAGCCTTTTGAATCAAGATGCTACAGTCCTGAAGAAAATTGACAGAGTTATAGGTAATTGTAAATTCATTGATCATTATAACAATGCTAATGCTCTGTTTTTGCCCTATGGCATCTCTGATCACAACCCTGCTATTTTGATTCTCCGTCAAGCAATGGAAAAAAGAATAGATCTTTCAGGTTTGCCAATTATATAGCTGATAAAAATGGTTTCAATGAATTGGTTGCTGAGAAATGGAATGTGGATGTTGAAGGTCATGATATGTTCAGACTTGTTAAAAAGCTCAAAACCCTTAACCTCATCTTAACAAATTCAATTGGAGCAATGGGAATCTATTTGATAAATTGGTTGATTTGAGGAAAAAGCTGCATGATATTCAGGTGTTAATTGATCAGGATCCACACAATAGTAGGTTGAGAAAAGAGGAAAGTGAGTTACTGATTGAATACAAGGAAGCAATAACTGATGAAGAAAAGTTGTTAAGACAAAAAGCTAAAGTTAATTGGCATAATGTAGGAGATAAGAATTCAGCTTATTTTCATAAAGTAATCAAAGGAAGAGCTAATAAGAGTAGAATCATGACAGTATGTGGGGAAGATGGTACAAGGTATGAATGTAAAGATGTAGCAGATCAATTTGTTAAGCATTTTGAAGGTTTCCTTGGTATTAATCCTGCAGTAGGCAAGCTTTGTGATGATGATGACTGTATTTTTGAGAATCAAGTTTCAGTTGAGGAGGATGAGATTATGATTAGAGAGGTAACAGAAGATGAAATCAAGATGGCTTTGTTTGATATTGATGATGAAAAAGCCCCTGGTCCAGATGGTTTTACTTCTAAATTCTTCAAGAAAGCATGGCTCATTATTAAACAGGACTTCTGTGATGCTATTAAAGAGTTTTTTTTGTTAAAGGGAAATTGCTAGGGGAAGTCAATGCTACTCTAATAGAACTTGTTCCTAAGTCTTCAACACCACAAAAAGTTTCAGATTTCAGACCTATTGCATGCTGCAATGTCATTTACAAATGTATAATCAAGATCCTCACAAACCGAATCAAAGTTGCTCTAAGTCAAGTGGTTGCTGAGAATCAAAGTGCTTTTCTACCTGGAAGAGCAATAACTGATAACATCTTGCTGACTCAGGAACTTCTTAAAGGATATAATTGCATTAATGGGCCTAAAAGAGTTGCTTTCAAAATTGATATACAGAAGGCATATGATACAGTTAATTGGGAATTTTTAGAAGAAATTATGATTAAGTTTGGATTTCCTAAGCAAATGGTTGACTGGATCATGGTTTGTATAACCAATTCTAAGTTTACTATTTGTGTCAATGGTGAAAGGCATGGTTACTTTAAGGGAGGAAGAGGTCTTAGACAAGGAGACCCCATTTAACCCTACATATTCACTTTGGTAATGGAATTGCTAAATTTGATTGTAAAAGATGAGATCAGGAAAGAGAACAAGTTCAAGTATCACTTTGGGTGCAAAAAGCTTAAAATTACACATTTGTTCTTTGCTGATGATCTGATAATGCTTTGTCATGGAGGTGTGGATTCTGTTAATGTTCTTAAGAAAGCACTTAACAAATTCAGTAATATATCTGGGCTCTATTCTAATCTTGGCAAATGTACTATGTTTTGTGGAAGTCTTGATGAGGAAACAAAAATTTCAATCAAAAGTGTTATGCCATTCAGGGAGGGAAAGCTACCAGTTAGATATTTGGGTGTCCCACTTGTAACTAAGAAGATTGGTGTAGCTGATTGTAAACAATTGGTGGACAATGTTCAAAGAAAGCTGAATGATTGGAAGAATAGATTTTTATCTTATGTAGGTAGAGCACAACTCATAGCATCTGTTCTTTCTTCTATGCAAGTTTATTGGGGGTCTGTTTTTCTACTCCCAAAGTCAGTCATTGATGATATTAAAAGATTGTTCAAGAGATTTTTATGGAATTGTGGTGATAGTTGTCAAGGAAAAGCTAGCGTTGCTTGGAAAGATGTATGTAGGCCAAAGGATCAGGGTGGTTTGGGTTTCAAGTCATTGGAAATGTGGAATAGAGTTCTATTGGTTAAACATTTGTGGAATGTGGCAGCTAGAAAGGAGCGTCTATGGGTCAAATGGGTTAATGTGGTCAAGTTGAAGAATAGGAGTGTTTGGGATGTAACTATTGATAGTAAGGATAGTTGGTTATGGAACTGCATTCTCAAGCTTAGAGACTAGGTGGGTAATAATATGAGGTATCAAGTTGGCAATGGGAACATAATCAATTTTTGGCATGATAGATGGAGTAGTGGGCATAAAATTTCTAGTCAAGTAAGTAAGAAAGATGTATTTTGTGCTGGTTTTCAAGACAATGCAAAGCTTGCTGATGTGATTCAGGATTCTAGATGGATATGGCCTGAACAATGGAGGATCAAATACCAAATAATAGCTAATCTTGAAGTTCCTGTGTTATGTGATAGCCCTGATAAAGCTGTGTGGATTGATAAGCATGGCAATGTGAAAGATTTTGCAACCAATATTGTGTGGAAAGATGTTAGAATTGAGGGTGATTGTGTCAAATGGAAGAAGCTGGTTTGGTTCTCTAATTACATTCCTAAACATGCATTCATTTTGTGGCTTGCAGTTAAACAAAAGCTCTGTACTCAGGATAAATTGCAGAAATGGTACCCAAATAAACAATTTGAATGCAGTTTGTGTGGTGAAGGTCTGGACTCTCATAGTCATCTATTTTTTGAGTGTGAATATGCCAAAGAGGTCTCGTGGAAGTTAAGGAATAGAGCTAATTTTCAAGATAATGAGACTACTTGGGAAGGTATTGTTGATAGAATGAGCAATATTGGGGAGAGCAGAAGCATTGGGGAAATAATCAAAAAGTTGTGTCTTGCTGCAGCAGTGTACTACATTTGGCAAGAAAGAAATGGTAGATTGTTCAGTGGGAGTAACAGAAATGAAGAATCACTATTCAATACCATTTGTGATGAAATTAGAGCCAAGCTTGTTACTGTCAAAGTTAGAAAATGTACCAAGGTACTCATTGAAGAAACAAGATGGAATGTCAAGTTTGACAAGCAGGTGTGATATTATCCAGTGGTGGTTTAAAGAGTGATTGATATAAGAGAGTATGAAAAGTCCTAATGTGATCCTCAAGTTGTCTTATTGAGGAATTAGTATCTCTGTTGTAATACATTCCTGAAAAGGAATGTTTGGAATTTGACATCTCCCAATGAAAAAGTCTATATTGCAGGCTACTACAGTGGATCATTCATTGTACTTGGAGTCTCAATGGTGTGACTGTACCTTTCAATATCCATAATTATCCTTGTTTAGCCTAGGGAGGAAATTAGTGAGGTTATGGTGAGAAAGGAGGTCTAATTCATAGTAGATGTACCATAATAAAGGAATGATCACTGTGAAGGGTAAGTAGCTTGGGTGGGTGGTGTATGATGGGTGGAATAGTGAGGTGTGAAAGATGAACATTCTTGATCCACCCAATACATCACTAAAAGAGGAATTGGATGGGCTTCCCTCAAGGTATGTGTTTCTAAACAACTGAAGACATTCTTAAAAGATGGAAATGTAGGTTGTTTGGAAGAGCTCTTGACTGGAAAGGTAAAGGGTTCCTAGTGATGCCAGCACCTTTTTTCTGCCACATTACTGTGGATGTTGGTTGAGTGATATGGTGGGAAAAGGGAGCAGGAAATGTAGCTAGATGGTGGTGCATTAAAGGTGAATTGATAAGCAAGACAATGGCTGGATTCAGTATGATGTATATGCAAGGATGTATCTAGTCTATTTTGAGTTTGTTTGGTTATGTCTTGTAGATAGCTGATATGTTTCATCAGTTTATCATTATAGATGCAGAAATGTATCAAAGATTTGGGGTATGTCCGAATCTATGATTTCTATTCTTATACGTGTACAATGTTTGGAAAGTAATATAATTTCACCTTTGCACAAAAAAAAAAAAAAAAAAAAAAAAAAGTAGAAGTTTTTTTTTACCAACTTAAGGCTTGATTGTTTAAATTTTGTATTAAGTCGTATTTAAATAATAAATGATTTAATATCGATAGCTTCAGTTTTATCATTTTAGATTTTTAGTCATTCTTCTCTATTAAGTTATTAACAAACAATTTTCATATAACTTTATGAATTCAATTTTTTCCATATTAAGTCAATTAAGTAAATTCAAACATTATATTATTGTTCTTAAAAAACTTATTACCATTGTATGGCTTTCTAAAATATATTGACTATAATATATTGTTTCTTTTAATTTCTCTTTTAACCTTTAAATTTTGTCCATTTAAACAAAATTAATCTAGATATTTTGAAGCAATATGAGAAAGTGAAGATATGTTATTTTTATCAATATCATCCTTCGTGTTTTTTTTAATTTTTTAAATGAGAGAGAGAGAGAGAGAGAGAGAGAGAGAGAGAGAGTCTATCAAGGCGCTAGAAATTACAAAGGTGATTGTAACCAATAATTCAAGCTACAAAGATTACCTCTATATTTAAGCCAAGAAAAGAAAATAAGATAAATAAAATCGAAAATATCACATTTCCTCATAGAATGAGAGTTGAGTGTGATATTGTTTCTAAAACGCCAAAGAGTCCAACAAGTAGCTGCAAAGACGGAATAAACACGAGACTTTTTGTCCTTAGGAGCGTGCCATGAATCAAACTAGCTGACCCAGTCTTCACATGAGAGAAAGTTTAGGAAAGAGAAACCAATCCATGAATGAATAAGGCGCCAAACAGCAACAGCCATGTCACAAGTGAAAAAGGTGTGTGCATTCGACTCAACTGGTCCATTACAAACCATTCAAGAAATCGAATCAAGGCCTACACCCAGGGGAGACAAGTTTAATTAACTCATTTTACACTCATATATTAATAAAAAATTGTCTAATTTAATTGGCTAATAGTTTCACTATAACTAGCGATAATGTTTACTTTAGAGTATGTCAAACGCGATTGAAAAAAAATATAATAACTTAAAGACTATTATAGAACTGGGCAAAACATATATGCTAAAAAGCAACAAACGAAATAGCAAATTCATCCATAATGTAAAAACTAATTAAATTCAAAATACAAGTCATACCAAATGATAAAGGGGGAATTGCATATATATCACTCTAAAGGTGAATAATTGCATATATATATCCTTGGTACAAGTTTTTGATGCACATGTTACAATGATTTTTATACATGCAAAGGATATATGCAATTTTGCATCTTTGAAGGGAAATATATGCAAATGCCCCGATATTCAAAATTGTTTGTAGTATTAGTTCGTCATCGACACACCTAATATCATCTTTGTCCGCCGCTGGTGTTTCATTTTCATATCCGAAAAATACGTCTCTTTAACACTTCATCGTTGTTAGCAAATCCGTTATTCATTAACTCGCAAACACATGTCGAAGTTGACATTAGCGAACATATTAAAATAACAACAAATGAACAACTAATTATCTCATAATAAAGTCATAAATTATAATAAAAACATCAATAACATATCAACTTAATAAGCATGAATGTCACTAATCAACTGAATAAGCATAAAGATAAATATCTCAATAACATGCAAGGCTAGTTTAAATAGTGAGTTTCTTCATCTTAATCTAAATAAAAGAAGAGAAAAAGAACTTGAAACCAAAAAGTAATTAATCATACAACTCAATTATATATAGGTCAAGAGCATCATGGAATTTCACAAGTACAAAATGTTGTTAGAAGCATACATGTTTTGGATTAACTGATAATCATCTAATATAACTTTTTATAAGATTAACTAAAGAGGATTGCTACATCCACATACATTTTACAAAAATAAATCCAGTGGCAACATGTGATAAGTGTGATGAAAGACAAGAGGGAGAAAGTGTATCACAATACACCAATCACATGTTGCAATCTCCTTGTGCGGATTTGTTTTTGTAAAATGTATATGAATGTAGCAATCCTCTAACTAAAAATCATCTAATATAGATCAACACATACATGAAAATTATTTAATATAAATCAATACATATAATATGCGAAATCATCTAATATAAATCAAAACAATATTAAACCAATACGTAGGAATTGTTTCATTTTTTTTCCTTTTACCTTTTAGAGTTTTAGATTTGTGGTTTAAAGAAAAAAATATATTAAAAATAAGTTATACTATCAAGATTGGAAAGTGATACCATACACTAGTCAATATTTTTAAATAAATCATACAATGGTAAATAAAAGTTTTAGAAACAAAGAGTTGGTAAAAACTCTAAAAGTAGCATATAGGATTTTAAACCCTAAACTAACTTTATACATACATATTTCTCTTGCGAAGACCTATGCAGAGTCACCTAAAAAAATTAATCTACGCACTTCTTTTTCTTCACAATTTTAGAATATGTGTAAAACATCCCCTTAGAGCTATATTGGAGGTTAAATATCCATCCAAAATCACCTCTCGTCTAATTTGCACATTCTCTTCCTTTTTCACGTTTTTAAAAGATTAGATATGGTGGAAAGAGAATAATCTTTTAATACTTCGCTTTATATTCTTATGAGTCAACAGACAAGAGAAAGACCTTCGTTACGAACGATTATATTAAACCATATAACCAAGATATATAAATAAAGTAACTTCAATATGTAAAAAGAAAGGAGAAGAAAAACACAATGAAATATGGCAATCCTTATATGGGGTTTAGGTCATCTGTGTATCCACTCTCCAAATTCGCGACCAAACTACTATTAGTTAGAAACACAACTCCTTATGGTGAAACGTACACAAACTAATTCCATTCAAAATAATTTAGCCTGACTGGTTCCTCAACAGGAATGATACCAACATAAAAGTTTTTTTAGTCACTAGTAAACACAACTTACAAGAGTAGTTCCACATTAGGCACCCTAATGACACAACCTAGCTTCCATTTCTCACACAACACAATTACTTGTCCACATAAGGATGAAGACTTACACTACGCAATATCACAATGATTTTTTAAAATGAAGTGATTGGTACTTGATAGAAGGGGAGGTGGCTTGGTGCGGATGGTGTATTGATGCTGGTGGTATCTATTTTCAAGGATATGGTAGGCAAGTATTGTGTTTCTTAGATTTTATTTGTTCTACTCTAATCAATATCATTTTATGTACATTCTCTATATCATTTTTTTTAAATATACATATCTACTCTAAGCAAATAGCACACATATAGTAAGGTTACATGATTATCTGGTTCTTTTATGGTTGTATGTAAAGTTACGTGATAATCTTGTTCTTTTATTTGATTGGATTGGAGTGAGAGTCACTCTTTTGAATCCATTTATAAACCCAAAATATTTGTCTTCTAAAAATAATTGTTGATTAAGGTGAGTAACTCCGTGGGTAAAATATTTATTGCTTACTAAACTAGTTTCTAATTTCCGATATCCCAAAATTATTGGTCACTTCGATTTTTTAGAGATGAAAAAGATTTGCAAAGATGAAGATTGATTTTTATAATAATAATAATAATAATAATAATAATAATAATAATAATAATAATAAGTATTTAACTTGTCAATTTTTGTTATTTCAAATAGTCAAAATTTTTTATATTAAAACACAGACAATTCAAATTTTTTTGCAATTAAAACCATTAGCCGGGTGAACATGTTCCAAGAATTGAAGCATTTAATGTAAGTGTACAACACAGTTGAATGCTCGACACGTCGCTATTACCCCACGGGTATCCACCTCAATCCTTTTCTATAAAGGAATGTTTTTTTTTTTTTTTTGGTGCAAGGTGAATTTATATTAAACACTCCAAATATTTTACAATGCTTGGATCAGATAAACACCTGTTTTGGACATCTCCCAAAAACAGAGAGAAAACAGAAACATACACTATCCATTATCAGACATCTAAGTCTATATCTGATAGGACTACACAAACTAATCTATGCAGACCATACCAATTCTTCAAATTCTTCACTTGAAATCAGCAAGCATTCCAGGATATCCATTTTCAATTCACCATAATATGCACCTTAACCATCTAGCTACATTTCCAAATCTCTTTCCACCAAAACCATTCAACCTGCCACCACAATGGTTAAGGTAGAAAAAGAATTTGGCTTCACTAGGAACCCATAACCTCTCCATAGTAGGGGCTATACCAGTTGTGATACATTTCCATCTACTACAATGGCTTCACACAACTGGGAACACACTCCCTACAGTGAGTACCAACCATTCCTCCTTAGCAGTGTATAGCTTGGACCAAATAGGATCATCTTTCATTCCTCATTATTCCAAGCTTCATACACTGCCCTCCTTAGCAGTGTATAAAGGAATGTTGTAAAGGAGTAAATGTTTTATCTATTGTAAGTAAAGTGATACACTTTCAAGAGAGCATTTACTCCTCCAAATAAAATTATAGTCCCTGAATATTCAGTTGGTTAATAGCATAGTTTTTACTTAAACATTAACTTAGATTTTTGATGATGAGGATCAGAACAACCAAGAAATTCAAATAGCTGCAGCTTCAGGAATAGAATGCTGCCAAGTAAAAACAAAAGGCCAAGGCTGAGAAAAGGTTAAAGCTTTGGGAAGATTACAAAACAACGATGCAGTATCTCAGGAAGCCTGAACCAATCACTGATATAAAAAATCATTCCTAATATTAAACCAATAAGTGTAAGTATCATAAGGAACAATGATGAATCTAACTTTGAACTTCTTACTTAATTTAAATGGAGATTGTTTGGTGTTAAGGATGGGAAATGATGCTTGCCATACTGAAGAAGAAAAAAAAGGGAAAATGCTGTTGAATTACTCAAGTCATATGGCAAAAGATTTGATGAAGTCAGAGAACAAGAAAGGGTACCAAGAATTGATACGAAAAAGCCTTTGAGTCTTCAAGATCCTAGCAAAACCCCTTCTCTTTAGAAGGAAAGGAAAAGAACCATGGAAACTGAACATGAACAATACATTGTTGGCCTCCACTACAACAAAATACTTCCTGAAGGAGTTCCATTCAGGGAAAACCAAGTAATTGAATATCCTAAGCATTGTATATCTTTTTACAAATGTATTTGGTGATCATGCATTTTAGAGATTCTCCGAGTTCAGATAGTGGACACCTTAACCCTTTTCCTTTACAAGATAGTTGCACTATCAGAGAAATCCCATGAAGCTAAAAGAATGGTTCAGATGTTGGATCAGGAAATTAAAAAATAGGAGGACATGCATATCCTTTTATCAAAGAAAGTAAAGTCAGAAATGGAAGGACTTTTTGGAGAAGAATACTAGTTAGGGGCTTATGTAATTTTAATCTTTTGTTGTATATCTTATAATAGGTGAATAATAAATAAAGTCTCTTGCATCATTTATCAGTTTATACTGTATGTTATTTTATTTATGTTGTAAGAAGAAGTTGTTTTGTTCACTTACACTAAAAAACAGTTTGGTTATATTAATATCTAATAGGTGAGATTGTTGGGCCAATTCAGTGCCCAATGATCTTGCCTAGGATTTGAATAGAAAATACCCTGCGTGTAAACAAAGTCCCTGAATGAAAAGAAACATTCAGAGATTCATCTTCAGAGTCTAAAAGAAGACTCGACAATTCCTAAGACAGAATTTAGTGAGTGGAGTACATGAGCCAAGAAGAAGATGATATAGTTAGTGAGTGATGACAATAACTTACCAACTCTTTGAAGATTTTCTCAATAATACAAGACATTTTGAGCTTAAATATTTAGAAGAATATCTAAGTCATTGAAACATAAAGGCACGAACTTTCTTAGAAAAATAAGTGCAAAGCATTTATCCAAAAGTCAAGATGGTACTAGTGTTGGTAAAAAATGACAAACAATTATCAACACCGTTCCTTAAAGCATGGTTGGACATGTGCCAAGAATGAAAGCATTTAATGTAAGTGCACTATACAGTTGAATGCTCGACATGTCGCTATTACCTACGGGTATTAACCTCGATCCTTGCCAATAAAAGGAATATTGTAAAGGAGTATATGTTTTATCTCTTGCAATTAAATTGATACAATTTTAAGAGAGCATTTACTCCTCCAAATATAACTATAGTGCGTGAGTATTCAGTTGGTTAATATCATAGTTCTTACTTAAACATTAACTTAGGTTTGTGTTTAAGTTTAGTAAGGAGATCACCAAATATAGGCATTCGATTTTGATTTTTATTCTGCAAAGAATCTTAAGTAAATTCTTTGATTAACTTCTAATAAAAATTTAAACGTTGAAAATATCTTTGTGTTTACTTTAAGTGTATTTGTTTTGTTGATGTTTTAAACTTACATTATTAAGACAAAGAAGCTGATTAGTTTAATTTAGTTAATCCTTTGTAACCAACTAAAAGGGAACAACAAAGGTGATTGGTTTTAGTGATGTGGTGTTAGTTAAATAGGTGGTCAGTTTTAGTTGAGATAGTAGTGGAGGTTGATAGTTGAGATTGTCGTCTAGTACAACGGAATCAACAACAAGAAAACGTCTTTTTTGAATGACATGGTAGTTGACTTGTTCCAATTAGGACTAGCAAGTTCATTAGGTAAACAGATACATCGAAAGACAAAAATTTTAATTATTTGCATTTTAATAACAAAAAAGAAAGATGACTATATGGAATAACATAAATGGACATGTTAGATACATTTTTTTTGTTCTTATATCTTTTTATTGGTAGCTGTCTAGCAAAATGTAGTGATATTTTTAAACTGTGTGATTATTATTTAAGGACTTATAGAGTAAAAGCAAGTGTGCATATAAAATTTTGTACAATACTTTCACTTGATCGATCTCTTCTTATAAAAGGGAAATTTTTTGAAAACATACAAAATAAGTAATGTGAGTTTACTAAAATACCTACATCTCACCAACAACAAAATTAAATACTACATTTACGTTTTTCAACTTTTAATTCTTATCCTTCTAAAATTGTTATGTTCTTATACTGGTTGAGTCAAAATAGAAAGATAAATATTCGTAAACAGTGTAAAAATGATTTAAAAAGTTAACAAGTTTTTTACAAAATTCAAAAAAATACTACAAGATAGTGGATGTTAGTGGATAAAAAAATTGTGAAGTAAGTTTTTCTAAAAATGTACCTTTTTATGAAAAAAAAAAATGTGAAGAAAACATTTGCGCGTGTCAAAATTTGTGCATCAAAAATCCGTTTGTACATTAAAAATAAGGGTTTGTGCATTCAAATTTCGTTTTTTGTGTATTTAAATATGTATAAAACATCAAAATTAAAAAGAAAAAAAAAAATCTTTACAACTTTTTTTATGTACCAACATCCTCTATCTTAGAGAAATATTTCAGAATTTTCAAGAAGTTATTTATTTCAAGCATTTATCACGGATATTTGTCTTTTTATTTCATTTATTTCCTTTATTGTACTAACTAAAATTAAACTAATATGTTTGCAATAAATTAAATAACTAAGGTTTACAAAATTATACACAATTATATCATATATACTACATATAATAGATGGATGACTTTCTCTCCAAAATTTTCAGAATTACAAAAAATTAAACATGGTTTACAATAATTTAATGCATACAATTTTCAGACTTACAACAAAATAAGTATAGTGTATAACAAAATAAGCATAGTGTAATTTTCAGACTTACGACCGAATGCTATTAAAGTGGTCAATGTTTTTAATAACTATAATAACTACAACAATATAAAACACAATTGATTTTAAGCAAATACTATTTTTTACATACATACAATTAATACACCCCATCATCAATTAATACAAAATTTAAAGCACAATGTATAAATACGGATCCAAAAAATTCCAAATTGAAATCTTTTACTTCCACACGTATCAGCCCAAAACCAAAACCCCAAATCCAACCTAAAAAGGATTCGAAAGCAAAATCTTAGTTTTCTTTTCTTTTCTTTCGAACATCTTTCCAAGAGAACAACCATTTGAAAATACAAAAGAAAACCCCATCATCAACCTATTAGAAGCTTGACTTCTTTAATATCCAAAAAACTAAAAGACGAAATATAACAAATTTGTTATACCCGTTTCTTTTGTTCGGTTTAAACAACAACACAAAAACATTCCTCATGAGGCGAAAAGTATACCGCTTTTAAGGGGTCATTTAAGCCCGAACTCGTGATTATTTGATCAATTATTGCCCTAAATTGTTCATTTTGTCATTTTAGGTACTTTTGAGGAGAAATCTGGAAAAGGAAGCATTTTGGACGTTTTTTGAGCATAAAAGTGAAGAAAACGGCAAAGTCTCAAAATTCCTTGCCGGGAACAGTACCTGACGGCGTCAAGGCTCTACTAGTGACGGAGTCAAGAGTGGCAAAAGAGGTGGAAGTGGAAAATACACGTGACGGCCCAGAAAGATTTCAAGGTATTTGTACATGACGGCGTCACCTAGGCCGTCAGGGTCCAAATACACGTGACGGCCTAGAGCTCATTCCTACATGACGGCGTCGGAAGTGGATCTAGGCAATACGAATTTTATCATGGCGGCGAGTTGACGGCGTCAGAAGCTATAACGTGACGCCGTCAAGGTGTAAAATCTATATATAGTTTTCTAATTTTCATTCATTAAGTGTGGAACTTTGTGTGGGATATTAGGGCATAAACCCTAGACGAATTTTACAGCTTTTTCAATGGTTTCAACCCCTTGATTCTTCCATGTTCAATTGAAGATAAGTACTTATTCAAATCATTCAATATGTCTATGTGTTGTGTGATTATATCTTACGCTTGTCTTCTATTTAACATGCTAGGCTAGGTTTTTATTGTGTTTGCTTAGATGTAGTGAAACCTAGGTGTTGATTATGGGTTGATTGTTTGTTTATAATTGTTACGGATGATTGTATTTGATGTTAGGCTTAAGAAAATTGGCAGACTTCCATTGGTAACTTGCTTGAACGTCTTAAGAAACATGATTGGAGGTGTACTACGATTTTTGGTTGTATTTAATGCGTAAGAGAATTCTAATGATCCCATGTTAGGAGCTTCTAACGGCTCGACATAGGAGTGAAGTAGGATCTTATAGAGTTAGGGAATATTGTACACGGCCCTACGACTAGTATTAAGGAATATAACCCGTCATCCATGCAATTGTAACAAGCTAATCAATCTGTAATAGATATCTAGGGAGTAATGAAATCTAAGTAAACACAACTTTTCTCATTATTGTTTCCACCACATTAGTAAATTAGTTTAATTTTCATTTATTTTATTTTATTTTGATTGCATTTTAGTTAATTGGGTTAGTTGGCTAGCAACTAATTCCGCCCACTCCTTCAAAACCCGAGATTTTACTTGCTTTCCATAAAATATAAAAATACGTAAAGAATCATCCCTCACCTTTAGACCTAGTTTAGTAGGCTTTCTAATCCTAGCGACACTATTCCAGAGTTGAACGATCAATCCCCCGGTACTTGTCACTATACTATACTACAACGATCAGGTACACTGTCTGGTGGGGGTTGTAAGCTTCTCGAGATCCCTTGAGAGGTAAAACCTGTTGCAGGGGCGCAATTCCCACGCACATCAAGTTTTTGGCGCCGCAGCCTGGGGAATAGTTATTGTCTAGGTTAGGATTTCTTTTCATTAGGTCTACTTGCTAGATTCATTTCTAGTAAGATTTTTATTTTTTTTAGGTTTTCTTTAGTCTATCTTATTTCTTCGTTTATTTGTTCGTAACCTTTACCATCCGATGATATCATGGAAGATGGTAATATGTTTGATCCCATCAACCCACCACAACAAAACCACCCACAAAACCCACCACTAGCAAACCAACCACCTAGGCCCTGAACTTTAGGAAAGTATTCCCGTCCTAGCCACCAAGGCTATCGAAACACCATTGAGCTCACTCAAGGAGCCAATGTGTCCCCCTTGCGATCCGACACCATCCGGTTGGTGCAAAGCGGATGTGCATTCTATGGACTTCATTCCGAAGATCCTAATCAACATCTTAAGGATTTCCTTAAAATCGTAGATTCCATAGACCTTGATGTTGCAACTAGAGAGTCAACCCGATTACGTCTATTCCAATTCTCTCTACGTGATCAAGCTAGTCAATGGCTTGAACATTTACCCGCAGGATCCATCACCTCTTGGGATGATCTCACTTCTCGTTTCCTTGCTCAATTTTTCCCACCGGGGAGAACTACCAAGCTTAGAAATGATATCTTGATGTTCCAACAACGTCAAGGAGAAACTCTATATGAAGCATGGACTCGTTTCAAGGACTTACTCCAAAAAGTCCCTCATCATGGCATAGATCTTTGGCTCCAAGTCCAAATCTTCTATGACCATATCGATCTCTCCACAAGGTGAACCATTGACCAATCGGCCGGTGGCAAGCTATGTGATCTAAGTGCGGAAGAATCATGGGAACTCATAGAAGATCTTGCTCTTTATGACAACGAAAGTTGGAATGATTGATAACGCTCAAATTTAACATATTTTTAGTTGCGTTATTGTTTGATTTATGAGTGGAAATTGGTCATATTTGTATATATTTGTTACTTAATCGTGGAAAAGTGTTTATACATGCAAATATAGTCAAAAGCAGGTAAAAATGATTAAAAGATGAAGAAATGAAGTGGACATGCATTTTTGGAGAGTTTCAAGAGGATCAAGGAAGAAAGAAATGTTGCATGGACAAAAGGATTTGATAAAGACAAGTTTACTACACGAAATTATCAAGGAAATATCAAGTTCTAATGGACAAAATGCCACGAAGAAAAATATTGCATGCAACGTAAAACGACGAAGAAAAGACATAGAAACATGTTCAGACTAAATCCAACCGATCGGTTGCAACCCGCAACCGGATCAGCTGGAAACATGCCAAGATTGACCATCCGATCGGATGGCGAGAAATCGATCGGATGGTGATAAATGAAGTTACAAGTTTTGCATTTATTGGCGAATTTACTCCCTATAATCATGTGTAGCTGATCATTTCTGCTTATTTACTGAGGATGTACGTTTTTACTTGAAGGATAAGTGTCATTAAGCTATATAATGAGCACTTAGGGCCTAGAGTTACTTGTACCACCATTATCTAACTTAGTATTACACCAAATCTTGTTAGTTTATCTTATATTGCCTGAAAGTTTACTAAGTGTTGTAAAAACGTCCAGAACATGTTGAGTTAGAGTCTCAAGCATTGGTTCGAGTGTCGAGTTGTTTACTTACATTGGTGAGCAATTGGAGGAGTGTGGTTGCTATAGTTCCACAAGTTGGTTAAACCCTAGTATGTTTTTACTTGAATGAGGCCTGGTTCTGCGTGCAACTATGGTACATTCATGTATGTTTATTCACCATGGCTTGGTCATGTTACAACGGTCTTTTATTTCTTATACTATGCTCTTCGTGATGGCTGAATCTGTCCCTGTGTGATCATGGGAGGTGTGTTGCATTGTGGCTTGATCATTTGTCTTCATGTGTGTTCACTCGTATTTGTTGGAAGATTGGTTCAAGTTCGGATATGCTGGAAGGTTGGGTCGATTAGACCATGTTTAAGCTTTAAATTCGATTTGCTACGGATGTCACTCTTATTAGGTTATTAGATTATGCATTTTGCATAATACTAATAGAAGACGCAATTGGTTGAAGCTGGAAGTTTGAACTACTATGACGATTTGAAGATTTGAGGATTTTTCTATTTGACTTGCATTTTATTTATATATATAGTCGTTGTAGTGTGTTCAATGTTTGTTATAAGCGTGGTTTGTCACGTTTATATGAGTGTCTGTAAGTGTCATAAGGGACTGAGGCGAGGGAATTCACCCTCGCCCTTTGTACTAAAACGTTTGGTTAATAATATTTTACCAGGGTGCAGGATTACTCCCCTTTACCCAAATAGTTCCACAAGTTTACTCATTGTAATTCTCAAGACTAGGTACACCTTGATACTTATAATGAACAATTGTTACATTAAGTTTTATGAAAGTTTTCTTATTTACTTGTGTTTTAATATGATTGTCATAGAGTAATTTGTGATATACTTGTGTATATGATGTGATTGGTTAATGGAGTATTATTTTATGAAAAAGGTGATGCATAAAAACATATCTATTTTATGAGTTTGTTGATATAACATCTTTTCTTGCTTAATTTGTCGGTAAAAACAATTTCTTGAAAAATAGGTCCGAAAGGATTTTCAACTTGTTTTTATTCCAAAATATTAATGCACCAAATTAGTATGGAATAGGATGCTTGACAACCATCTTATTTACTTATTAAAATAGATTTGAGACGATTTCATCACGAAAAAGGACCGAAAGGATTCGTAGGAATTCATAAGAAACGAATTGATTTTCTAAACAACCATGTGTTTATAGGATTGTCATACTAATTTGATATGTCCGAAAGGAGTCATTTAGGTGATAGAATTCTTAGTAGTAGTGAAAACATGACATACATCATAGATTGTATAACTACTCATTTTTAGTTGCGCATCATTACAAGTTTTACACCAAACTTTATACTCAAATTGTTACAATACTCCTAATTACCAATCAAGGAATTATACACAAGTATATGTTTAGTTTTTATTGAGTTTCTTTCAAATTAAGATTTTACATAAATTTAGATTGACAACCCTTATTTAACAAACGTTTTTCTTATTACTAAAACCACCAAATCCCTTGGGACGATCTCGACTTACCCACCTTTATTACACCGGACGAGTATACTTGCTCGTATGTGCTAGATAATAATCGGATAATTCGTGTTTATAAATTTTAAAACTTGTACTAATAAAACGCACATCAAGTTTTTGGCGCCGTCGCCGGGGATTTGATTAATTTTCTTAGTTATTAGTAATTAAATTGTTTGTAATTTGTGAAATTTTAAAGTTTTTAGAGTAAAAAAAAAAAAAAAAAAAAAAAAAAAAAAAAAAAAAAAAAATTGGTTTTGACCAACCGAATCGGATGAATAACCATCCGATCGGTTGGTGGTCTCGGTAAAATTTATAGGATTATGTTTTTTAGTAATTAATTTTTATTTTTCTGTTTTTAGTTAACTAGTTTTAAGGCCCTTGGCAACACATGCGGGGAGGCACGACACGGTAGCCCCACCGCACGAGAACATCGCCGCCGGTGCCTCCTTACCGAACGGGGTGGCTCAAACACGGTAAAGCTTACCGAAGGAAAATAGCCGTTTGTGCATTTACTTTTGTGAACGTTGGGGGCTTTAATGGGTTCAACGGATACTTTATTTTGTTCTATATATTCATGTCCAAATTTGAAATGAGTACAAACAAAAAAAAAACCATCCATTGTAAAAAAAAAAAAAAAAAAGCTCCGCTGCAACAAAAAAAAAGAAGCTCGGCCTACATAAAATGGATTCAAAAAAAAAATAGAGATCCGAGCGAGAAGAGATCCGAGCGAGAAGAGAAGAAAAAAACGACCGTTGGAGCCTTTAATTTCGAACGTTGGAGCCTTTTAAAAAAAAAAAAAAAAAAAAAAAAAAAAAAAAAAAAAAACATCACCATTTTTGGTTTTATACGAAGGGTAGGCTGCTTAGAATGAAAACACACACAAAGTGGATGCTAAGTTATGTGTTTTGCTTTTATACAAAGTGGTGGGCTTGGGCCTTGGCAAAGTGTGTTGGGCTACTCATTATTTTTACTATTTTAATTATTGAATATATGTAAGACCAACAACTTTAAAATATACAAATTTTAAAGGGAAGTCTCATATAAATTTTAATAATTTTAATAGAATTAAGAAAAACGAAAAAAGAAAAAAAAAGAAGTGAGTGAAGGGTGAGTGATGTGATGCCAACAAAAAGTGAGTGAGTGAAGGGAAAAGTGGGAGGGTGATGTGGCATAAGAAGATTGGTTGTTTGTGAGTGAAGGGGGATAGAGTGAGTGATGCATTGCCAACCCCCTAATAATTATATAATTAATGTTAGTTTTTAATAGTTTTAAGTTGCAATTATTAGTCATTTTAATGTTTTAGAAGTTTTAATTTCAATTAATGATTGAGTAATTTTAAAGACACCTTAGTTAATGCTTTCATTGTTTTTAATTTCATAATTAAAGTTTTATTAAATAATAGTTTTATTAAAAAAAAATAGTGTAAAAGCTCCAACCGCGGTTGCGGGTTCCAACCGATCGGTTGGAGGTGGTCATTTGTGCTAACCGATTCGGATGGGTTACAAACCGATCAGTTGGGCATCTCGGTAAAATTTTAGACATTTTTAATTTTTAGTTTATTTTTTATTCTTAGTGTTTTATTTAGTTAATTTACTTGTTCTTATTTCATATTAAGAGTTATTTGATTATAACTAACCCTCATGCTAATGATTTGGATTTTTTTTTTATGGTTATGTTATAGTTAGTAAGTGCTTAAGTTGAAATGGAGAGTTTGAGTCAGATTTTTGCGTATTTGAAAGACTTGGAACATATGTTCAAGGATTCCGGGGATTCCTTGGAAAAGTTGGAGAGTATGTTGGAAAAAAGCCAAGTTGGATTTAGAAGGAGAAGAGGTTGTTTGTGACAATGTTTCTTATTTGCCACATGAAATGTGTTACCCAAAGAAGGAGAAGGAGAGAAAAGTTGTTGTTTTCACTAGAGCACCACCTAAGAAATATGATGCTCCACACATGAGGTATTCTACACCTTGTGGGGTGGAAGGAGTTAAAACGTGGGATGCGGAATTGAATATGGAATATGGAGACAATTACATTTTGAAAGAAATGCTTAACAAACTTGGTTTTGTTAGGCTTGATTATGGAAGTTATGGTAAGAAGGAAGTGAAAGGAGTTAGAGTGAATATTCATGGTCACATCTTTAAAGTTGATTTTGTTATTTTGGAGTATACTAATGAAAGACGAACCGGAAGTGATTTTTGGTAGAGATTTTTTAGTGAATACCAAGTGTAGTTTGGATTTTGCACTTGGGGAGTTGAGAATTAACATAAGTGATTTGGAAGAAGGGAAGAGTGTGAATGATATGCTTGTTGATGTTTGTGAAGGAATGGAAATGATGAAGGAAGGAACGGGTGAAGTTTGTAAGATGGGTAAAGCTAACCGAAACAAAACACCATTGAACAAATTAACCCAACCCTCCACCCAAAAAGAAAACAAATCATCATCATCATCATCATCATCCAAAACACCACCTAATTCACCAAAAAGTACTAAACCTTTAACCAAAGAGCAAAAACAAGCTATTTTGGAGAATCTTGAAGCAAAAATTAGTGAATTGATGAAAAACAAACCGGTCATTGAGGTGTTGAGGAATTATATGGAGTATAGGAAGAAATTAGATGGAGTTATGTTGGCAAAATCTAAGTTGGAGGATAATAGTTTTGATGAAGTAGAGGAGAGAAGGATAATTGAGAATGGGCTCCCAAAGAAAATGAATGATCCCGGAAATTTTGTTTTACCGGTTAAAATTAATGGGACAACTCCTTTATATGCATTAGCCGATACGGGTTCTAGTGTGAGTATTATGCCTTATCCATTATATCATAAGTTAGGATTAAGAGACCCTACACCTAACAATTCTAAACTCACTATGGCGGATAATTCTAAGGCAAAAGCAATAGGAGAAGTAAGAAATGTGAGAGTTCAAATTGGTTATCAAGCATTCTTAGCGGATTTTCTTGTGTTGGATGTTGCGGTTGATAAGGAACTACCTTTGTTGTTAGGTAGACCATTTTTAAGAACTTGTGGAGCTATAATAGATATGGGAAAAGGTACCATGACAATTGATGATGGAGTTCTTAAGAATACTTACTATCCAAAGCCTAGAGGGGGTAGTAATGGAGATGATAATGATGAGGACCAAGAGGAGGATTACCTTGGTTGCTTTGAAGTAGGAAGGGATGAAGATGGTAGACCTAAGTTTGGTCCATGCACACCTAGTTTCTTTGATATTGAAGATGAAATGGAAAGAGCTCTAGCAATGGAGGCTTTCTTTAATCCGTTTAAAAATATTTTTGTGTTTAACAAGTTGACAGATTTTCTTGGATCTTTACCGGTCCAATTGAAGAACTTGGAATGGGGTTCCGAAGGTCATAGCATTTACAAAAGAGAAGAAGGAGATGGTGATTGGCATTGCAAATTTGATATCACATGTCCTAGCGGAAGGAACTTTGCACGAACTTTCAAAACTCAAAAGACTACTAGGAAGTTGGCAAACAAGTATCGTGGAGAAGACATTCTTAGGAATGAATATTTTTATGGATGAAGAAGAATGATCACAAGAATAAAGCACATCTTGTGCTAGTTTGTTTGTTTCGTACTTTTATTTTTCATGCATTTTATTTCATGTTTTTAGGTTTTATGCATTTCATGTTTGAATGAGACTATTTATCTATCTATTTATTTATCTATTTATCTTTTTATTTTTTTTAGTTATTAGTTTTTAGAGGTTAAGTTATGTTTTTAGTTTTAAGTTTAGAAGTAGAAGTAGATGACCAAAATTTTTGGTAGACAAAGTGTGTTTGGAATACATACAAGATAATAAGTTTGAGAAAAGAAAAAGCTACTAGCACTTGTGTCAAGTTTAGTAGTGGAGAAAAAACTTTGAAAAATCAATTTCATACCAAACCGAACGGATGGATTCACAACTGATCGGATGGAGTTGAATATATAAACCAAAATTTTCAAAAACTTAAGAAAAACACATACACACAATCCACCAAAAATTGGGGTTAAAAATTCGACCATAAGAAGTTGTTAGAAGGTTGCAGGAGTGATAATTAATCATCAATGGCATCAAGTCAAGTAAGTTATATCATTAATTTTGTTCAATTAAGTTTTAATTCGGATGATTGAAATTAGGTCACGAATTGGGTATTTTTGAATTAGTTCGAATTGAGATGTAATATTTTGGGGATAAGTGATTAGATGATAGGAGAAGGTATTGCAAAAATGAATTAGATCAATTGGTTAAGTTTTGAGTAAGAATTCATTGATTAAATTTTCGGATTGAATTGGGTATAATCTTTGGAGCTAGTTTATTTGAAATTGATGAATCCCAGAAGTTATATGATTGATAATTAATGATGTTAGGTTATTGCATTGTTGATTAGAGCACTAATTGGAAGATTTTAGTAGATGATGTTCTTGGTTTTTATAGAATCATTAGGTTGATGATTGGAAATGTTAAGAATCATTGTTAGGAGAGTTTGAATGTTAGAAGTACTCAAGAATGGGAGATTACAAGTTAGAAAGAAGTTCTGATTGATTGGGAAACGTTTAGGATGGATTGAGGATGAATGTAGTTTGCAGAAAACTCCAACTGAATCGGTTGCGAGTTGCAGCCGATCGGTTGGAAGTGTGCCAAAGTTGCATCCGATTCGGTTGGACCTCAAACCGATCGGATGGACGCCTCGGAAAATTTTTGACAATTTTTGAAAATGTGTTTTCTAGTTTCTAAATTGATTAATATTAGTTCTTATACTTATATACTAACATAAATTGAGATTTCTTTCAGGGAAATGTTGCAAGATTGGGATGAAATCCGATTGTTAACAAGTATTTGAAAAGGAACGAGAGGAAGAGGATTACTTTCAGTTTGAAACCAGAGTCTAATGAAAATGTCAAGTTTTCTCATGTGCAAAACAAAGATGAGAAGAATGAGTATAGAGAACGTCTTTCAAAACTTCAAGAGAGGAAGATTGCTAAGCCTAGGATGATTGATTGGGAATTGCTTGAGGAGTATGAATGTGAGGATCAATTAAGGAGCATGATGACTATGATTTATGTGTATCCTGGTGATGGAGATAGGTTTGAAGATTATTCTTGGGAAAGAGCTTTTAGTATTCGTGAAGATGTTTACAAGGAATGGTGTTTGGAGTTATTTTCTACGTTCTACTTTGATAGAAAGGTAAATGATGTTCTTGGGGATGTTTATGTTTGGTTTAGATTGTGTGGTCGCGAACATGCTTTATCTTTACCAAAATTTGCAGTTGCACTTGGTTTGTATGAGGAGAGCGAGATTCAACAGAGGTTGTTTGTACCGCATTTTGTGAGTCTAGCTAGAGGTAATGATCAATACACGGGTATTGATGAATATTGGAATAGAATTGGTGATCCAACTTGTCTTAGGAGAAATTCTTCTAGGATTAGGAATCCATTGTTGAAGGTTTTACAAAAGTTGATTTCTTGGGGATTGATACATAGGAGCGGTGGATAAGACAAATGTAGTCAACCGGACCTATGGGTGATGAAGTTGTTGGAGGAAGACAAGAATGGGAACGTGGCATGGATTATTGCCAAGTATCTTTCGAAGAGAGCACCGGGGATTAAGAAACAAAGTGATGTTTGTGGAGGTCATTATGTGACCACGTTGGCTAAAAATCTTGGGTATTTTAATGATGATGAGTTGAGGAAGTGTAGAGTGAGATTGGAGAGTCAGATATGGGATGCTTTTAGTTTTGGGAAAGCATTGGATAGGATTAACAAGACTTTGGGACCTTGGATCGAACCAAGTGTGGGGGCACAATCCGGAGCTTATGCGGGAGCGCCTTCACAACCTCAAATGGGGAGTTTTCCGGGTAGTACCCAAAGTGGTTTTGATTCAGGATGGTGTGATTGGAACCGTGAATTAAATGCTATTGAGTGTAGGGATGTTTGGAGAGATTCAATGCAAATGAGGAATAATTACAACTATGATTATTCCATGCCTATGATCCAACATTTGGCACAAGATGCCAATTATGAGGTACCTCCCTACAACCCACCAAATGTTCCACCTTACCCTTTACCATATTCTCCATATCCTGGACCATACCCCTATCCTTATCCTGGTTATTCACCATTTCCCGAGCCATATCCTCCATACGGTAGACTTCCCGAGTATGGTAGTTAAGGTGTTAATGTGGGTGGACCAAGTTTTAATCCTGAAGGATCGAGTTATGATGTTGGAGGTTCGTCATCAAGAGCTGGAAAGAAGAAGAGACGAGTGGTAGACGAGGACGATGAAGAAGATGTTGATGAGGATGAAGAGGAAAGCAAGGACGAGTTCGTTCGTTCTGATGTGAGTTATTGATGGTGACGTTTGATCACATGGATTATGGTTGGTTTTAAAAACAATTATGTGTCGAACAATTTCTATTTCTATTATCTTTAACTATTTCTAGTAGGATTTATAACTTAATTTTCTATTTATTTGGTTTAGATATGTTTTTGTTTGTGTTTGTTTGGTTGTTTCGTATATTTTGCAGTTTTCTTGCAGGAGTTTTATTACGGAAGCATATAGTTGATCAACGTGGAGTCGGTAAACTCATTTGCTTATTATGATTAAATATGCATGTTGCGTATTTAACTCCGGTATTTTCTAAATTTTTCCATTTCCTTTACTTTGAAGTTATTTTTTACATTGAGGACAATGCAAAACTTAAGTATGGGGGAAGGAAGAAAATAGAAAAATTGCATAATTTTTAATTTGTTTTAATTTTTAATTTTAAAATTTTTGTTTTAAATTTTTGTTTTAGAGTCGTGAACTTTAGTAACTAGTAGTAGTTCGCCCTTCATATTTTAATTAAAATAAGGTTGATTTCATGGTATATAATAATGATATTTTTTGGAGAATAAATTCAAGTTTTAAAGAGCAATTTGTCTCGGAATTGATAACATTTGCTAGCACAATCTTATACCCTTATTACTTTAAATTGTGAGGATTAGTTTTTTTTATGAGAAAAGTATTTCTTATACTATTTACATATTTCATGATGAGTGTGCCGGTGGTTGTGTTAATTCTAGAACTTGTACTTGTTATGCATTACGGTTAAAATCATTTTCGAATGATAAGGATATATTCATATGATAAGAGGCAAACTTAAGAATAAAACCAAATGGCCATCCGTTTACAAAATAATTTTTGCTAACCACATTGGTTAGTTAACCTTGTATTTGGAACCCATTTGTTAGCGTTTATCTTTAGCGCTAGATACCCTTAGTTTCACCCTTTGAGCCATCCTTTTCATTTTGTTAAATCCAGAAAAATACAAAAAGATTTTATACTTTAAACCTTAGCCTAACCCTTGTCAAAGTCTAAATGGTGGATTGCTAGTTGCTTGGTATGTTGGATTGTTTTTTATGATTATTAGTTAGCCACACTTCACAATTCATGTGTGTGCCATTCCAACAAAGATGAAGGTGCGTAACTTCGTGTTTGTATTTTTTGTGGTGTATGCTTATGCGAAGTGTGGGGGAGGTGATAAAAAAAAAAAAAAAAAAAAAAAAAAAAAAAAAAAAAAAAAATCATCGCAACTATAAGGTGACAAATATAGCCAATGTGTTATATTATTATGAATAAAGAAATTCATGAGATATGTTGTTAGCCGATGTGCTAAGAATATTTTTATGGTGAATCGATGTATCAACATATGAAAGTTCGAAGAGGAGAAAGATTGTAACTATTATTATTTTTGGGTTTGTGGATTATTTGAGATTAGCAACTATGGGACTTAGACTTTGATTTTATTTTTCTTTTAAAACCAATTTCATAAATATTCTCATGCCTTATCCCTACCTTTTTTACTTAGTGTAATTATTTTGCACGAAAGTTTATAAAACCCTTAGCCTAAACATTACAACCCGAATAAAAGACCTCTTTGATGAATTATTCTATTGTTTTGATACTTGTACAAGCCTATGGTAAGAAACATAAATCATGACTGTGCAATGAGTGATCTATTAATCGTTACACATATTGAGTAATGAGTGAATTTCAAATTATCTTCGTGAGGTGCTTAGAATTGTTATCAAGCTCTTTATTTACTTGATTGAGCTCAAATAAGATATTTGCACTATTGCCATTGAATTCAATTTTCTTTTGATTAAGACTTGCTCGAGGGCGAGCAAAGCTCAAGTGTGGGGGATTAGATAACGCTCAAATTTAACATATTTTTAGTTGCGTTATTGTTTGATTTATGAGTGGAAATTGGTCATATTTGTATATATTTGTTACTTAATCGTGGAAAAGTGTTTATACATGCAAATATAGCCAAAAGCAGGTAAAAATGATTAAAAGATGAAGAAATGAAGTGGACATGCATTTTTGGCGAGTTTCAAGAGGATCAAGGAAGAAAAAACGTTGCATGGACAAAAGGATTTGATAAAGACAAGTTTACTACACGAAATTATCAAGGAAATATCAAGTTTTAATGGACAAAGTCATGCCACGAAGAAAAATATTGCATGCAACGTAAAACGACAAAGAAAAGACATAGAAACATGTTCAGACTAAATCCAACCGATCGGTTGCAACCCGCAACCGGATCGGCTGGAAACATGCCAAGATTGACCATCCGATCGGATGGCGAGAAACCGATCGGATGGTGATAACTGAAGTTACAAGTTTTGCATTTATTGGCGAATTTACTCCCCATAATCATGTGTGGCTGATAATTTCTGCTTATTTACTGAGGATGGACGTTTTTACTTGAAGGATAAGTGTCATTAAGCTATATAATGAGCACTTAGGGCCTAGAGTTACTTGTACCACCATTATCTAACTTAGTATTACACCAAATCTTGTTAGTTTATCTTATATTGCCTGAAAGTTTACTAAGTGTTGTAAAAACGTCCAGAACGTGTTGAGTTAGAGTCTCAAGCATTGGTTCGAGTGTGGAGTTGTTTACTTACATTGGTGAGCAATTGGAGGAGTGTGGTTGCTATAGTTCCACAAGTTTACTCATTGTAATTCTCAAGACTAGGTACACCTTGATACTTATAATGAACAATTGTTACTTTAAGGATTATGGAACTTGAGGACCAAGTCAAGTTTCTCATGAAATCCTACAAAGCTCCTAAGCCTTCAAGCCAAGTGAACAAAATCACTTCTTCGTGCAAATTGTGTAAGGGTCCTCATGAAACTCATAATTGCATGGAACTTCCAAAACATGCTTTTAAGGAATTCACATTGTCACGTGCTGATAAAATAGAGGATAGAGAGCTCGCCACTAATCGAGGTCCTCGAAACTTTGGCGAGGCCTATGATGCATGGAAGGATAAACCAAATTTCAGAGGATACCAAACTCGGAGCATATCCTTCAATGACTCTCCTCCACTCGCATGGTCCGAGCATTTTCCACCACAGAACACTCCTAAGCAAAGCTATGAAGA
The DNA here is from genome assembly GCA_030686995.1 of Artemisia argyi. Taxonomy (NCBI): domain Eukaryota; kingdom Viridiplantae; phylum Streptophyta; class Magnoliopsida; order Asterales; family Asteraceae; genus Artemisia; species Artemisia argyi. The sequence goes on along the minus strand of CM060702.1, from coordinate 48,839,114 downwards.
TAACTTGCAAAAGTTCATTCTCTCTCAAGAATTACAGCTTTCCACGCTCGAGACCCGATTTAGACAACAACAACCCGATATGAATAACAAGATTTGTAATATGTTAACCGCTATTAAAGAGCACGCTGTTAGTAAATCGATTCAGGCTGAAGAAGTCAAATCTGTCACCATCATGAATCAGCCAACCTCCCCTGTGAAAATAAAAATCCCTAATAAACTCTTTAAACATCTGTCACCAAAGGTGAAGGAAGTTAGGGACCATGCTAACCCCTCGGGACCAATCCACTTTGTAAATACCATCACCACAATACCTGCTCCTACACCCGACCAGAGCCAACAACCAACTGGGAATGAAGATCATGGAGTTAAGGATGAGATCCCAGAGAAAGACCACGAAGTGGCCAAGAGCCTTGCCAACTTATTCGAGGACTGCATCACACAAGAGTTAGGCAAATGTGATGAGTTGAAAGAGAGATCAAAAGAGCACACGAAAAATCCAGTAATTTTGGGTGAATCTATTATAGAGAAACTTGAGGAAAATATGGTAGATTATAGGGTGTAGTGATAGGATTAAAGAAAGCGACTCTGAAGTTTTTAAAATTTATTGCACCACTAAGAAGAAGCTCATAACCGATACTTACATAGATCCTAACCTCCCTATAAACGTAATCCCCTTCTCCCTTTACAACGAAGCCTTCCCTGAACATATCTCGTGTGAAGGACTCGATAACGCCAGGATAGTGAAAAGGTTATCAGTTATGATTGGAGGATTCATCTATAACATTGATCTCACCATGATCGATGACATAGACTCTGTCACTAATCCGACATTAACCAACCTCGTCCTTGGGAAACCATTTGTTAATGAAACGGGAGTGATCCTTGATGAGGAGGATGGTAGTGCATTATTCACCAATGGCGTCAGGAAAGTGATTTTTCGAAAGGGTAATGAGGAAGTATATGAGTATCGTCCGTCACTAGATTGTAATGCATATGGATCACAGGATGGAAGATCAGAAAGGATAAAGCGTCGTGATCCGAATAACCTCAAAATCCCTTGTATGATTGGTCACAAGTATTTCGATAATGTCTACATTGACGTGTTCCTACCTAAGAATTTTATGTCCCTATTCCATTATAACAATATTTGCAGATAGGGAATGATTTATAAAGGAGAAAATGTTGTTGGTAGAGATCATGAAGTCCAGGTATTCATAGGAAATATGGCATTCGCAATGGGCTTTACGTTCATAGATGATATTGAGGATTATATCGACCCAAGGCTATCGCAAGTTGTTTTCAGAGCGCCCTTTTGTGAAATCACTAACTTAATGGTTGATGACCGGAACGGAATCATGACTTTCACAGATAGAGTTAGGAGGGTGTCATACCAAACGCCATATAAGATGAAAGATTTCGAAGGAATTGATTGCGATGGACTTGATAAGCTAGGTTCTCAACTTGTTTTATGTGATGAAGATGTTCGGAGAGGATGTAAAAACACCTTTGATTTATGTTATTTTTGATTTATTAGCTTAAGTCGAGTCGAGTCTTTGCTTAGCAACGCCATATTGTACATGTAATTAACCAAGATGATTAACTCGCCACCAGTAAATTTTGCCTTTATCCAACAAAACCGTGTTTTCCATATCCCTACACCTAACGTTATAACCCTTTAAAAGACCTCTTTGATAGTTTATCCTATGTGCTTACGCCAAGTGGTGGAGGTTTGATCCTTTCCCAAGCCTGTGGTAATCTATTTGCTATGACAGGTAGTGAGAGATGTTTTCCATTTCCATATTGTGATATATACTTTATTACACCCGAGAGATGTGAGTATCTAAACACTATTTGTGAGGTGCTAGTGTATGTTGGTTTTTAGTGGAACGATTATTTGTTGTAATTACTTTTACATTAGTGTTAAATGACCCCTAACTTGTATTTTGATTAGATTAAAAGCGCATTTGCTTGATGACAGGCAAATCTCAAGTGTAAGGGTTTTTGATGAGGCAAAAAGTGCACCGCTTTTAAGGGGTCATTTAAGCCCGAATTCGTGATTATTTGATCAATTATTGCCCTAAATCGTTCCTTTTGTCATTTTAGGTACTTTTGAGGAGAAATCAGGAAAAGGAAGCATTTTGGACATTTTTGGAGCATAAAAGTGAAGAAAATGGCAAAGTCTCAAAATTCCTTGTTGGGAACAGTACCTGATGGCGTCAAGGCTCTACTAGTGACGGCGTCAAGAGTGGCAAAAGAGGTGGAAGTGGAAAATACACGTGACGACCCAGAAAGATTTCAAGGAATTTGTACATGACGGCGTCACCTAGGCTGTCAGGGTCCAAATACATGTGACGGCCCAGAGCTCATTCCTACATGACGGCGTCAGAAGTGGATCTAGGAAATATGAATTTCATCATGGCAGCGAGTTGACGGCGTCACAAGCTATAACGTGACGCCGTCAAGGTGTAAAATCTATATATAGTTTTCTAATTTTTATTCATTAAGTGTGGGACTTTGTGTGGGATATTAGGGCATAAACGCTAGACGAATTTTACAGCTTTTTCAAGGGTTTCAACCCCTTGATTCTTCCATGTTCAATTGAAGATAAGTACTTATTCAAATCATTCAATATGTCTATGTGTTATGTGAGTATATCTTACGCTTGTCTTCTCTTTAACATGCTAGGCTAGGTTTTTATTGTGTTTGCTTAGATGTAGTGAAACCTAGGTGTTGATTATGGGTTAATTGCTTGTTTATAATTGTTACGGATGATTGTATTCGATGTTAGGCTTAAGAAAACTGGCAGACTTCCATTGGTAACTTGCTTGAACGTCTTAAGAAACATGATCGGAGGTGTACTACGATTTTTGGTTGTATTTAATGCGTAAGAGAATTCTAATGATCCCATGTTAGGAGCTTCTAACGGCTCGATATATGAGTGAAGTAGGATCTTATAGAGTTAGGGAATATTGTACACGGCCCTACGACTAGTATTAAGGAATATAACCCATCATCCATGCAATTGTATCAAGCTAATCAATCTGTAAAAGATATCTAGGGAGTAATGAAATCTGAGTAAACACAACTTTTCTCATTATTGTTTCCACCACATTAGTAAATTAGTTTAATTTTCATTTCTTTTATTTTATTTTGATTGCATTTTAGTTAATTAGGTTAGTTGGCTAGCAACTAATTCCGCCAACTCCTTCAAAACCCGAGATTTTACATGCTTTCCATAAAATATAAAAATATAAAAAGAATCATCCCTCACCTCTAGACCTAGTTTATTAGGCTTTCTAATCCTAGCGACACTATTCCTGAGTTGAACGATCAATCCCCCGGTACCTGTCACTATACTATACTACAACGATCAGGTACACTGCCTGGTAGGGGTTGTAAGCTTCTTGAGATCCCTTGAGAGGTAAAACCTGTTGTGAGGGCGCAATTCCCACGCACATCAATTCCTACCCGAGACCCTTAACGGATCTTGAAGCTACATTATCCTTAAGTTCCTCGTGGGGTTATGGAATCCGAAGGAGGTGTGTGCTCTTGAGTTTGCGTTGTTCGGTTAGTAACAAGCACAAAGAAAGATCATTAAGCTTGTGTTGGTTCTTAGGTGTTATCAAGAAAACAAGGGACGATTTTTATTTGTGTTGTCTTTAAGTGTTTAGAAAACGACGCTTTTTGTTAACAGAAAAGGTTTATGATTAGCTACGTTTGGTTTGGGTGAAGTGAAGGAAAGATCTTGGTAAGGGAGGATTTTTGATTGTCAAGCGAAAGGTTGTATAAGTGTAGCTGCTAGATCCATCTTTTGTGGCTCCGTTTTTTAGAGTGAGTGTGGGAAGTGTAATGTTTAGGGTTACACTTCATTAGGGTATTAAGTTTTATATCAAGAATTTAGGATAGATTTGGACTTGGACTGGGTTTAACTTTTTTGGAAGTGGACTGGCATTTCAAATTTTTGGAATTGGGCTTGACTAATTCATTGAAGTTAAAATTTCGTTTAAGCTGGTAAAATTAAATCCGAAAACAAGTTTAAATTTAGGTTATCAATTTTGAGTTGAAGTTAGTCATTTTTGGTTAAAACTTAATCCTAACTTTTTTACGTCAAACTTATTCGAAAAATGTTATATGTTTATAATATTAAATAACAAATTTATTGTATAGCATATCTAAGCTTATCTTACTAGAAAATGTTAAGAAATTATATATCACTGTTATTGCTTAAAGTTATGGTTATTGTTAGAGAAAAAAAAACATCTAACCGAATAATAATTGCTCGTCGCAAAATATAGTCACAGGGTATCGGCCGCCGCATTGCGTAGGTACCTTGCTAGTAAAACTTAATACCCTAATGAAGTGTAACCCTAAACATTGCACTTCTCACACTCACTTTCAAAAACGGAGCCACAAAAGATGGATCTAGCAGCCACACTTATACAAGCTTTCGCTTGATAACCAAAAATCCTCCCTTGCCAAGATCTTTCCTTCACTTCACCCAAACCAAACGTAGCTAATCATAAACCTTTTCTCTTAACAAAAATCGTAGTTTTCTAAACACTTAAAGACAACAAAAATAAAAATCATCCATTGTTTTCTTTTTTTTGAACATCAAGATTTTATTAGACTAGCAAGATGCTAGAAAGAAATTACAAGGAATAAACCACTAAAGGGTTTTGAATCTAGTTGTTCCAAGATATGGAAGACATTTTACTTCTAGTGGAATACCATCTAAAAGAAAAATCAACAATATTATCAAAAATCATGCTACGTTTAGGCTGATTTGTACCAAATATCACTTCATTACGGAATCTCCATAAGGACCAAAGGGTGACACCACAAACAACATCCAAGATGATTCTTTTGCTCGATGCAGAATGAAGGCCATCAATCCAATCATACAAACCAGACAAATTGTATATAATAGGGGGAGAGATGTGCAACCATTTAAAGACAGAAGACCAGGCTGTAGAAGGTAGCGTGCAATCCCATAGAGTATGATAAGCAGATTCAACCCCATGATCACAAATTTGACAAGTAATAGAAGCCACTTCAATTCCTTTACGACTGAGATTCCACTGGGAAGGGAGGCGATCACGAAGAGACCTCCAAATAATGATATTAATCTTCTTTGGAAGAAGGCTATTCCATCTAGTGCGCGGCCCATCTGGAAGAAAACCCCTATCAATTTTGTGCCGAGCACTTTTAATAGAGAAAGAGGTAGTGCCAATAGTCCAGGCCCAGGTATCTTCTATATCATTAAGAGACATACCAGAGATGTTATTTTTGAGGGTATCCAGTTGATTAGCGATAGTACCTCGTGAGACATCTTGCGTCCGTTCAAGATGCCAGTCATTATCCCAACAGTCTCTAACCATGCAGTCTTTATGCATAGATAAACGAAATAGCCTAGGAAATTGGGATTTAAGAGAAGTTGTACCCGTCCAAGTGTCGTGCCAGAATTTTGTTGCAGCCCCGTTATTTACCCGTCTCTGCATGGAAGAAAGGGGGATAAAGTCTTTCTCATGCATGCTGTTAATAGAACCAACAATTCTATACCAAACACCTTTGCTTTTAATGTGGTTAAAAAAAAAGTAGAGGAGTCTTCATTCAGACCATGAATAGCCACTATCAATCGAGTCCAGAGAGTATGAGGATTATTTATGAATCTCCAATGCCATTTTTGAATGAGAGCGTGATTCAACGAGAAAAGGCTGCCAATCCCTAGACCCCCTTTGTCCTTGGATGCAAGAGCTATCTTCCAAGATATCCATGAAATCTTTTTCGTTTTTGCATCACTTCCCCAAAAGAAATTAGATCTAAGCGACTCTAACCTCTTATTAACCGTTAAAGGCATAGGAAATAAAGAGAAAAAATAAGTACCAATCGCGCCTAAGATTGAGGTGATGAGGGTAGCTCTACCTCTCACGGAAAGAAGTGAAGCTTTCCATTTAGAAAGGCGTTTTGCAAACTTATCAATAATAGGGTCCCAGCTTTTAACCAGCGCCATGTTACAATCAATAGGAAGACCAAGGTAGTTGAACGGGGTAGTCAAGGCCTTACATCCGGTAATCGAGGCAAGTAAGTTAACTTCTGCAATTGGGACACCAACACCAAAAAGTTTTGATTTGTTGTAGTTAATTTTCAGCCCAGAAACTTTGTAAAAACATTCCAGAATGGCAACCAGATTTTTGATGTTATTTTGAGACCACTCGCCATTGAATAATGCATCATCTGCAAAAAATAAATGAGATTGATTCAAAGTGTTAATATTGAACCCACCGTACAGCCCCGTAACCATAGCATCTTCCATAGCTATATGAAGACCTTCCATAGCAATGATGAATAAAAAAAAGAGATAAGGGGTCTCCTTGACGAAGGCTGATACGTGGGAATCGCACCAGGCTTTACCTCTCAAGGGATCCTGAGAAGCTTACAACCCCCACCAGGTAGTGTACCTGATCGTTGTAGTATAGTATAGTGACAAGTACCGGGGGATTGATCGTTCAGCTAGGAATAGTGTCGCTAGGATTAGAAAACCTAAATACTAGTTCTAAAGGTGAGGGATGATTCTTTTTGTATTTTTATATTTTTTAGAAAGCAAGTAAAAATCTCGGGTTTGAAGGATTTGGGCGGAATTAGTTGCTAGTCAACTAACCCAATACTAAAGATGCAATCAAAATAAAATACTAGAAATGAAAATAAACTAAATTAACTAAGGTTGTGAGAAATAAGTGGAGAAGTTGTGTTTACTTAGATTTCACTACTCCCTAGACATCTTTTACACGTTAATTACTTGTTATAGTTGCGTGGATGATGGATTGTATTCCTTAATACCATTCATGGGGTGGCGCACTTAACTCCCCAATCCTATGAGCTCTTATCTCCTCCTATGCCATGCCCAGCACAACCATAGGGATTGTAAACAGTGGCTCATGCATTAAAAACAACCAATAAAACCTAGTGCACATCAGTTCATTTTTCCTAAGACGTTCAAGCATGTTACCATTTGGAGATCTGCCAGTTTTCTTAAGCCTAACATCGAATTCATTCATCCAATACAACTACAAACAAGTAATCAACACATAATTAACATCTAGGTTTCATTAGATCCAAGCAAACACAAGATAGATCTAGCCTAGCATGATGGAATTAAGACAAGAATAAGATATAGAAAACCAACACATAGACATATTGATTGAATTAAAAGAATACTTATCTCAATTACACATGAAAGGTATCAAGGGCTTAGAACCCTTGAAAAACCTGTAAAATTCGTACCAAGTTCGTACTTAGGGTTTCTCCAAAACTTCTCCTTTTTAATGTGAAAATTAGAAAACTATATATAGGAAATAGGGTCTGACGGCGTCAAGACAAATCTTGTGACGCCGTCATCTCGCCGCCAAAATACTTCTCGGACTGCCTTGATCTACTTTTGATGCCGTCATGTGTTATGCATTTCCAGGCCATCATGAATTTTACTCTTGACGCCCTACTTCGTGACGCCGTCAATTCTGTACTGGGTCGTCATGAAAATTACTCTTGACGCCGTCAGAAATTCCTTCTTGACGCCGTCACCTACTGTTCCCAGCAAGGAAAATTAAGACTTTGGCGTTTTCTTCACTTTTATGCTCCAAAAATGTCCGAATTGCTTTCTTTTCCAGATTTCACTCCCAAAGTACCTAAAATCAAAAAAGGAACGATTTAGGGCAATATTTGATCAAATAAAGTCAATTCCGGGCTTAAATGACCCCTTAAAAGTGGTTCATTTTTCGCCTCATCATATACCCTTACACTTGAGATTTGCTTGTCCTCAAGCAAATGCGCTTTTATTCCACTCAAAAGACAAGTTAGGGGTCATTTAACACTAATATAAAAGTAATTACAACAAATAATCGTTTCACTAAAGACCAATAGACAAGCACGGAGGTCATACACAAGCACCTCACAAATAGTGTTTAGATACTCACATCTCTCAGGTGTAATAAAGTATAAATTACAATATGGAAACGGAAGATATCTCTCATTACCTGTCATAGCAAAATAGATTACCATAGGCTTGGGAAAGGATCAAACCTCCACCACATGGCGTAAGCACCTATTATAAACTATCAAAGAGGTCTTTTAAAGGGTTGTAACGTTAGGTGTAGGGATATGAAATACACGGTTTTGTTGGATAAAGGAAGTTTTACTGGTGGCGAGTTAACAATCTTGGTTAATTACATGTACAATATGGCGTTGCTAAGCCAAGACTAGACTCGACTTAAGCTAATAAATGAAAAATAACAAAAACATAAAATGAACATAGAATGAAAAGGGATGGTAGTCCGTATGTTTTTTCTCTTTTCTTTTTTCTATTTTTTTTTTCCTTTTTCTTGATTTTTCGTTTTTTTTTTTTTTTTTTTTTTTTTTTTTTTTTTTTTTTTTTTTTTGCATACACTCTTACCCTACCATCCAAAATAATACATCATAAGGAATGAAAATTCCCTTTACACTTGAATCTTTACATACTTTACAATGAACTAATCTATTGACTCGAATTAAGAAAATCAAAACACTTGGAGTACTTTTAAGATTAACGTACGTATGGGGGTAATAAATGGTGTTCTTCCCCATTACTCCATAAAATAAGTACTTTACCCATGAGTCCCAATCATCCCAAAACAATATGTACAAGGATATGACTCGACTTAGCAACCATGTAATCAATTAGATAGTTAACTTAGGGTTTAACAAATAACAATAATGCACTAAAAATGAGCGCATACACGGAAGGCTAAGGCGATTTGGGTGTACATTTAAGTGGGGTGTAACAAATTCTTCCTTTAAGTAAAATGCTTAAAGTTAGAAATGAAAAGATAGGCTCGGAGGGGTGTACTAGGGGTTTCGTGTACTAAAAATGAGTACAACGCTAAGGGTGTGGGAAAAATTAATTGACTTAACTAGCCAAGCAATATGACTTAAATGGTCAAGTAATTATAATACGGGTTTAACACAAGGGTGATCCTAATGCCTCTTATTATGTAGTAAATCCTACTACACGAATGTAGTCTCACTAGCGGTCTCGGGATGCATCACTAACGCAAGTTCTAGAATCTAAATGCTACCGGTACACTCATAAGCACTAATAGTAAATGCTTTTCCTATCAAATCTAAAGGCGAACCTCACATATTTGGGTGGAAAATTTTTCTGAATATACGGTTATGTGCTAGTCATACAATCTCCTATCCATGAGACGCTTGCTATGGCTAAAGTTTCACTCCTAAATGTTGTAAAAAAAATTTAAATTTGGCGCTAAAATTGCACTAACAAGTATTTCTCATAGTTTTATTACACATCTACTATTAAACAAAACAAACTCAAGCGAAAGTGCATATGTAAGGTATCATCATTTTACCCTCCCCTTACACTTAAGATGAACATTGTCCCCAATGTTCAAGTAAAGAATGTAAAAGTTAAAAAGTAAAAAGAATGAAATCAAATACTCCCCTGATTCGCTCGGTATGGATAATAAGGTGGCCAGGTTAAATCTTCCTCCAAGAAAATGAACAATCAAAGCTTCCCTTCCAGAATATAAATCATCTTTTTGTCATACATAACCTGTGAATCCTGAGAAAATAGACAAGACAACCTCGCATAAAATCGGCGGCAACCTACATAAGTTACTAAATCCTAGAAAACAAAATAAGATATAATGCTTGTGGAATGAAGTTTGCAGATTTCCTGGAGATTATAAAACTTAATAATTCACAAAAACCATAAGACTCCGTTAGAAAAACAGAACTGGTAAAATTTCCAGATTTTTACACGTGACGCCGTCAAGAGTTAACTCGTGACGCCGTCAGAAGTGACCTGCAGAAATTCTTATGTTAAGTTTCCGGAAAATTTCTAGAAAAACTTGGTCTCACTTCCTGGAAAATCCTGCAAAACTTCATTATGACTCAATACAAGCATTTGACTCTAACAAATACGAATATACATGTTCATTTAATATTGTGGAGAATCATGATCGGTTTGTTTCTTAAAAACATATTTGGGGTTTCCCCTTACACTTATCTTTTGCAAAAATACTTTTAGGTGGAGTTAAGACTAGGCCTAAACAACAAAGTAAAGTATTTCCACTATTTAATTGAGAAACATGATCTACCAACAATAAAAATAAAGCATGCATACGGAAGCAAATAACAAACAAACAAAAAATAAAATCACACAAAACATGGGTTGCCTCCCAAGAAGCGCTTTTCTTTATTTACGAGTCTTGTAGCTAGACTCAAGGCCATGGGTTACTACGTGACCTCATCATTGGTTCCACTCTCTAGGTCGTCTTCTAAACTAGTATCGCTTTCATAGTGTAAGTACTTCTGGTCTTCGAACTCGAAGATATCTTTTCGATACTTAGAACCAAGCTTACTAACATCCTTAAAGAATCCACATGATAAATCAGAAGTGTTCTTACACCCTCTCCGAACATCTTCATCGCACAAAATAAGTTGGGAACTTATCTTATCAAGCCCGTCATAATCGATTTCCTTGAGGTCTCTTCTCTTGTATGGCGTTTGGTATGAAACCCTCCTAATTCCATCAGCGAAGGTCATAATTCCGTTCCGGTCATCAATTATCAGATTAGTGATCTCGCAAAATGTCGCCCCAAAAACAATTTGTGATAATCTAGGGTCGACATAGTCTTCGATGTTGTCCACGATCGTAAATTCCATAGTAAATGCCATATTTCCTACAAACACCTGGATTTCATGATCCTTACCAACCACTTTCTCTCCCTTGTAAATCATTCCCCATCTTCAGATATTGTTATAATGGAATAATGACATAAAATTCTTCGGCAGGAATACGTTAATGTAGATGTTATCGAAGTACTTATGACCGATCATGCAGGGGATTTTGAGATTATTCGGATCACACCGTCTTATCTTCCCCGACTCTCCATCCTTCGACCCATATAGATTCCCCTCAAGGGAAGGAAGATACTCGTACACCTCCTCATTACCCCTACGAAAAATTACCTTCTTAACACCATTGGTGAATAATGCACTACCATCTTTCTCATCAAGGATCACTCCTGATTCATTGATAAATGGTTTCCTAATAACAAGGTTGGTTAACGTTTGATTGGTGAGAGGGTCCACGTCATCGACCACGGTGAGGTCAGTATTGTAAACAAGCTCTCCAATCCTGATTGATAAATTTTTCATTACTCTCTCGCACGCAATGCGTTCTGGGAAGGCTTCGTGGTGTAAGGAAAGGGGGATTATGTTGACTCGGAAGCTAGGATCTATATGACTATCGGTTAAGAGCTTTTCCTTAACGGTGCAGGAGATCTTGAAAACTTTAGGGTTACTTTCCTTAGTCCTATCGCTACTCCCACTAGTAACATCCTCCATTTTTCTCTCGGGTTCTTCTATAATAGATTTACCCAAAATGGTTGGATTTCTCTCATGCTCTTCCGATCTCTCTTTCCCTTCATCCGATTTGCCAGATTCTCGCGCGGTGTACTGCTCGGATGAGTTGGTAGGTTTTCTGGCCGAATCGTGGTCTACCCTTAAGGTCTCATCTTTAGCTGTATGACCAAATTTGTTAGTTTGTTGTTGGGTTGGGTTGGGTGTAGAAGCAGATATCGTGGTGATGGTGTTTACGAAATGGATTGGTCCTAGGGGGTTGACAGGTTCTTTTCCTTTAGGGGATAGATGTTTGAATAACTTGCTAGGACTTTTTATTTTCACAGGGGAGGTTGGTGGAATCATGACGGTAACAGACTTAACCTCATCAACGTGAATGGGTTTATTAACAACATGCTCTTTGATAGCAGTTAAGAAGATTACAAATCTTGTTGTTCATATCAGCCTGCTGTTATCTAAATTTAGCCTCGAGCGTAGAGAGCTGTAATTCTTGAGATAGAATGAATTTTTTAGAGCATCTTCACAGCTTTGCCTAGGAATGCCTTGTGATGGAAAATGCTCGGACCAAGTGAGTGGTGAGGAGTCATTGAAAGATACGCTCCGCGTTTGGTACCCTCTGAAATTAGGTTTATCCTTCCATGCCTCATAGGCCTCGCCAGAAGTTCGAGGACCTTGACCCACGTGTGACGACGTGAATTCGTTATAAGCACGTTTTGGAAGCTCCATACAGTTATGAGTCTCGTGAGGGCCATTACATAATTTGCATGTAGAAGCGATTCTGCTTACTTGGCTTGAGGATTTTTGAGCTTCGTAAGATTTCATGAGAAACTTGACTTGACCTTCAAGTTCCATGATCCTACGGTCGGGAGTGCTAGAATCGTTCGAAGGCAAAGATATTGCCTTGACCATTTTGTTCAAATCACGGGGATTATTCCAAATTTCGTTGTCATAGAGAGCAAGATCTTCTATGAGTTCCCATGATTGTTCCGCACTTAGATCACGTAGCTTACCACCGGCCGATTGGTCAATGGCTCGCCTCGTGAAGAGATCGATATGGTCAAAAAAAATTTGGACTTGGAGCCAAAGATCTATGCCATGATGAGGGACTTTTTGGAGTAAGTCCTTGAAACGAGTCCATGCTTCATAAAGAGATTCATTTTGACGTTGTTGGAACATCAAGATGTCATTTCTAAGCTTAGTAGTTATCCCCGGTGGGAAAAATTGAGCAAGGAAACGAGTGGTGAGATCATCCCATGTGGTGATGGATCCCGCGAGTAAACGCTCAAGCCATTGACTAGCTTGATCCCGTAGAGAGAATTGGAATAGGCGTAATCGGGTTGTCTCTCTAGTTTCAACACCTAGGTCTATGGAATCTACAATTTTGAGGAAGTCCTTAAGATGTTGGTTTGGATCTTCGGAACGAAGTCCATGGAATGCACATCCGCTTTGCACCAACCGGATGGTGTCGGATCGCAAGGGGGTCACATTGGCTCCGGTGAGCTCAATGATGTTTCGGTAGCCTTAGTGGCTAGGTCGGGAATACTCTCCTAAGGTTCGGGGCCTAAGAGGTTCTAGTGGTGGGTTTTGTTGTGGTGGGATGACGGGTTCAAAGATGTTCCCGTTGTCCATGATGTCGGGTGGTGAAGAGTTACGAACAAAAACACAAAGAAATAAGATAGACTAAAGAAAACCTAAAAATAAAAATAAAATCTTACTAGAAAGGAATCTAGCAAGTAGACCTAATAAAAAGAGATTTTAACCTAGACAATAACTATTCCCCGGGCTGCGGCGCCAAAAACTTGATACGTGGGAATCGCACCAGGCTTTACCTCTCAAGGGATCTTGAGAAGCTTACAACCCCCACCAGGCAGTGTACCTGATCGTTGTAGTATAGTATAGTGACAAGTACCGGGGGATTGATCGTTCAGCTAGGAATAGTGTCGCTAGGATTAGAAAACCTAAATACTAGTTCTAAAGGTGAGGGATGATTCTTTTTGTATTTTTATATTTTTTAGAAAGCAAGTAAAAATCTCGGGTTTGAAGGATTTGGGCGGAATTAGTTGCTAGTCAACTAACACAATACTAAAGATGCAATCAAAATAAAATACTAGAAATGAAAATAAACTAAATTAACTAAGATTGTGAGCAATAAATGGAGAAGTTGTGTTTACTTAGATTTCACTACTCCCTAGACATCTTTTACACGTTAATTACTTGTTATAGTTGCGTGGATGACGGATTGTATTCCTTAATACCATTCATGGGGTGGCGCACTTAACTCCCCAATCCTATGAGCTCTTATCTCCTCCTATGCCATGCCCAGCACAACCATAGGGATTGTAAACAGTGGATCATGCATTAAATACAACCAATAAAACCTAGTGCACATCAGTTCATGTTCCCTAAGACGTTCAAGCATGTTACCATTTGGAGATCTGCCAGTTTTCTTAAGCCTAACATCGAATTCATTCATCCAATACAACTACAAACAAGTAATCAACACATAATTAACATCTAGGTTTCATTAGATCCAAGCAAACACAAGATAGATCTAGCCTAGCATGATGGAATTAAGACAAGAACAAGATATAGACAACCAACACATAGACATATTAATTGAATTAAAAGAATATTTATCTCAATTACACATGAAAGGTATCAAGGGCTTAGAACCCTTGAAAAACCTGTAAAATTCGTACCAAGTTCGTACTTAGGGTTTCTCCAAAACTTCTCCTTTTTAATGTGAAAATTAGAAAACTATATATAGGAAATAGGGTCTGACGGCGTCAAGACAAATCTTGTGACGCCGTCATCTCGCCGCCAAAATACTTCTCGGACTGCCTTGATCTACTTTTGACGCCGTCATGTGTTATGCATTTCCAGGCCGTCATGAATTTTACTCTTGACGCCCTACTTCGTGACGCCATCAATTCTGTACTGGGTCGTCATGGAAATTACTCTTGACGCCGTCAGAAATTCCTTCTTGACGCCGTCACCTACTGTTCCCAGCAAGGAAAATTAAGACTTTGGCGTTTTCTTCACTTTTATGCTCCAAAAACGTCCGAATTGCTTACTTTTCCAGATTTCACTCCCAAAGTACCTAAAATCACAAAAGGAACGATTTAGGGCAATATTTGATCAAATAAAGTCAATTCCGGGCTTAAATGACCCCCTAAAAGTATTTCATTTTTCGCCTCATCAAAGGCCTCGCTAAATATTAAATTCATGAGTAGGGCTACCATTGATCAAGATGGAAGAGGAAGCCGACTTAAGACATCCAGAGATCCACTTAATCCATGTATTACTGAAGCCCATGAAGTGCATAACTTGAAACAGAAAATCCCAAGAGATAGAGTCGAAGGCCTTCTCGAAATCTACTTTAAACACCATTAACTTAGCCTTTTTATTTTTGCACCATTGAATCACCTCATTGACCATCAATGGACCATCAAGAATCTGGCGGTTCTTAATAAAAGCAGATTGTTCTTGGCTGATTATATGATCGATAAACTGAGCAAGACGATTAGCCAAAACTTTGGCAATGATCTTGTATTGGGCCCCAATGAGACTAATAGGGCGAAAATCACTAATCACCATAGGATTTGGAACTTTTTGAACCAGAGTAATGAATGAGGTATTGCACCCTCTTGGAAGAATGCCAGAATCAAGAAAGTGCTGAACAAAATCCACAACCTCACTTTGAATCAAGCTCCAAAACTCTTTATAGAATGCAAAAGTGAAACCATCCGGGCCCGGGGATTTATCAGAGCCACAATCCCATATAGCATTTCGAATCTCAGAACTCGAAACCACAGAATCTAATAAGGCATTTTGATCATTGCTAAGAGTTTTATAGAAAGGAATCCTATTAATTATCTTAACAATCTCCATCTTTTGGAATTTTTGATCATAGTATGCATGAAAAGTGATGAGTGTGTAAATACTCATCATTTTTACCATATTTTAACTGCCAAAACGCGAGAAAACACTCAAGAATGCATCAAAATAATGAAAATATCCCAAAGATCGTGTTTTATATGTTTCAAATGCAAAATGATTGAAAACAAACGAAAAATGAACAAAATTTGCATAATTGGCAGTTTCAGTCCTCCAACTTACAAAGTTTTACAAAACTAGTCCCTGGTCAATCATTTTTAAGAAAAGTCAACCCAAACTCTTTAAAATTCAAAAAAGCATCACAAATGATCTTTGGGTGAAAAGTTTTCAAAAAGTTACAAGTTTGGTCCCTTAATTTTGCAAAGTTGCAATTTAGGTCCCCGGGCATTTTAAAATGGCAAATTTATAAATTATGGTCCTTGGGAATTAATGACTTGGCAAATTTGAACCTTGGTGATAGTTTGGATGATCGACAAATTCAGTCCACAATTTTCAGAGTATTACATGATTGGTCCTTGTGGTGTTTAGCTGGTATATCAAACGGATCCCATGTTATTTATAAACACAAACAAACACCTTCACCCCACCAAGCCCCTTCCATATTTTTTCAGCCCACGCCTTGGCCCAGCAACACCCAAAGCCCAACTCCACACCCAACGCTACTAATAAAAACGCCCCCTTCCCCCTTAACCTAATCAAACACAGAACCAAAACCCTACGCCTCATTCATCTCTGCCATTAACCGCCAAAAGAAATCACATGTTACCAACCCCCCATCACCATCTCCCCCAGTCACTATCATCGCCTGGATATCAGTACCCATAACAAACAACACACCTTCACATGACCACCAAGCCACGCTGGCAATCCAAGAGGTCATATATGGATCCTACGGCTGATAAGAATTGGAGTGGAGACCTAGCTTAAACCAATGGTTGTGAGAGATTAAAGAAAGCACAAGGTGGAATCCAAAGCTCATGTTACTCACAAAAGAAACACAGCGAAAAAAGACAAGGAGAGGATTCAGGAAACCCTAGCACTTTTCCTAAGTATAAATATAACTCTTGTAACCCATTGATGGGAGTAGTTAGTTAGCAGTAAATTTTTCCTAGTTAATTAATTATGTAGTGTGATTTTCCTTAAAAAAAAGTATAATTAATTAGTTTTATGTTTTAGTTTATTCAGTTTTTCAAGTTAGAATAGTAACCATACATTTCCAGTTAAATCAAAGATTCTCAGTTTTAATTACAATTGTCTTTTAAAACTTCTGCTTTAGCTTATTTATTTGCCTATGTATCTGTTTATTTACCAGTTACCTTTAGCTTCTTTAGTCTTAATTACGTTTTATGAACCCTTCTCTTTCGAGTTTTAGTGCCATAGTTGTTTTCCATTTCAGAAATCTCACCCAGTCAATCTCAAAAGGGAGTGTTTGGAACTGCCATTTAGCCCGAAAAAAAAATCTGTTTTGACCCATTTTGACAAATATCCAAGCCTGCATTTATCTTATCTTTTCCTTCTAAAACAGTTTTTGGAGTCTAAGTTTTTGTTTATTGTTATTAGATTTAGTTTTTTTCAATTAGATTACATGTAGCCAGTAGTGTTGTAATCTCATATTCCAGTTTGTATTTGACTTTTAAGCTTTTTAGTTTGCTTAATTTCAAGCCTGCTTAAACCCCTGCCCCCTAGGCCGTGGCACCTCAGCAGGTCATAAGTGATCTAGCAAGTTACAGCAGCAGCTAACAGCCCCAACAGCCCTTCAAGGCCCATTTTTAATTCACTAATCTTAGCTTATTTCAGCCGCCCAAGTGACCCCTTTGGCCTGTTTTTGTCCTTGCAGCAGAGGACGGTTCATGCTTGTTTAGTGCCATTTTAAATTTAGGTATTGCTTATTTCTGTCCCCTAAGTGCTTATTTAGGAATCCTCTGACCCTTTTTATGTTTCCCTTAGTTCTAGTTTATCACAGCCCCGTGCTTAGCTTTTTAGAATTTGGATAAATCTCTTATAGCTTATCATTAGTGCTGCTGCAATTCCTTCTTTTTAAATGTTTAATTGTTGTTCCTGTAGATTATTTAGGTTCCCAACTAGGCTGTCTTTGAGCTTATGCTTTTAGCTTTCCTTTAATGCTTATCTCACTGCTATTTTTAAAGCTCTCCTTTGGCCCTCTTTTCTGTGCCTACTGCTGAGGCTTTTTGTTCTAGTACAGTCGAGCTTGTTGATTATGCTTCTGGCTGATTTTGAATGTTAAATATCATTGTTGTTTACATGTTGTTGTTGATTTGTTCCTCTGTTATGTTTGTCCTCTCATTTGGTTAAGTGATTTTATGCGCAAAGTTCTCTTGAACTCACAACTTGGAACTGTGGCACTTTTCAATTTACAATAGTTAATTTAAAACATTTTCTCAAAGGTTGGTTGCAAAAGTTGGTGTAAATCATTGTTAAAACATTTCGCAAAAAGAGAAATTAAAAAGAATAACTATTTGAGAAAAATGGGTTTGTCAGGGGTCGAACCCCAGACCTCTTGGTGACCCAAACAGACACAGACCCAACTCCTCTTACCAACTGTGCTTGGGATTGTTTTTAGTAATGCTTTCTTTAGTTTAGAATTTATAGCATTATTAATTCATTTAGCTTATTTTATTTTGCTTATTACTCTGCTTATTTACCAGCTTATTTTTACTGCTTACTCCACTTTGATAATTTTCCTAGCTTATTTGTTCAGTATTAAACTTTCATAAAAAATTTCGTAATTTTCCAAATAGTTTTACCAATTATTTTGGATTAATTTTATAATTGTAGTTTCTAATTTATTAAAAAAATATAAAAGTCAAAAAATGTTTTTCTTTTTCTCAAAAATTTCTTTTGTCTTTAGAATAGTAGAAAAATTATTTTCATTCCCATAGGGTTAGCGTAGCTTTAAATTCACTTTTTAATTCGCGCACTCGCGTTTTTCTTTAATTAAATTTCGTGTTTTTAAATTTAGATTACGTTTAGGGTTTCCTAGCTCCCGTTTATTGTTCCCGTATTCTTTTAAGTTGATTTTAAGTTTTATTTTCATTTCCTTGTTTGAATTCACGTTTTAGTAAAGTTTATTTTATCTTTTGTACGTTATTTGCAATTTCTCGTAATATCACAATACCAAATAATCTCTCAATCATCCTTACAAACACTTTAATTTCCAAATCTCACACGATATTGCCCATTCACACCTCGTTGGGACACGACCCGGGTAATCACTTACCCGGTATCACATATATATATTGTATTCACGAGTTTTTACAAGTCTTTCTTTTCCTAAAGGTTGGTTGGTAAATTCCACTCACGTCTACTTTGTATATTAATTTGATACTCGCAAAAACGCATTATCAAAATGGCGCCGCTGCCGGGGAGGTTGTGTTGCGACAATATCGTTATGATTTCAACGATTAGTGACTTGTAGAACCTTCGTCAAGAAGTTATCGTTTTCAAAAAGTATAAAACACAAAAATATTTTCCTTTTCTTTTGTATATATATCTATCATATAAACAAATACAAAAACATTTTCCGTTTTTCTTGTTAAATAAAAATAAGCATAAAACACACCGCCGAGAACCAAGGCTAAACACCTACCAACTGGGGGTGTGAACATTAATAAGTTCACAAACAAAAGATTAAAACTTGCCATTGTATCCTTGTGAGTGGTGTACCTTTTTCAAAGAAGCCACTTACATTGTGATTATTGGTTTAAGTTCACAATTGTCTTTTTGAGTTGGTCTCGTTTTAATTGATGTGTTTTTTGAAAAACCCAAAAATAATCTTCGTCTCCTATATGTTTAATTCTTATCTTCTTATCCTCTTTACCGTTTAATTCTTTTTTCTCATCCCTCGTTAATGTTTAATTCTTATGTCGTCACTCGACTACAATTGTTTTCATTGTAAAGGTCCAGTGGATGACAATCATCGTTGTTACAAGTGCGCGTGTAGGCGGTGTGGGAGTGATATTAGTGACGGATTTTGTAAATGGTGCAAAGAAAATCCGAATGCTTTCAATGATTCTCAAAGTCTTCCCGACCACCCTCCACAACCCCAACTATCTTCGTTTGATCAACACTATTGTTATATTTGTAGAGATCTCTTAGAAGATGGTTCACTTTGTAACCGATGTTTTTGCAAGGAATGTGGGTTTACCCATGGGCTTTGTACTTGTTGCACTTTTGAAATCGAAAATACATTCGCGTTTCCAAATTTTCAAAACGATTTCAGTTACCCTCCTCATAATTCCTTTGAACAAGAACCATACTATTTCAATAATACATCATTTCAAAATGCACCGAATATTTTTTGTGAGTATTGTGGAGGTCCTCACTTTAGCTCGGATTGTCAAACATGGAATCCCTTTCCTTGTTACAATTATGACTATCCGTATCATGATCAACCTCCACAGTACCAAATGATTCACACAACTCCTCAAGAAACTCAGCAAGAACCTTGTCTAAAGGCTCTTGAAAGATTAAAAGAACTTAGGGAGGAGTTGGCTACTACGTCGTTTCAAGATTCTCGTGATAAATCCATGGCAGAATTACTTGCTGAAGAACGAGATGCTAGAAACGAAATGAGCATGGAAGAATTACTTGCTAAGCAAAGAGCAGCTAAAATACGTGCCAATCTTCGCTATGCTGCTCTATATGATGACGATGATGACAGTGATGATGATGAAGATAACATTGTTATTATTCAAAAAGATTCATCAGATTCATCGGTTGTAATTCCTTCCATTGAAAATCAGGGAGAAAATAATGTGACGGAGAAATTACTAGCAGATGATCAAATGGAACTCGTACAATCCATGAATGCTAGCTCCTCTCAACTCTCTCAGTCTGTCGTTGTCACACCCGAAGTTCACACTCACTCTCCAAACATGGGGGATGAGCATCTTAGCACTGTTCCTGATAAGGAATCGGACGAATTCATAAAGTCTAGTGTTGAGAGCCTTGTCCCAATCCCAAGAGAGTCACAGGGAACTTTGGATCATATGTGTGTTTTACCTTCCCCTCTTGAGTGTCCAAAAGATCAATTTGAGACTTTCTCCGATTTTAGCGATGATTATACATCTTATGGAGACATTGAATATGTTGAGGCATCACTTCCGCATTCTGATGCTGATCATCTTCTTGAGGAGTTCGCCAATGAACTCGCTCACATCAATCCACTTCCAACGGGAAGTGATGATGGTCTCGTTGATTTTGAAGCCGATCTTGGAGAAATTGAAAGTCTCCTCTATCATGATCAATCACTCAGTTCTTATCCTAGCAGTCCAATAGAATGATAATCAATTTGTTCCCGAAGCATTCGAAACGACTCTCACCAATCCTTTGTTTGAATTCGAATCTGAATTCACTTTGATTTCTGATAATCCAATCTTTGGTACTCAGATTGAGGATTGTGATGAGTCTACTCCGGAACATGAGTTCACAGATTTACATCTTGTGATTGATTCTCTTAGCGAGGAGTTCTCCGGTGAACTCACTCATATCATATCTCCACCGGAGTATGATAACTTCCATTTTGATCATGACACACCCAGGATATGTCTTGATCAAGCGAGCTTAAATGATGAGATTCATAATCTAGAAATTATGGATTCTCCCGTGGGTGATGACGAGTTAATCATGATTTTCATCATGAGTTTCTTTCTTTTCTTCACCTATCCCGTGACGTCCTCTCTTCTTCACTCCTTCGGGACTGAAGACACTATATTTGACCCCGGCATTTTCATGTATCATTATCTTGAGCCGGGTACTTATCTCATCGGTGTGGAACTTTCACGTGCTTCAAATGTTTGTCCAAACATCTTGAATGAAAGTCCGATGGAGATTGTTTCTTCCACATCATGCTTCCCCATGGACAAATGAATTCGGGGTCGAGTCAAGCTAGCGACTCGGTAAACAAAAACAGTAGCATGCTTATAGGGTTTTCACCCTAAGTGTGGGGGAGTTACCCCCACTGTGGTTACCAATAAAATGAAAAACAAAAATGATGTTTCCACATTTAGCTTGTAATGTTGCCCTTTTACGTTCAAAGAGTCGGCATAATAGCCGGGACTTTGAATATTGAGGACAATATTCAATTCTAAGTGTGGGGGGGGGGGGGGGGGTATTTCGCTATTCTAGCGAATTTTATCACATTTTACTATCTTATACCCCCGTTTTTGGCAAAAAATTTAAAATTTTTTTCACTAAAGTTCAAAATTTTTTGTGGTTATCAGTCCGCCTTGTCTAAACGACTAAAGGATTGGCTAATCCAGGAGCAAACGGATCTTGGTAAAGATATATCAAATCCGTTTATGGCTTGCAATTTGCCAAAAATTGTATGGTTCCTCAACTCCCCATATCCTCAAAAGCAAATGAGTTGGCTAGCCCACAAGATTATGGCTTGTGGTAAAGGCCGTGGAAAATCCATAATTGGTAATCAGCTCACCAAGATGTTGACTATTCCATCAAGAGCTGGCTAGTCCAGAAGCAAACGGCTTTTGGTAAAGACTAATCAAATCCGTTGACAGCTGGTGGTTTGCTCAAAATCACACGGTTATCAGGTGTGCCACAGTTCTTACACCTGGCTACTCCAGAAGTGATGGCTTCTGGTAAAGAGATTTTCAAATCCATCAAGTTTTTCAAAAAAAGATTGCTAGGGACTAGCAATACTCAAGTGTAGGGGATTGATGAGTGTGTAAATACTCATCATTTTTACCATATTTTAACTGCCAAAACGCGAGAAAACACTCAAGAATGCATCAAAATAATGAAAATATCCCAAATATCGTGTTTTATATGTTTCTAATGCAAAATGATTGAAAACGAACAAAAAATGAACAAAGTTTGCATAATTGGCAGTTTCAGTCCTCCAACTTTCAAAGTTTTACAAAACTAGTCCCTGGTCAGTCATTTTTAAGAAAAGTCAACCCAAACTCTTTAAAAGTCAAAAAAGCATCACAAATGATCTTTGGGTGAAAAGTTTTCAAAAAGTTACAAGTTTGGTCCCTTAATTTTGCAAAGTGGCAATTTAGGTCCCCGGGCATTTTAAAATGGCAAATTTATAAATTATGGTCCTTGGGAATTAATGACTTGGCAAATTTGAACCTTGGTGATAGTTTGGATGATCGACAAATTCAGTCCACAATTTTCAGAGTATTACATGATTGGTCCTTGTGGTGTTTAGCTGGTATATCAAACGGATCCCATGTTATTTATAAACCCAAACAAACACCTTCACCCCACCAAGCCCCTTCCATATTGTTTCAGCCCACGCCTTAGCCCAGCAACACCCAAAGCCCAACTCCACACCCAACGCTACTAATAAAAACGCCCCCTTCCCCCCTTAACCTAATCAAACACAGAACCAAAACCCTACGCCTCATTCATCTATGCCATTAACCGCCAAAAGAAATCACATGTTACCAACCCCCCATCACCATCTCCCCCAGTCACTATAATCGCCTGAATATCAGTACCCACAACAAACAACACACCTTCACATGACCACCAAGCCACGCTGGCAATCCAAGAGGTCATATATGGATCCTACGGCTGATAAGAATTGGAGTGGAGACCTAGCTTAAACCAATGGCTGTGAGAGATTAAAGAAAGCACAAGGTGGAATCCAAAGCTCATGTTACTCACAAAAGAAACACAACGAAAAAAGACAAGGAGAGGATTCAAGAAACCCTAGCATTTTTCCTAAGTATAAATATAACTCTTGTAACCCATTGATGGGAGTAGTTAGTTAGCAGTAAAATTTTCCTAGTTAATTAATTATGTAGTGTGATTTTCCTTAAAAAAAGTAGAATTAATTAGTTTTATGTTTTAGTTTATTTAGTTTTTCAAGTTAGAATAGTAACCATACATTTCCAGTTAAATCAAAGATTCTCAGTTTTAATTACAATTGTCTTTTAAAACTTCTGCTTTAGCTTATTTATTTGCCTATGTATCTGTTTATTTACCAGTTACCTTTAGCTTCTTTAGTCTTAATTACGTTTTATGAACCCTTCTCTTTCGAGTTTTAGTGCCATAGTTGTTTTCCATTTCAGAAATCTCACCCAGTCAATCTCAAAAGGGAGTGTTTGGAACTGCCATTTAGCCCGAAAAAAAATCTGTTTTGACCCATTTTGACAAATATCCAAGCCTGCATTTATCTTATCTTTTCCTTCTAAAACAGTTTTTGGAGTCTAAGTTTTTGTTTATTGTTATTAGATTTAGTTTTTGCAATTAGATTACATGTAGCCAGTAGTGTTGTAATCTCATATTCCAGTTTGTATTTGACTTTTGAGCTTTTTAGTTTGCTTAATTTCAAGCCTGCTTACACTCCTGCCCCCTAGGCCGTGGCACCTCAGTAGGTCATAAGTGATCTAGCAAGTTACAGCAGCAGCTAACAGCCCCAACAGCCCTTCAAGGCCCATTTTTAATTCACTAATCTTAGCTTATTTCAGCCGCCCAAGTGACCCCTTTGGCCTGTTTTTGTCCTTGCAGCAGAGGACGGTTCATGCTTGTTTAGTGCCATTTTAAATTTAGGTATTGCTTATTTCTGTCCCCTAAGTGCTTATTTAGGAATCCCCTGACCCTTTTTATGTTTCTCTTAGTTCTAGTTTATCACAGCCCCGTGCTTAGCTTTTTAGATTTTGGATAAATCTCTTATAGCTTATCATTAGTGCTGCTGCAATTCCTTCTTTTTAAATGTTTAATTGTTGTTCCTGTAGATTATTTAGGTTCCCAACTAGACTGTCTTTGAGCTTATGCTTTTAGCTTTCCTTTAATGCTTATCTCACTGCTATTTTTAAAGCTCTGCTTTGGCCCTCTTTTTTGTGCCTACTGCTGAGGCTTTTTGTTCTAGTACAGTCGAGCTTGTTGATTATGCTTCTGGCTGATTTTGAATGTTAAATATCATTGTTGTTTACATGTTGTTGTTGATTTGTTCCTCTGTTATGTTTGTCCTCTCATTTGGTTAAGTGATTTTATGCGCAAAGTTCTCTTGAACTCACAACTTGGAACTGTGGCACTTTTCAATTTACAATAGTTAATTTAAAACATTTTCTCAAAGGTTGGTTGCAAAAGTTGGTGTAAATCATTGTTAAAACATTTCGCAAAAAGAGAAATTAAAAAGAATAACTATTTGAGAAAAATGGGTTTGTCAGGGGTCGAACCCCTGACCTCTTGGTGACCCAAACAGACACAGACCCAACTCCTCTTACCAACTGTGCTTGGGATTGTTTTTAGTAATGCTTTCTTTAGTTTAGAATTTATAGCATTATTAATTCATTTAGCTTATTTTACTTTGCTTATTACTCTGCTTATTTACCAGCTTATTTTTACTGCTTACTCCACTTTGATAATTTTCCTAGCTTATTTGTTCAGTATTAAACTTTCATAAAAATTTTCGTAATTTTCCAAATAGTTTTACCAATTTTTTTGGATTAATTTTATAATTGTAGTTTCTAATTTATTAAAAAAAATATAAAAGTCAAAAAATGTTTTTCTTTTTCTCAAAAATTTCTTTTGTCTTTAGAATAGTAGAAAAATTATTTTCATTCCCATAGGGTTAGCGTAGCTTTAAATTCACTTTTTAATTCGCGCACTCGCGTTTTTCTTTAATTAAATTTCGCGTTTTTAAATTTAGATTACGTTTAGGGTTTCCTAGCTCCCGTTTATTGTTCCCGTATTCTTTTAAGTTGATTTTAAGTTTTATTTTCATTTCCTTGTTTGAATTCATGTTTTAGTTACGTTTATTTTATCTTTTGTACGTTATTTGCAATTTCTCGTAATATCACAATACCAAATAATCTCTCAATCATCCTTACAAGCACTTTAATTTCCAAATCTCACACGATATTGCCCATTCACACCTCGTTGGGACACGACCCGGGTAATCACTTACCCGGTATCACATATATATATTGTATTTACGAGTTTTTACAAGTCTTTCTTTTCCTAAAGGTTGGTTGGTAAATTCCACTCACGTCTACTTTGTATATTAATTTGATACTCGCAAAAACGCATTATTAAAATGGCGCCGCTGCCGGGGAGGTTGTGTTGCGACAATATCGTTATGATTTCAACGATTAGTGACTTGTAGAACCTTCGTCAAGAAGTTATCGTTTTCAAAAAGTATAAAACACAAAAATATTTTCCTTTTCTTTTGTATATATATCTATCATATAAAAAAATACAAAAACATTTTCCGTTTTTCTTGTTAAATAAAAATAAGCATAAAACACACCGCCGAGAACCAAGGCTGAACACCTACCAACTGGGGGTGTGAACATTAATAAGTTCTCAAACAAAAGATTAAAACTTGTCATTGTATCCTTGTGAGTGGTGTACCTTTTTCAAAGAAGCCACTTACATTGTGATTATTGGTTTAAGTTCACAATTGTCTTTTTGAGTTGGTCTCGTTTTAATTGATGTGTTTTTCGAAAAACCCAAAAATAATCTTCGTCTCCTATATGTTTAATTCTTATCTTCTTATCCTCTTTACCGTTTAATTCTTTTTTCTCATCCCTCGTTAATGTTTAATTCTTATGTCGTCACTCGACTACAATTGTTTTCATTGTAAAGGTCCAGTGGATGACAATCATCGTTGTTACAAGTGCGCGTGTAGGCGGTGTGGGAGTGATATTAGTGACGGATTTTGTAAATGGTGCAAAGCAAATCCGAATGCTTTCAATGATTCTCAAAGTCTTCCTGACCACCCTCCACAACCCCAACTATCTTTGTTTGATCAACACTATTGTTATATTTGTAGAGATCTCTTAGAAGATGGTTCACTTTGTAACCGATGTTTTTGCAAGGAATGTGGGTTTACCCATGGGCTTTGTACTTGTTGCACTTTTGAAATCGAAAATACATTCGCGTTTCCAAATTTTCAAAACGATTTCAGTTACCCTCCTCATAATTCCTTTGAACAAGAACCATACTATTTCAATAATACATCATTTCAAAATGCACCAAATATTTCTTGTGAGTATTGTGGAGGTCCTCACTTTAGCTCGGATTGTCAAACATGGAATCCTTTTCTTGTGAGTATTGTAGAGATCTTTCTTTGTGCTTTATTTATCGGGGTAATACCCTTTACCCAAAAAATCTTTCTTTCTGCTTGTCAGTAACCGAACAACGCAAACTAAAGAGCACACACCTCCTTCGGATTCCATAACCCCACGAAGAACTTAAGGATAATATAGTCAAGATCAGTTAAGGGTCTCGGTTAGGAATGTTTTTGTGTTGTTGTTTAAACCGAACAAAAGAAACGGGTATAACAAATTGTTATATTTCGTCTTTTAGTTTTTCGAATATTAAAGAAGTCAAGCTTCTAGTGGATCAATGATGAGGTTTTCTTTTGTATTTTCGAATGGTTGTTCTCTTGGAAAGATGTTCGAAAGAAAAGAAAAAAAAAAAACTGAGATCTTGCTTTCGAATCTTTTTTAGGTTGGATTTGGGGTGTTGGTTTTGGGCTGATACGTGTGGAAGCAAAAGATTTCAATTTGGAATTTTGTGGATACGTATTTGTACATTGTGCTTTACATTTTGTATTAATTGATGATGGGGTGTATTAATATATTGTATGTATGTAAGAAATAGTATTTACTTAAAATCAATTGTGTTTTACATATATAGTTGTAGTCATTATAGTCATTAAAAACATTGACCACTTTAATAGCACTAATGTTGTAAGTTTGAAAATTACACTGTGCTTATTTTGTTGTACACTATGCTTATTGTGTTGTAAGTCTGAAAATTGTGTGCATTAAAGTGTTGTAAATCATGCTTAATTTCTTGTAAGTCTAATAATTTTGGAGAGAGAGTCATCCCTCTATTATATGTTTCAAAATGCAGGTTCCGAGCAATTTTTTGTTGTCATAATGGTAGGTAAAAAATAGATATTACTATAAGGAGGCTAAATAATTTTGATTGTTGGCGTTGTTTTTGGTAGATTTTGGTATACTGTATTAGGTCGACTAAAGTCATCTTACGTTTTTTTTTTTTTTTTTTTTTTTTTTTTTTTTTTTTTTTTAACTCTTTAGAAATCCATAGTTTTTTTTTTGTTTTATAATCTGTCACTGTCATTAAGTTGCGTAGAAAAGGTAATTTGTGATGGAACATGAATTTTATAAATAAAGAGTAGTTGGGCCCAGTGAAGTGCATAGCAACAGATCAAAGGCAACCTAATGCAAAGCTCATAAAGAATATTTTTTTAATGTAAAGCATCAACGTGTTTAGTAAGATGGAATGGACCCGCGCTTCGCGGCGGGGCAACAATTTCGCTCGCAAATATTTTTTGCACTTATAGTTTTAAAATTATTTATGATAATTTTTAAAGTTATTTGATAGGTTGCTGGTGCATTTTAAAAGTTTTTTTTTATTTAAAAACTGTATATATAAAACCGTACATGCGTCAAAAGCATATCAATATTGGGCTTGTTTTGTTCGTCATCGAGAGGCTTTTTTGCCAATATATTTTTTTTCACAAACCGCTAGATATCTATTAGATATTTGGCAAATAAAGTTTGTTATATAAAAAATCCATAAATATTAAGAAGTTTATGGTGTGTTTTGTAAGTTTTTTTAAAATTATATTTTAATATTTGGAGTCGAGTTATTTAAAAAATCAAACATTCCTCACATATCATATATGATATAACATATCATATATGAGATATCATATATGATTTTTTCGGCCACAAAAAAAACGTGAAAAAAACTAAAAAAAAAAATTGTTGAAAATATATCAAATTGTCTATCTATAGAAAGATAATTAAATGTTTGTCGTAATAGTATATTTTTTTTCGCTTAACGATTAACGATTTGAAAGATATTAATAATTGAAAAAAAAGGATGAAATTGGGTTTTTTTAATTATTATAGTTAATCTCATCCATTAGAACAAATAAAGATTGAGGCAAGATTAAGGATGAAGATTAGCCTCTTATTATTTAAAAAGAGTTTTTTTATTCTAATATTTGTTGTACTTTTTTAGCTCTTCGGTTGAGTACATGTGGCTCTATAATATATAGAGTCAAAGCGAATGCATGTTCGTATTTTTCATTTTTTTTATTCGAATGCTACCCAAGCAAAAGTAGTATTTTACTATTTTATTAGCGAAAAAAAAGAAAGACAAAAAGTCAGGCTAGAGTGTTCCTTATTGGGCTAACAGGGACGGGCTACAATTTTTGAATATAAAAATCGAATACTTTAATATTTTGCACGAATCCACAAGTCATCAACCCCTTTAGTAGTATAAGAGAATAACTAATAACTAATAATATTACTGTATCTCATTCCCACCTCAAATACACTTTTACCAACTTTAAACTTGAATGACTCATTCAGACCATCTAACCAATTTTAATTTTGTTCATTTAACAAGTTCCAAGATATAAAATACAATTTTAAATCAACTGGATTTAGGAATAAATGGATCCAAATTTTCACACCTCAATCTAACCCTATTCAACTCCGTAGCATACATTTCTAGTGTTGCAAAACCAAAAGACCCTTCGTTTGGGATCACAGATTCTCAAATTAGCCAATCGTGACCGTGCAAAACACCCAAAAAGGCCTGGTCATAATATCGAAATTCGTTTATGGGTGCAAAATCGACCATCTCACAAACTAGATACACATGCCACTTGCATTTACAAAGACTACAACAGAGAGAAACCATGACTTTATTTACTTGTCTGTTCTTTCTAACTCTACTGTGTTGATACATTGTATACAGTTCTACAAAACAACAGTTTAATTCTAAAAGAATAAATCTACAACTTACGGTTTGGTCAATGTTCGGTTTTTTATTTTAATTCTAAGTTTATGAGTTGTAGTGGTACCTTCCGTCCGCGTTGGCACTTCATCCATTGGTCTCGCGACATTCGTAACCTGACCTACCACCACCTCCTCTCTAGAAGCTTTACCTTCCGTCCGCCTTGGCACTTCATCCATTGGTCTAGCGACGTTCGTAACTTGACCTACCACCACCTCCTCTCTAGAAGCTTTACCTTCAGTCCACTTTGGCACTTCATCCAATGGTGTCGCGACATTCGTCACTTGGTCTACCACCACCTCCTGTCTAGAAGTTTTACCTTCCGTCTGCTTTGGCAATTCATCCAATGGTGTCGTGACATTCGTCACTTGACCTACCGCCGCCTCCTCTCTAGAAGCTTTACCTTCCATCCGCTTCGGCACTTCATCCAATTGTGTCGCGGCATTCGTCACTTGACCTACCACCACCTCCTCTCTAGGAGCTTCGGGTTTTTCTTGATGTTTCACATCTGTTAAAGGTGTTGCCATAATTTTAGCCAATTCCTTTTCCTTCAGTTTCTTTTCTTTTTTCAGCCGCTTCTTCTCCAAATAATTTGGATCATCTTTATCTTTACGACTCTTGTGCTCATCTTTCCTTTTTCGTTTCTTTTCCTTATCTTTCTTTTTCTTCTCCTTTTTCTCTTTACTAGCTGACACCAGTTTATCAGTTGGTCCCGCCAACGACAGATCATCAGCTTTGTTCAAGACTCGAAGACTTATGATATTATTATGATTGACGGTGTCTGCATTGTTAGATTGAACTTTACTTGAATCAGCAGTGTTCAAGATTCGAAGACTTATGATATTATTACGATTCACATTTTCCCCATCATTAGGTTGAACTTTACTTGAATCAGCAGTACACTGAAGTTCTTTCATAAGGGCATCACCACCATCATGATCACCAACATCACCAGCTAGTTTAGCACTCCCAATACTGGCGGTCACACGTGACCCCAGATCATGGCACGAGTTAACATCATCAAGGTTCTGATTACCACCATTTGTAGGCGCAGTGAAATTTATCTGTGGTGGTGGTGCATCCATGGAAACAGAACTACTGGTTCCATGATCAGCACCATTATGGGCACCTTGAGATCTCTCTAGGGGAACATTATCAGCTTCCTCGGCTCTACTAGATGCAGAAGATTGCTTCATTCTGATTTTCAACACTGGTTTCTTTCGATCCTGACTATTTGAAACAGTATCTGGCTCTTTATGAGCTTGAGCTTCTGAAGAATCAAGAATGACGATATCTGGCTGATTTTGTTCATGAGAATTATTACTGTTTACTTCTTTTGGGGCATCGGGTACAGTCAAAGTCAACTCCTCTGGCTCGATTCTCTCGTTATCAGTTATGGAAATAATATGTGGTTCGGGGGTTGTTTCAGGGACTGAACCGTCATATGGAAGCATTAGGGCATCTAAAGACTCTTCTGGGGGCTTAGACTGATTGACAATAGCAGCAAAGAAGTTTTTAAGTTCATTGCAAATCTCTATGTGGCCCTTGATCAATGTCTCATCTCTAGGAACTCCACAAAGTGTTGGTGGTCTGAAAAAGGAATGCATAATCTTAAGCACACGAATGTCAAGAAATTATAACTATAAAAAACTATAGGTGGCAATTTGGAACAGGCTGTGCAATGGTACAAAACCGGACCATGCCAGGACTGAAAAATTGGAATATTAGTACTGGACTGGTTTGTTAGGTACAGTTGCTGTTTGGGATCTGCAGTCCAAAATCGTACCATGAACCGGGCTCAAAGTTTTGCTTATTAATAGAGAGTATATCAGAACCGCAGTGACAGTTTGGTGTGATTTATTTTGCACAGATCTAAACAAGTCTATTTGAATTATATTTGACCTACAGCTTAACAGGTCAAACAGCTGGAAAACAATCTCGAGTGTATACATGAAATCCTCCTAAATAGCTATAGTAAAACAAGAGATTATTTTTTATAATCATATAGTTTTTATATATATATATATACTAGCAGGGTACCCACGCGTTGCAGCGGCGGGTACCCTGAAATTAAATTTTTCGGTGAACTATGTATTTTAGTTTATTATATTTTTTTGATAATAAATTTACGGATATCAAGAATTTCGTTTAGCCCGAGCTCGTTCGGGCTCGAGCCCGTTGGGCCCGTTTGACCCGCAGCCGTTCGGGCTCAAGCCCATTTGGCCTGTTACCCGTTCGGGCTTGAATAATGTGCTTTATTATTTGTATTAGTGACATTTAATGCTGAAATTGTGTTTAATTTGGTTGTACAATATGCTTGATAATTTGTATTTCTTATGTAAGGGGTGTTTTAATAGCTGTATTAATTGTATTTATTAACCAATTAATTAATTGATAACATTAAATAGCATTAATGTTTTTTTAACGTGTGCATTAAAGTGGTGTATGCTTCTTGCCTTGTAAGTCTGAAAATTATGTGCATTAAAGTGGTGTACACTATGCTTCTTTTCTTGTAAGTCTTAAAAAATTACAAACATGTATGCATCTTTCCTATTAAAGAAATGTTTTTGGTCTTAAACATTTTAAGACTTCTAAATATAGATGTCCTAAATACATTATAAGGTAGTATAGATATAGATATAATTTATTCATCTAATTAGACAAAATCGTGTTTTGAAGTCAGCCCAACCTGTTTTGACAAA